>JAVJIX010000079.1:4510000-4657500 GCA_036785185.1 Paratrypauchen microcephalus | reverse complement strand
AAGTTTAGTGCCATACAGAGGAATATTCTGGGCAAACGATTATGTCTCCACCAAAAGTTACATAGGCTCTATTTTGAAGCCAACATTTTTTTTTTTTTTAGGTAATATGAGTTTGAGATTATTAGGGTTGTTGGCATTAATCAGTGGTGTTTAGTCAACCAAAAATGTATATTGGTCTACTAATAATTTAGTTTAAATGATAAGGATTTATATTAGACAACAACAGAAAGTAGAAGTGAGTGGGTAAGTTAGCTGAAGATTTGTTAGCTTTTCTTTCTATCTAAAAAGCAGATTAAACTCATGATTCCCAAGTTGAGCCTGTCCTTATTAAATAGATTGTTTCCTATTTTGTTCATTGTTCATTGTTTTCACTATATATATATATGTATTTTTTTTTTTTTCATTTGATTTTTTCCTTTGTTTCTCATTTTTCTTGTTTCCTTTGGTGGCTGATTCAGACCCATTCGTTTCAGCACAAGGACAAAGAGGAAGTGCGCTCTCCAGTGCCCCCTACAGGAGTCTCGCCCTCCCCCACTGTACCTCCTACCAAGGTAAGACCATGCGCCCCCTAACGAAAAGGTTTACAGTTTGAATGCTGCTATAGATCCTTCCTTTATTAAACGGAGCACCTGCAGCCTTCTCCATACGTTAAAGTTTTTTTAATTTTTACTTTTCAGAGCTTTTAACCATGTTTCTTTCTCATTGACCCTTTGAAGTTGTAGTTCGAGTGGTTTGTGCATATTTGAGCAATCTTTATTCTTTAGTGCTCTGATCTACCCCTATTTTCACTGCCCACTGCCTGCTGCTTTGGACTTTGCTCTCCAATTAAATTTTCTTAATGATACGTGTAGGATTAAGCAGAGTTGCAAAGCCATTTTGGTACAAATGAGAAAAAAAATATGCTACTCGCGAGTGTGATCCTCGCCATCGACAGGAGGGGCCGCTGTTTTCTAACACAGAAGTCAGCAGACTTGGTTCTTTTATGCCATTTTCGATCAATATTGTCTTTTAAAAATGTTCAAATTAAAACATAATGATCCATTATGTCATAGATTATAACTATACAGCAGGCACAAGCACAGTATGGTACTTTTTTATCTTGTGCATTTTCATTTGGGGATTTGGAAACACAATTAAAACCCATGGCTGTTTTAATGACTGTCAACCCAAGAACGATTTTTATTTTGTGCATTTTAATTAATATAGTTAGATTTTTTTTTTTAGATTATATTAGTTTAGTATTTTTGCTGTAGAAGTGATGAGCTCTTCATGTCTCTTCTCTGAAACACAGTGAGGATGATTTTAACACTCTGATCTCAGCAAAAACAATGCCATGTGTTCTTATAAGCCGTGTTGGCTCACATCTCCACAAACTTGGTATCTCCACCTGTCTATATGGAGATGGAGAAGTTTGCCTATGGAACTTTCCAGACACAATTATAACGTTTCCATATATCCAAGTGGATATTTATTAGTGTCTTGGTTGTTTGAAGTAAAAGGCACATCACTCACACTGGTGACTCTGGATGTGGTGTGAGGGACCAATGGTGCAGATGGGCAGACTCACGGAAAGGGCAGCTGTGGCTACAATAGTGTCTTACCACGACAGAATGAAGTGAATAAATAATGCATGAAATTGTGGCAAAAGGAGAAATTCAATTCGTCAACTGGACAAAAGTTTATTTGGTTGAATACGTTTCGCAGCTCATCCAATCTGCTTCTTCAGTTCTGGCTAGAGTGCTGGTGGACACAGCTTTTAACAGTCTGCAGGGAGGAGCTAACTACAATGAAATTACTATGAAACTATCACACCTATTTGTTTACATTTGTTTGTTTGTTAGGTATGATAGTTTCATAGTAATTTCATTGTAGTTAGCTCCTCTCTGTAGACTGTTATAAGCTGTGTCCAACAGCACTCTAGCCAGAACTGAGGAAGCAGCTTGGATGAGCTGCAAAAACGTCTTCAACCAAATAAACTTTTGTCCAGTTGACAAATTGAATTTCTCCTTTTGCCATGGATTCTACCTGGACGACTGAGGAATTCTACACACAATGCATGAAATTGTAAAGCGACTTTGAGTAGTAGTCGTAGTAGTCGTAGTAGTCGTAGTAGTAGTAGTAACCTGTTCTCTCTGTGGGTCAGGACGGAGGAGAGCAGGACGAGCCGGAGGAGTTAGACTTCATGTTTGATGAGGAGATGGCGCAGATGGACGGACGCCGAAACACCTTCACCGATTGGTCAGACGAAGAGACTGATGGAGAGATCGATGACCAAGACCTGAACAAGATCCTCATTGTCACGCAGACGCCGCCCTATCTACGCAAGCACCCAGGCGGGGATCGGACCGGCAACCACACTTCTCGCGCCAAACTGACCAGTGAGCTTGCCAAAGTCATCAATGATGGGCTGTTCTACTACGAGCAGGATCTATGGGAGGACACGTACGAGCCAGAGTACGCAACCATCAAGGTAAAACCCAGTTACTGTGATGTTGTAGTTCAGCATACTATGAAGTAAACAGTTCAGCGTATTCAGAGATTCTAAAAAAGCTCCTATTCACAGGACAGAAATGAACGTTTCCTGAATGTCTTTAGAATGATCTTGAGCTGTATCAGTACAAGTATAAGAGCACCTAGACTAGTATACACCCATGGACCACTGAGGGATTACACAGATATAAGGCCACATGGTAAAAGAAAGTACAGTAAGCAGGGTTGAAAGAGCTCCGTTTTTTAGCGGATCTCCGCTTTTTTTTCAGCCGCGGGGTATTTTTATTTATTTTTTTTTACATCTGTGCAAATTCGTTGAGAAAGATTTTGGGTGTATATATACTGTATGTATAGTTGTGTTTAGGGTCGCCAACCGTCCCTTGAAAAACAGAATCATCCCGTATTCAGAACAAAAGTACATGTCTCATATTAAACTTCGTATTAAACTGCGGGCCGCGCGAGCCCGTGTCTGGAGCCGCGGAGTGAGCGCAGCTCTTTTGCAACAGCGTGTACCATTGCGTGTACACAGGTTAAACTTTATAAAACATCCTATACCTCATCCTACCTACCCATGCCTCACTTAACACGTCGCTCCTCGCTTTTTCACCTGCGCCTTTTAGCGCGCATAAGCTCCTCCTCAATGCGCTCTGATTAGACGAAGTGCAAAGCAAAAACAAATCCAATATATACTACTAGTAGGCCTACCTGTTGATAAAATGTGTTTTTTTTTGTACTTTTATGTACAGTTTTACTTTATTGCTAACATATAGCATATAGAAATCCAAATTTCAGAAATTTAAAATTTTCCGGGGGGGGTGTGCCGTGACTTTCCGCTTTTTTCATGATTGGCCACTTTCATCCCTCAGTAAGTGAAAGTATATCTGACAATCTTATGGTTATCCATGGAAGTTCAAAAGTCAGATTAAAGTTTAACTTGGGTAGAGCTTCTTAACAGAGTAGTGGTCTCACTATCACAGCCCCATGTTAATGATGTTACCTGCAAAGTATCAGTTTTAGACAGATTTTTAGACAGGTTTTGGCCCTTGTTTATACCATTACCATTTTAAGCAATATACCATATGATACCATTATGTGACATAACATTCTCATTCTGTTTCTGGAGGTTTTCTTCTGTCAAAGCCCAGTGTGGCTCAGAACAGCACAGAACTGTCATGTGGAGGAAAGAACTGTCTTTTGTCTGTTATTTTGGTTCATTGTTTCATTGTTTTGCTTTTTGTGGACTCTTCACCTGTTCACCAGCAAACAGACAAACTACTCTTTCAATAAACAAAAAGAAAAAACACCAGTATTTATGCAGCCAATTCATTTTAACAGCTTCTCTCCTCCTCTGGGCTTTCAAGATGGACTCTCACAGCTCTTATTGCAAATTCGTGAGTGAAATTTGAACATAATTTGGTTATTTTTACATATTTTACAAGTACATTTTCTAGATCAGATGCCAGAGGGCATTTGGAACTAGAAATTTCAGGTTTTGTTTTGTAAATTGTTAGTTTCGTGTTGGATTTTGTCCGAGGCAGTGGAGCAGAACAGCGAGGAAGATGAGATTTAAAAAGACATTTCTAGCTGCCATGTTTTGCTGCTGTATTTCGATTTCAAGACTTCTCAAGAGAAGGTTTGTTAGGAGTGGATTGAAAAATATTTTACTTTATTTTAAATTATAAATGTTTGTATTATTTGAAATTAAGTTTTTTTTTCCCAGAACAACTTACAAAAGGTATTGATTTGAAATTTGTGGCTGTGTGTGTACTAGTGTTGTATTGATACCGATTCTGATGATAACAAACACTCTATTTAGACAATACATCTGTGTAATCCCTCAGTAGTCCAGGTAGGTTCCATAGTGGTCCATGGGTGTATACTAGTCTATGTGCTCTTATACTTGTTCGGATACAGCTCAAGATCATCCTAAAGACATTCAGGAAAGTTTATTTATGTCCTGTGAATGTGACTTTTTAAAATTAAGTATCTAGTTTTGATGTTGTTGTCTAACCAGGATATTGACTGAAAGCCTAGATATCCGATACCGCAGTTTTTTTTCAGTGTCGACATGTAAGACCAGTATCGGATCGGTACATCCCTACGAGTATGTACTTTATTTAGGTGACTGTCATTTTTCAAAGTTCAAAGTCAGCTTTATTGTCAAATAACATGTACAGGTTGCATACACAGGATTTGAAATTGCAGCGCTCCCTAGGCCCATAGTGCACATAAAACATCTTATAAACAAGACAATAAACATACTGACTAAAACATCACATATTAAGATTTCAGATTTCAAGTTTTTATTGTCATTGCACAAAAAAGAACAACGAAAGTGTGTTTGGAGCAATGTTCCCTCTAATTTTTCATGTGTTTGACAGGGATGGAAGAGTTCCGTTTTTTAGCTGATCTCCGCTTTTTTGTCAGCAGCGTTTTTGTTTTTGTTTTTTGTTTTTTTTTACATCTGTGCAAATTCGTTGAGAAAGATTTTGGGTGTATATATATGTATAGTTGTGTTTAGGGTCGCCAACCGTCCCTTGAAAAACAGAATCGTCCCGTATTCAGAACAAAATTACGTGTGTCTCGTATTAAACTTCGTATTAAACTGCGGGCCGCGCGAGCCCGTGTCTGGAGCCGCGGACCGAGCGAGTGAGCGCAGCTCTCGCAACAGCGTGTACCATTGCGTGTACACAGGTTAAACTTTATAAAACATCCTATACCTCATCCTACCTGCCCGTGCCTCACTTAACGCGTCGCTCCTCGCTTTTTCACCTGCGCCTTTTAGCGCGCATAAGCTCCTCCTCAATGCCTCTGATTAGACGAAGTGCAAAGCAAAAACAAATTCAATATGTATATACTACTAGTAGGCCTACCTGTTAATAAAATGTGTTTTTTTGTACTTTTATGTAGTTTTACTTTATGATATAGCATATGGAAATCCAAATTTCAGAAATTGAAAATTTTCCGGGGGGGTGGTGTGTGCGTCGTGACTTTCCGCTTTTTTCATGATTGGCCACTTTCATCCCTGGTTTGAGCAAACACGCTAACTCCCTGAGCGTTCTTTAGACCCCTGTGAGCAACGTCTGACATGCACACTGTGGCCACACCAGTATCACAGCTGAGATCATCGCAAGTTACAGCTCATTAATCAAATTACTGCAGTTATTTCTGTTAGATTACTTTTAATATAACTGATTTTTGGTCCACTTAGAATGACAAAGACAAAAATCTGTTCATGAGATTTGTACATGTTGTATGTCAGTGTGAGTCCTGCTGTGGTCAGTGAAACATTGAACAGTACAATATTTTGAAAAATAGCCTCAAATATATAAAATAACATCAAATAAATATTTCTTTTCCTCCCATAAATGAGCAGTGTATAAATCTGTAAAATCACATTAAGAGACTTTTTCAGCTTGATAAATATAGCCTGCATATAGCTGCAGATTTTTTTTTTAATGGATTGTAGGACCTATAGGCCATAAGATGGGTCTTTCTCAAAATAATGATCTCAAAATAAGTATAAATTATCACTTTATATCTTGCTTTTAAATCATTAGCCTGTAATTTTGCCTGAGTGTCAGAGCTCTGTGGTATACCGCTCCGGGGAGAGGATTCACACTTTGAGAAAGTCCCGTCTTTTTGGCTCATAAAAAACTCTGAATACAAAGTAAACAGGGGAAGATTACATTATGGCTCTACCTCTTCCTTTTCCCGTGTTCTTTCCTCCGTGAAGTTTGTGCGGGCAGCAGACCTGCCGCTCTGACCCGCGGAGATGTACAACTACGGTTATACTGACGGAAGCTAGAGAAATGTGGTCGAAATGTGTGTGTCTGTAGTCTGCTTCTCCCTGACGTGTGTCACATTCACGTGTGCATCTATCAGAGTGGTCGTTCTGTGCGTCTAACCAGCGCTTTGTTTGCCAGTTCAGGTTAGATTTTATTTTATGCGCTGCACACACGCACCTTAGAGGGAGCTCTGGTTAGCATTAGCGTATCTTAACTCTGCTGCACTGTTATTACTGTTGATCAAAGGAGAAGTTCAATTTGTCAACTGGACAAAGTTTGTTTGGTTGAAAACGTTTCGCCACTCATCCGAGAGGCTTCGTCAGCTCTGTTATTACTGTTATATATCGTGTATGTTCAGGGCACGTACACAAGTACTGTCAATGCCATTATTGGCTACGTAAATGAATCGTATCGTATGATTGGCTGGACACCTGTCACTCACTGAGCTACACAGCAAAATGATAGAGAAGAAAATGTTATAGATCTAATTCATTTACAGTGCGCTGCATAGGTTACCTTGTGCACTGAGAATGTGCGAGCAGTGCGCAGTTGCGCAGCTTAGAGGGAACATTGGTTTGGAGCATCCACATATTTAGTTGTAAAGTGCGAAATGGTAAAGTGCAAACCCAGTGAAATAAATACCCCTCAATAACCCCTAAATACCCCCAGTGTAAACATTTGTAAACATTTGACATCAGTACAGCAGTATTGGCAGCAGCATCAGGGCATGTCATTAATATTATCAGTAAAGCGCATTAGAGAGCAGGGCCATTCAGATACATGAGAATAGTGACATTATGCAGCAAAACCAGTTCAGAACTATTGATTGGTGAGTGTGGTTATTGTCCATGGGAGGGGGGTAGAAAGGGGTGGGGGGCAGTGTTCAGTAGCCTCACAGCTTGTGGGTACAGGCTGTTGGCCAGTCTGTGTGTTCTGGCCTTTATGGCCCTGTACCTTCTCCCTGAGGGCAGTAGTTGAAAGAGGTGGTGAGCAGGGTGGTGCTGGTCCCGCAGGATGTTGCGCACTCTACTCAAACAGCGAGTGGAGAAGATGGTGCTGATCTCTGGGAGAGTCGTCCCAATGATTCTCCCCGCTGTTTTCACCACCCGCTGGAGTGCCTGCTGGTCAGCCTTAGTGCAGCTGGAGAACCACACTAAAAAAACATACGTTAGCACACTACTGATTGCTTCTTCTAGGTGGAGATGTACCATCTCCACCTAGAAGCCACGGGCCATTCATTTGAGGACAGTGAGGTTCAGATCTTGGCCAGGGAAAAGAACTGGTTTGAGAGGGAAGTTAAAGAGGCTATTTTTGTCAAAAAAGAGAATCCTTCTTTAAACAGGAATAGGGGAGTCAGACATAATTTGTCTCCTTTATATAATTCCATTCTCAAACTGAAGTCAAAACAAACAAAAGAAACAATAGGGCAGCCAGGTCAGGGCCAGAGGTGTGAAAACAGACATTTGGGTTTGAAAGGGTATGCTAAACTAGATGCCAGAAAAAGTGGAAATAGGGGAGATAGTTTCAGAATAATTTCAGTATAGTTGGCTCCTCCCTGCAGCTAGATATAAGCAGTGTCTAACCAGCACTCTAACCAGAACTTGACGAAGCAGCGCGGATGAGCTGCGAAATGTTTTCGACCAAATAAAATTTTGTCCAGTTGAGAAATTGAATTTCTCCTTTTATACATGAGTTATAGTTAGAAAGTCACAATTGTATTATCCATACACTTTTATCTTCCATCTGAAATAAAAATAAACATGTTTGTTTTTTGCAGCAAGAGGTGGAGAACTTCAAGAAGGTGCACCTAATCAGCCGAGAGCAGTTTGACTGTTTGACCCCTGAGCCGCCCGTCGACCCCAACCAGGAAGTGCCCCCCGGACCCCCCAAACCCCAGCAGAGTAAGAGCACGTACACTCATTAGGAAACAGATCACACTTAATCCAGGAGAGGGTCTTTGTTGCTTGTAGAAATGGCATTTAAGGCTCAACCAGTTATCGTAATTTCCGTACTATTGAGCGCACCTGAATATAAGCCGCATCAACTCAATTTAAGAGTTTTATTTTTGTACATGTATAGGCCGCACCTGTCCATAAGCCGCAGGTGTCCACGTCTTGGAGCGTCTGCTTTTATTGCCTCTGAAAGCTTTTGTCGTCTTTTTGCATTGAGTCAGTTCATCATGCTGCGTCGTCACAGTCTCACCATCGACTCATCGATGCCAAGCTCACGTGCAGTAGCAGCAGCAGCTCTATTTCCTTCTTTGACAGCCAGATCGATTGCCTTTAAATTAAAAACTGCATCATATGCATTTCATGTGTTTTCCATGAAGTGCAAAATAACTGTTCAAAACAAAATCAAACTACTATCTTCCTCGTCTCTTCACCTGTCTGTCTCGCTCTTGCTCCCGTCACTTGGAGCTCTACTGCACATATCTCCTGCAGAAAGAGCTGCTGTCCTGCCTGGGATCATGACAGTGTCTCGTAAGATTTCAGCAGATTTCAGGCTCTCCCGGGGGACAGGCTAGTTGTATCGATCAGGTATGAGTGCATGTCCAGCTACTGAAGTTTGAGACATTTCTTCTCGTCATTTACGCCTCACCTGCATTTAACACATACGGGTCATTAAGACGTGTCCCACTCACTAGTGTTCATTTAGCATCATAGCTTATTTTATCACACGGCGATAAACTGTTTTAGTGCACTGACAACAGCGCTAGCTAACGCTGCAACTTCATGTTATCCGCACAGATACCGACAATTCCTTAGGCTATGCGTGCATCCGCTGTGTCGATAAACGAATAATCTGTCCATATGTGTCCGACCATGCTAACATCGTCGGCATTAGTGAAACAGAGATATTTGCATTAGAAGTATATTTTTCAAAATTTGTGATTTTCGTTTTTTTTGCAGAATATGCTAGTGGAGATCATGAAGAAGCCACTCCATGTTTCAGATAACCGCATTAATGATGTTAAAAACATACATTTTTTATTTCAGATTGGCTTGTTTTTCGGAAAGAAACAGAGCGTGTATAAATCACCATATTTTCCCACGCTCGTGCGCCCGCCAATCCTGTTGCAAGAAACGCTGATGTGTTTTCGCCTTTTCGCCGATCAGCTGTGAGGTGCTCGTGAATATGTACGCGGCACTGCAAGACAATAAGGACATGAAAATGGACTTTTCATGTGTCATGTGTCCACTTGGACACATGACACATTCAGGAGACCTTCGGGACAGGTCCGTTTCTCCGGCGCTTGTGTACAAAGTGCGGTCAGATACTTTAGCAGCAGAAAGTCCAGGATATAAGCACATACGCGAATACACGTGGAGACACGTGAATTATCCGACAATACGGCGACACGGGGCGAGTCATATTATTATCATATTATTTCTGTATCAAATGGAGATATTAGGTGAAAGCAGCGGCTTGTGTCAACATTAGCGTATGTGTACATGTGTGTATGTGAGCGTGTGTACAGGACTAAACCGGGACAAAACCAGGACTAAACCAGTGCTAAACCAGTGCTAAACCAGGACTTAAACAGGACTAAAACAGGACTAAAACAGGACTAAACCAGGACTTGAGTCCTGTCTTGCTGCGGTCGGTCATATATTAGCTTCCTCGTTGTATAAGCTGCTGGGTTCAAAGTGTGAGGGGAAAAAGTTGCAGCTTATAGTCCGGAAATTACGGTAATAGGTATAATTGTGACTGACTAATGAAATAGTCTTTTAATCGTTTTACCAGTAGATGTCAGATATGAAAGATGTCAGGGAAGGTGGAAATGCGCTGTATATAGAGTTGTAAAATATATAACGTGAACGTAAAATGTCCAAAAAGATTAAACATTCTCCATCTTTCCTCCTCTCCACAGTCCCCACAGATGCTCTGGCGAACAAGCTCTTCGGTGCTCCTGAACCCTCCTCGATTGCCCGCTCTCTCCCCACCACCGTCCCCGAGTCGCCCGGTTACCGTAGCAACAGGACGCCGCGCACGCCTCGCACGCCGCACCGGAAAGACCCCACCATGACGCCGCGTTTCTACCCTGTCGTCAAGGAGAGCCGGCCCGTGGACGCCAAGGTACACGATGTTAGGAGTGTTTGTGACATTGTGTTGTGACATTTCAATACTGTAGAAATCCCTTAGTTTAAAGTGCATTTGACAAATTAAAGAATATTTTTAAGGGGGTTTAATGAATGATGATTCAGATCAGAGACTTCTTTGAGGACTTCAGCATTGTCATCATGTCCAGTGTTTTTGAAATTAAGAATACAGCTTTTGCAAAGTTATTAGTAAAAGCTATATTTGATGTGAACACATTTACCTCTTATCATATTTACCTGGGGGACACGGATAGAGGGTCATATTTATGTCATTTAAAATCACAATTTTATGTAACATTCATTTTTATAAACAAGAGTAGTGTTACGACATCATCACTTAAAGGAGAAGTAACGTTTTTTACAATCTGAGCCTTATTTCGGTAATAAAACAAGTTGTTTTACTCACCCATAGCACTTTGGTGTCATATGGAGCATTTCCGGAGATGTTTTAGATTAGCGATATCCGTAACGTGAGTTCTCGGGGCACATGTTTGCGGTCTCCAAATAACACAAACTTTAGCACTTTTCAAATCATAGAAGCTCGATGTCTTAGTCTACAATTTCGTTTGGTCAAAAGTGGCCTGTAATCTGAGATTTATCCATAGTTTCGAGTAGATGAGGACGCCAGTGCGCATGTGCGGAGTGTGCTCTCAGCTCCCGGGACCCAAACATGAAACGCAAACCTGTAAACTATGGCTAAATCTCGGATTACAGGCCACTTTAGACTTAAAACGAAAGTGTAGACTAAGACATCCAGCTTCTATGATTTGAAAAGTGCTAAAGTTTGTTAGTCTGGTTAACACCTGACCATATCACAAGTGAGATATGGGTCTGGAAACTCGCTTCGAAAAATCCCGTAGCGGAGGTGTGGTTAGCGATTGCCAACGGCCGTTTATTGGGCGTTATGAATGTCTATCATTGGGCGTATACGTAAGTCCACAGCCAATCATGTCAGTTGTCAGTTCAAACTACAAGCTTCCGTTTGTCATGTAGTACGCGTCACCGTCTTGCCACCCCTCCCCGCTCTCTGATTGGGGCCCTAAATCTGGGACTCTCGCTTGGACGAGTTTCCAGGCCGCCTTCCAGTTCGAAATGAACGGAAGCGGCCTGGGAATTCCCAGGCTAAAAGTTTGTGTTATTTGGAGACCGCACGGGGCATATTACATGCTCAGGGAATATTATATGCCCCGAGCTATGGCTAGAAGTCGCGCTAGGCTAACGCTAATCTAAAACATCTCTGGAAGTGCTCCATATGACACCAAAGTGCTATGGGTGAGTAAAACAACTTGTTTTATTACCGAAATAAGGCTCAAATTGTAAAAAAAACATTACTTCTCCTTTAAGAACCCCATATTTAATTTTTGTCAATACTGTTTCATTTTTATATTTGGTGCACTCACCTTTGTATCCTCGCCTCAGACGCCGAGGAAGAGGAAGACCAGGCACAGCTCCAACCCCCCTCTTGAGTGCCACGTGGGCTGGGTCATGGACTCCCGAGAGCACCGCTCCAGGACCGCCTCAGTCAGCTCCAACGCCAGCCCCTCCGAGGCCACCCCCGTCCTGGGCACCATTGGAGCCACGCCTCAGTCCCTGCCCAAGTTCCAGCACCCCTCCCACGAACTGCTCAAGGAGAATGGATTCACACAACACGTCTACCACAAGTACCGCCGACGCTGCCTTAACGGTAACCGAACCAGGGACTGGACCCATACGAACGGACTGGGGACTGGATTGGACCATTTCTAGTGTTACTGAATTTACTGTATTTAATAGTGGTATCTTTTAACCAATCACAGAGCGGAAGAGGCTGGGGATCGGCCAGTCACAGGAGATGAACACGCTGTTCCGTTTCTGGTCGTTTTTCTTGAGAGATCACTTCAACCGAAAGATGTACGAGGAGTTCAGACAGCTGGTGGTGGAGGATGGCAAGGAGGGATACAGGTACAGCCCACATGAGCGGGTTCAAATGGGGTGGGATTTCCAATTTTTATGAATTAATGAAACAAGGTCAAATTATATTAAGTCAGTATGTCACAATAATGCCGTTTGTTTTGTTATGTTCCAGATATGGACTTGAATGCCTCTTTAGGTACTACAGCTATGGTTTGGAGAAGAAATTCAGACCGGACATCTTCAAGGACTTCCAGGAGGAGACCATGAAAGATTATGAAGCCGGTGAGAAACGTTTACCTGATTTTCAAACTGTTCCAATACAGATTTCAATACTAGACTGAAAAAAAAAAATTCCTTTAAACCAAAATACAGAAGAGCTTTGTATAAATAAAAGTTCAAACATCATGAGACTTTCAGGGCCAACTACAGCTATTAGCCTTGTCATATCAATTTCGAAGCAGTATTTGGAAGCAGGTATTGATCCGACATGTTCTGGATCTGAATTGGAGACAATAACGCATGCTCCTCCTGAAATGTGCCAATCACTACATCAGAACTCCTCACAGTGATGCATAAGGAATGAGAGAATGACTGTGGCTTCCAGCAAACCTTTTAAAATGAGCTAGTTTGTCTGTTTTTAAGACGGTCAAAAGCCTTGGAGAAGTCAAATTTCCCCTGTGTGTCACTGTGTGTGAGATCAATAAAGTCTTAATAATATAATTTGTGTGCAGGTCAGCTGTACGGGCTGGAGAAGTTCTGGGCCTTTTTAAAATACTCGAAACAAGCCAAAACTTTGGAGATCGACGCCAAGCTGCAGCAATATCTGAGCAAGTTCAAACGCCTGGAGGACTTCAGGATCGACGTGAGTGCCACACAAACAGAACCTTAGCTCCACAAAGCAGAGAACAGTGTCATCATTTCAAATATGTCCAAATATTTTAACAACAAAAACAATAATCTGAATAAAATATAATTCACAGACCTCTGAATGATAAATACATCTAAAAAGAAACTAATTCATGTCAATAATTTTGTACTGTTTAGATTCACAGCAGGGACAAAACAAAGTTTGAAAATCTGTCAAGAGTACAAAAATAAAAGCATGAGTCTTAAAGGGATAGTGTGTTTGTTTGTCTGTATGGGTTTCCTTCTAAAAGTTGCGTGCGGTAAGACTGGCTTACCTCTGACAGTTTGCACTCAGCCCGGTTCGGCTCGCGTTCTGGAGCTCACGTAAGTAGATCCGGTAAGTTCGCGGGGACTGTTAATAAAGCTTGTTTTTCTTCTCAAAACAAAACATTTGTCCAAAAGGTGATATATTTGCGTCCGAAACAGTCCACGAAACATCCAGCAGCATAGTTGGCATTCGCATATTTCGTCTTGATTCGTATCACTGCGCACATATTACTTATTATTAGCCTGTTAACCTTTAGCGGAAGTGTACGGCGGATGCGGTCCGCCGTAAGGGGAAGTTTACAAGTTAACAGGCTAATAGAGCTAATATGCGCGCAGTGATGCGAATCTAGAGAGACAATATGCGAATGCGAAAATACGCTGCTGGATTTTTCATGGACAACTGCTTTGGACGCAAATATATCACCTTTCGGACAAATGTTTTGTTTTGAGAAGAAAAACAAGCTTTATTAATAGCCCCCGCGAACTTAACGGAGAATCAACGTTTTTTACAATCTGAGCCTTAATTCGGTAATAAAACAAGTCGTTTTACTCACCCATAGCACTTTGGTGTCATATGGAGCACTTCCGGAGATGTTTTAGATTAACGCGAGTTCTTGGGGCAAATATTTGCGGTTTCCAAATAACACAAACTTTCGCACTTTTCAAATCATAGAAGCTTAATGTCTTAGTCTACGCTTTCGTTTGAGTCAAAAGTGGCCTGTAATCCGAGATTTATCCATAATTTACAGCTTTGCGTTTCATGTTTGGGTCCCGAGAGCTGAGAGTGAAATAAGCTGTGACTCCGCACATGCGCACTGGCGTCCTCATCTACTCGAAACTATGGCTAAATCTCGGATTACAGGCCACTTTTGACTCAAACAAAAGTGTAGACTAAGACATCGAGCTTCTATGATTTGAAAAGTGCTAAAGTTTGTGTTATTTGGAGACCGCAAACATGTGCCCCGAGAACTCGCGTTACGGAGATCGCAAATCTAAAACATCTCCAGAAGTGCTCCATATGACACCAAAGTGCTATGGGTGAGTAAAACGACTTGTTTTATTACCGAAATAAGGCTCAGATTGTAAAAAACTTTAATTCTCCTTTAACAGACCTACTTACGTGAGCTCCAGAACGCGAGCGGAAACTGTCAGAGTTAAGCCAGTGTTACCGGACGTAACTTTTAGAAGGAAACCCATACAGATTAAAAACTGTACTATCCCTTTAAGCTGTATGTGTAACCTCCACATCTCCCCCCAGCCCCCGATGGAGGACGGCGGCCGCAGACGGCACTCCTCGAGCGGGGAGGGCCGGCGCAGACACCCCTCTCAGAACTCGAGCAGCAGACCCCAGAGCCAGGCCAGCTCTACCCCCAACACCGCTCCCCTCTCTGGGCCCAGCCACGGAGCCACATCTGCCCCCTCCACCACAACCAAGGACGACCCCGCCCCTTCCTCTGCTGACCACACCCATAAATAACTCCCACGATAGAAAAAAACTGACTCAAAAATATCTTTCAATAAAATATCTGCAAGTCGCTGTTTCAGCAAACGGAGCAGAGAGGAGTTACTCAACCCCACGAAGACTGGATTCACGACAGTCGTGCCAATTTATTTTATTCCATTTTTTCTCGTTTGGTGTATATTTTAGTTTTCCACTTTTTTTTTTGTTTTAACTAATCACATGTCGGCGTATGACCATGTGATCATTTGGATTTTTCTTTTAAATATTTAATTTTTGTTTCACTTCTGAGCCCCTCCAGTGTCTCGCCGACATCCGAAATACATTTTTGTTTTGTTTTTTTGACTTGGAGAAACTTTTCGGGGATTTTGAATAACGAACTGCACCCCTCGCTCACGGTGCCCTCTGGTGGCCACGGCGCTCCTGTACATCCAACTCGGACCAAAGTGGGTTGAAACCGATTTAGCGACTGACGCGATGTCACGCGCAGATGTATCTATCGCCCCTAAAAAAAACGGCAAAAATACACAAAACGCCGGACATTTCACGGGGCGGAAAACAAACTATGAACCAAATGAGTGGCGTTAAAACCTCACTACAGACACTATTGTTGAAAGTTGCCTTATTTTAATGGTTTTACTGCTTCAAAACGTGCCGTTACCTTCTTGGTTTGACCGTGAATCATCGATTAAAATCCCCCACAAGTTTGCCAACCCCCTCACACAAATTCATCCCCTCTGTTGTCTTCCAAAACAGACTCTTACAAGTTACGACCCCTCACTGGAAAATCCGAAAAGGAAAAAGTTGGGATGAGCTTCCGATAAGTGCTTCCTGGCTTTAGGATAAAAAAAAAATCCAAACTTCATACCACAATAGCTGCAATCCTCCGAAAGTCCATCATTTTGTCAATTTTTCATGACTGGAAATAAAAATCTGGAGTAACTTGAACCAAAACGGAGCAGTTTACGATGTTTCTCCTCTAATGTGAATTTGACAGAAGAGACTCAGCCCTTTCCCCGATAATAATGACATGTTTTATTAAAGATCAGATTATATGTAATTGCCTTAGACAAAGTACTACTTTAGTTTTTTTTTTTTTTTTTTTTTTTAAAGGAAAAATGCTCTCCTGATTCTATTTTAATGCTTTTTAATTTACAAATCTTTGCAGTGTTTTTTCCTCGCATTGTTCTGTTGTATGTTTTGGCCATGGGTTTGCATCAGGCTGTTGAACTTTGTGTTAGCAAAAGGGAACGTTTAAGTCAGTTGTTAAAAGAAAAATGAACACAAGTTGCCAAGAATTTGAAAAGACAATAGTTGGTCACATGATCGTCAATAATATATGGATTTTAAAAATCCATATACTTACTGTTATCACAAAGAATAATCCAAAATCTCAAGTTACAATTGAAATTTAAAGGTGTACTGTGTGGCGGGCAAGTCACCTGCTTGTTGCCATGGAAACGTACTGCTCTGTCAGGAATGTTCTATAGTATAAATTACATCTATTTAGTGTTTGATTACAAATGGTTTTATTGTTCAAAAATGCATTCTTACTGTGAGTGGGGGCATCTTTCCACAGATTAGATCTGTGTCTTGGCCTGCTGGTGCAACATGCTTGTGTCAAGTTAAAGTGATAGTGCGGGTTTTTTTTTTTTTTTGTTAATCTGTATGGGTTTCCTTCTAAAAGTTCCGTGTGTTGACACCGGCTTACCTCTGACACTCTCAGCTGATCCCGGTTCGGCTCGCTTTCTGGAGCCCACGTAAGTAGGTCCGGTAACTTCCCTGGAACATGAACTAAAGCTTGTTTTTCTTCTCAAAACAAAACATTTGTCCGAAAGGTGATATATTTGTGTATGAAACAGTTGTCCACGAAACATCCAGCAGCGCATTTCGCATTCGCATATTGTCTCTCTCCACTCGTATCACTACGCCCATGTTAACTCTATCAGCCTGTTCACCTTCAGCGGATGTCTACGCCGAAGTTTACAAGTGAACAGGCTGATAGAGTTAACATGGGCGTAGTGATACGAGTGGAGAGAGACGATACGCGAATGCGAAATGCGCTGCTGGATGTTTCGTGGACAACTGTTTCATACACAAATATATCACCTTTCGGACAAATGTTTTGTTTTGAGAACAAGCTTTATTTCATGTTCCAGGGAAGTTACCGGACCTACTTACGTGGGCTCCAGAAAGCGAGCCGAACCGGGATCAGCTGAGAGTGTCAGAGGTAAGCCGGAGCCAACCCACACAGATTAACATTAAAAAAAAAACGCACTATCCCTTTAAAGTCATGCTGTGGAACATTTCTATCTAAAGGAGGACAAAAAAGGTGGATAATTTATTAGACCTGGACTAGTCCTGTTATAGACCTGGTTTAGTACTGGATTAGACCTGGACTAGTCCTGTTATAGACCTGGTTTAGTACTGGATTAGACCTGGACTAGTCCTGTTATAGACCTGGTTTAGTACTGGATTAGACCTGGACTAGTCCTGTTATAGACCTGGTTTAGATCTGATGGTACTCGAGAAAGCCAAATCTTTTCTTTGGTGGTACTTGGTGTGAAAGTTTAGAGAGCCACTGTTACAGGCAAAGCAATAATGTCACCATGGAGACAAGTGGTACCCTCCACCAGAAAAGTTCCGCAGTGCACCTTTAAAGGCCAGAATTGTAGTGAGAATCCTACCTGTTTCATCGGTTGATTCCAGGGTCCATCTTTGTCATGTCAGTGTTGCTTTTTCTTTATTTGGTCAAATCCATGAATGAAACACGTTGGCGCTGTCAAATAAATCACACGAGCTGCAGGTGGTGGCAAAAATGGATCGATTGTTGCTTTGTGATTTGGAGGTTTTTTCACGTAAACGTTTAAATTTGTGAATTCTAATTTCTAAATCCGTTTAAAATTTGAAAGTTATGGTTTGGTTAGCACAAATTAAAACTGTACTGAATTTGCCTGAATATACATTGTTTTAAAGGGCCCATATTACTCTATTTTTTGTCATGTTTCCTCATCAAAAACACACCTGGAGTTTTGTTTCACACACGTTTTTTGATGAGATAACAACATAACATGGCTTGTGTAATATTGGACCTCTAAACTGGAGAAAAAGTTAAAAAATACAACTAATTGTTTAAAAAAAAAAAAAAAAAAAAAAAAGCTTAAATGCTAAAAATGATATGTTAGCAGCTAGCCTGATTAGCAAAAGTTGTTTTTCTTATCCAAGTTGATGCCTTTTTGCCAATTACAAAAAGTAAATGTTTGAATCTTGAACGTCTGGATAAATTACAAGAACTCCAAATATAATCTTCGACATGTATACCGCCTGTGTGATCAAAGCACCAGAACTGCACTCAACGCAAACCGTAGGGGGCGCCGCAGCCTATACTATTTCAAATGGTGCTTGATGTTGGGGGAAAAAAAAGATGTCTTCTGACTGACATTTAAAAGGACAAATTCACGAAGCCATAAAATGATCTGCAAAAGTGTCTAACCATAGAAATGTGTGATTAAAACGCTGGGCTCGTCGGGAGGAAAACCAGTGTTTAAAAGGAACAAAAAAAATAATCTCAAAGTGAAAAATGTAAAATACTTGAATAAGACGTGTATCATAACATTTACGATTCATAATCTGCTTTGTAGGCTGATGTGATTCGCTATTAGTGTTCTTTGTAATTTGTAGTAATTCTGCTTTTTCCTTAATAAAGAAGAAAAAAAAACAGAAAACAGACAAAAAACCTTAAATACCCCTGTGTGGACTCCTTTTATTCAGTGCTGTGTGATTTCTTTACTGGTTCTGTTCATGGTTTTAAAAATTTACTACAATCACAACTTGAACCTGTCTCCAGACACGGCATTTTAGGTTTAAACCAACTGGATTTCAGCATTGAATCTGGCAACTGCAATGAGAGACTCATGTGAGGCTCATTCTGCGTTCTGATTGTTTTGAGAACCAATACACCAATTAACAAAGAATTAATGTTTTTTTTTTTTACAATCTGAGCCTTATTTCGGTAATAAAACAAGTTGTTTTACTCACTCATAGCACTTTGGTGTCATACGGAGCACTTCCAGAGATGTTTTAGATTTGCGATAGCCATAACGCGAGTTCTCTGGGCATATAATATATGCACCGAGCGCTCTCCAAATAACAAACCTTAGCACTTTTCAAATCATAGAAGCTCAATGTCTTAGTCTACACTTTTGTTTGAGTCAAAAGTGGCCTGTAATCCGAGATTTATCCATAATTTACAGCTTTGTGTTTCATGTTTGGGTCCCGGGAGCTGAGAGCGAAATAAACTGACTCCGCACATGCGCACTGGCCTCCTCATGTACTCGAAACTATGGATAAATCTCGGATTACAGGCCACTTTTGACTCAAACGAAAGTGTAGACTAAGACATTGAGCTTCTATGATTTGAAAAGTGCTAAAGTTTGTGTTATTTGAAGACTGCAAACATGTGGCCCGAGAACTCGCATTACGGAGATCGCAAATCTAAAACATCTCAGGAAATGCTCCATATGACACCAAAGTGCTATGGGTGAGTAAAACAACTTGTTTTATTACCGAAATAAGGCTCAGATTGTAAAAAAAAAACGTTAATTCTCCTTTAAACCAACTGGATTTCAGCATTGAATCTGGCAACTGCAATGAGAGACTCGTGTGAGGCTCATTCTGCGTTCTGATTGTTTTGAGAACCAATACACCAATTAACATGAATATAAAAAGGACATGTCTAATCGATAATGAGGCTGGACAGGAAACTTCTGCTTCTCATTTGAAAGTGTACAGTATAGTTGCAGCAGCAGCAGTGATTCTGAACATGCACTGGCTGTAAAGCAGCATAAGGAAGAGGCGGGAGGAAGTGTGTTCAGGGAGTTGTGGAGGAGGGGGTGGTTTCACACACGTGCAACATTTGAAAAAGGACAAACAGTCGCTGGATTTCTCGTTCCTTGGAAAATTCTTTATACAACCTTTAAAGGAACAGTGTGTAAGATTTTTACCCATTAATTACATAAATTGAAGATACCCAATCAAAAATAGAGTGTTTTCCAAGCCTTTTCACTTCCATCATGAAATCAAAGTATTCTTTTGGACTTAGATATAGTCACATAAAAGGGGGATCTTCCCCATATAGAGGCAGCCATTTTGAATACGAGAGCCGCAGAAGGACATTTGGGCTCATCCTTTGCCTAGGCTCCTGCTAGCGCCTGCTCAGCCGCGCTGCCTGAGGGAGCGAAGGAGAGAAGGAGAGAAAGGGAAGGGGAGGGGGGAAGGGGGAGCCTCGTGGTTTTTTGGTAAACAAGACAGGCTGCTGTATCACACGTCGTAATAACACGTGTTTTGGACTAAATTGTTTTACTGGATTTTATTCGCTGGATCCTTACGGACAGATTGAGAGCAAGTTTATGGTGAAATACAGAGTTTGACCTGTCCAGAGCCTTCAAAGGTAAGCTAAGTAACAAACCTCGTTTTGTGCTTTTCTGTATAAAAGCCCCATGTGCTCGGGGACTGATTGTTGTGCAGGGAAATGAATTGCATAGTGAAAAAGAGGAGACTGTAAGGTTTCATTTGATGTGTAGAGTGTCATGCTACACGATCAGGAATGTGTGTTTTCATGCATTTTTCATGCGTTTTATTTATACCGTAGTTGTCGGCGAGAGCTCGCACAGCGCCGGGTGCGCGCGGCTACGCGAGCTGTCTGCGTTACGGCGCGCCCGGGTGACCCTCGAGGTCTGCCGTAGCCAAAAGAGGAAGTGGAATAGCTACTGTCCACCTATGCGCCACGAATCCTACACACTGTACCTTTAAAGGAAAAGTACCGTTTTTTACAATCTGAGCCTTATTTCGGTAATAAAACATGTTGTTTTACTCACCCATAGCACTTTGGTGTCATATGGAGCACTTCCAGAGATGTTTTAGATTTGCGATCTCCATTATGCGAGTTCTTGGGGCATATGTTTGCGGTCTCCAAATAACACAAACTTTAGCACTTTTCAAATCATAGAAGCTCAATGTCTTAGTCTACGATTTCGTTTGGTCAAAAGTGGCCTGTAATCCGAGATTTATCCATAGTTTCGAGTAGATGAGGACGCCAGTGCGCATGTGCGGAGTCACAGTTTATTTCGCTCTCAGCTCCCGGGACCCAAACATGAAACACAAAGCTGTAAATTATGGATAAATCTCGGATTACAGGCCACTTTTGACTCAAACGAAATCGAAGACTACATGCTCGGGGAATATATTATATGCCCCGAGCTATGGCTAGAAGTCGCGCTAGGCTAACGCAAATCTAAAACATCTCTGGAAGTGCTCCATATGACACCAAAGTGCTATGGGTGAGTAAAACAACTTGTTTTATTACCGAAATAAGGCTCAAATTGTAAAAAACGTTACTTTTCCTTTAAGCCCAAATAGTGTCCAATTACAAAACTATTGACATAATTGTCTCGTTATTTAATTTGACCAGTAGATGTCGCTGCTGTCGACATTTATAATGAGCACACCCGCAACGAGAGGATTTTAATGCTATTATTTTACTCAACATTTAATTTAAACATACACTTTAAAAAACACAAAAATTACTTAGAATAAATTTAAATAAGAAAAATTACAGAATTCTTCAAAATACAATCTTGAAATGGAGGTTTTCCGGTGCATCGTTTGCATTGTTCTGCGCAAAGTTTAAACATTGTGTTAAACATGAGAATTTAAGACATTCTATAATGTGCTATAAAATATTTCCTATATATTCATCATTGTGCTCACGGCTGGGCTAGTGCAATCAGGAAATTAAGGCACATACATTTTGTTAACTCTTGTTGTCTAAACTTAAAATAAGTAAAATATGTGAAATCTAAATTATAATTTTGCCACAGTGAAAAAATGAAATTCTTTAGTGTCACAGTTAGAGATTCATTAAATGCACTTTTTGTTAAGCTTACAATGTCTCTGTAGCAGTTACCTTAAAAATGAATTTCAAGTATATTTCAACTATTTTGTGTCAAGTATCTGCCCACTAGCCAGAAGGTACAATGGCATGAAAAAGTATCTGAAGCTTTTGGAATTTCTCACATTTCTGCATAAAATCACCATCAAATGTGATCTGATCTTTTTCAAAATCACAGATGAAAAAACAGTGTCAGCTTTAACTAAAAACACCCAAACATTTATAGGTTTTCATAGGCATCTGAAGTAAAAGACTTCAACATTAAAATACACTAAATATATTTAACATTAATAATAGATTTAAATTGTAGAATTAACAGGTTTCCTTAAAGACATAATTCATTGAATTGGGATGCTCTGAATGCATAAGGTAAGTGAGGGACAACTTTGGACCACAACAAACCATTTAAAATTAATTACTTCTGTTTTTCATGTTTTTAAGACAGCAGGCTCCAGGCTCCAGCTCCAGCAGATGGGGGCTGCTCACAGAGTTACCCCAGGTTCAGAGGCCTTTCTTGGGCAAGTCGGGGATGCTCTGGGTCAGGGGGGTCAGGCTGGTGAGGAGCGTGTGGCGTTCGTACTGTTTGGTTTGACGGAACTTTGAGTCTGTGCCGTGGAGCCGGTCCAAGATCCCGAGAACGCCGTAGCACTGATTAAACCTGAGACACAGAACAGGCTCGTGCTTAAAGGGCTCAGATTACACTGTGTACACTGTATATCAATGTTCTAATGTTTCCTCACAAACACACCTGGAGCTGTGTTTTGTTTCACTCACACATGTTTAACACACGAACCCTGCACACTGTGATGTCATGTGGTAATACTGAAAGTGCTCCACTGTGTTTTTAAACTTCATATTTCTTCACTGGAATCATTTTGACAATTTCAGCCTTGGATTTGCCAGTTTCTACTGAACTAAAGGTAAAATGAGCCGTTAACTTGAAAACTACCACTTCATGATCACAAGGTGGAACAGAGCATTTCGAACTCTGGAGATTAATAAGAAGATGTTTTTGAGGAGGTAACAGCATTCTAACATATCAAAAAACTCACAAGTAATTTTTTGTGTAATATAGGACTTTTAAATCTGTTTCATTGTAAAACTGTGGACCTGGTTTATGGTTCGTCTCTCATTTCTGGACCTGTCCATGTGAATGAAAAAATGGCACAAAGTGAAATCTCTTTCAGTAGAACTAAACTAATAATAAAGTCTCTCTCTTCATTTGTCCCACAATGGGACAAAAACAGCTGCAGTTGAATAACTCAAGTTAGGCCCCGTGCAGAACACATGCAGTACACTAGTCCCACGGCGTGGCACGTACCTGAGGTGGTGGAAGTCGTGGAACTCTGGTGAGGGCAGGAAGGGCAGATGGTACCCACAGTGAGATATAGTGGTGCTGATGAGAGCGAGGCAGTACCACAGACACGTGGTGCTGATGTGAGAGCCCAACAACACCGGGCCAATCGCTACGGGAAACATGTTGGAGATCTGACTCAAAACAAACACAAACAAACACGGTTAAAGGGCATGTAACAGCTTTTTATCCTTTTCTAATTCTGATTTGGTTTGGTGCTTAATACCTCTGATAAATATTTATTATAGTTTTACATCAGTTAAGTGGCAGTTTGTGGGGATAAGTTCAGAAGAAAAGTACAAAATTACAGGAAGGAGCTCAACCTTAGACTGTATAAAGAAGTGGACTGAGTGAGTGTGACATCATAGCAATTATCAGCCCAAATTTGGAACTAGTTCCATAATAGGAATGTGAAAAAGAATAAGATGATAAGAAAAACACCTGGATCATGTAGAGCGGGTTCATATAAACACTTAAAGACCGGAATGAGGAGGCTCACAGCAGCAGTTACAGAGGTGACATTTTTTCAGCTGGAAGCCCAGGCGTACTTCTTATTTGGTACACAGTGTCTAGCATCTTAGCTATGTCCATTTATATCTACAGTCTGTGGTTCTAACACATAATCCCTCCATCTATATGTCATGAGCACGGAAAACCTGTTCCAAAATGCAGAGACAATTTATGCACAAGGAAGGCATTTTTGTGACAGAATAAATAATTAATTTTAAAAAATACAGGCGTGATTGTTGTGATTTATTTTTATTAGTCTAGTCATATCGACTGTGTAACTCTGATGAGGTTTTGGCGTTTCTACTGTGATTTCGGGGGGAGTTACAGTAGTGGTGGGGCAGTTGTACTGACCATATGTTCCAGAGGATGGGCGTAGATGCACACGATGCCGATGGGAGCCGTCCACTCGTGGTGCTGTTTGTGGAAGGTCTTGTACAGACTGGGCTGGTGGAAGAGTCTGAGAGACACACACACACTGTCACCTGTGTGTACACGTGTGTGTACACGTGTGTGTACACATGTGTGTACGTTTGTACCTGTGTGTACACGTTTGTACCTGTGTGTACATGTTTGTACGTGTGTGTACCGGTGTGTACCTGTGTGTACGTGTGTGTACATGTTTGTACCTGTGTGTACATGTGTGTACGTGTGTGTACCTGTGTGTACATGTGTGTACGTGTGTGTACCTGTGTGTACGTGTGTGTACGTGTGTGTACCTGTGTGTACCTGTGTACATGTATGTACATGTGTACATGTGTGTACCTGTGTGTGTTTACAGATTTATGGGTTTCAGATGACGTCACAACATTCTTTAGGCCAATCATATTTAATAATAATAATAATGCTTAGTCTTATACAGTGCTTTTCCAGACACTCCAAGTCATTATACAATTTACATTTCCTGTACCTGTAGCAGCACTTCCTGTACCTGTGGGAGTAGTGTCGGTACCCGATGTGGGCGGAAGTACCCGATGTGGGCTCTGTGTTCGCACATGTGCAGTTTGTGTATTGTTGTACGGGTTTCACGACAGTGCCCGATTCGTTCCTCGCAGTTGGTTTACGGCTCTGTCTGCATATTACCTCAGGGTGGTTGTCTCATGTGATTTATCTATCTTTTTTTATCTATCTTTTTTATCTATCTTTTTGTATCTTTATCTTTTTTTATATACACATTATTAGTAGTAGTAGTATTAGTAGTATTATTATTTTCTATTTGGAGGTAAATTAACACCTTAGCATTTGCATTTTGTTAATTGTTAATTTTTATTCCTCATGTTGTAACATGTCCTCTGTAATGGACGTCGGGGACATTTTGGTGTTAAATCCACGTGAAGTTAACAACCTAACAAAAACATTTTTTTAAGGTTCTACAGTTGCCTCAAAAAGTTCTTAGACTCACTTTTAATTTCTTATTTATTTATTTTTTATATATTATGTATTTTTAATACATAATATAATACATTAATTTATTTATTTGAGTATTTATTTACATACTTATTTTTATTTTAGATGTATAATTTATTTATTTATTTCATTTTTTATCTCTATCTATCTATTTATCATGCCGAAAATTGCCTTCGTTGTCAAAATACGTGTCTGTCGTAAATAAAATAAATAATAAAAAAAAAAAAAAGATAAACCCTACTTCTTCCTGATACGTCATGATACGTCATGATACGTCATTGTGCGCATGTGCAGAACACACAGAGCCCACATCGGGTACTTCCGCCCATATCGGGCACCCACACGTAGTAGAACAGCACTTCCTGTACCTGTGGGAGTAGTAGAACAGCACTTCCTGTACCTGTGGGAGTAGTAGAACAGCACTTCCTGTACCTGTGGGAGTAGTAGAACAGCACTTCCTGTACCTGTGGGAGTAGTAGAACAGCACTTCCTGTACCTGTGGGAGTAGTAGAACAGCACTTCCTGTACCTGTGGGAGTAGTAGAACAGCACTTCCTGTACCTGTGGGAGTAGTAGAACATCACTTCCTCAATGATGGCAAAGGCAGTCAGTTCCAGCAGAGCCCAGTGGAATGTGGGCAGTTCGGGGCCACAAGGCTGCCCCCTGTAGGACATGAGGTGGTACGCCGCCACCACCATGGGCCCTGAGATGCACACATGGTTAAACACCACAGTCTTCAGGGCGTGAAGCAGTTTGGCCGGTTCTACCTGAAGAACAAAAACAAAAGAGTCTGACATGAGAATTCGGGCTTGTACCTGATTTTCCCCCATGTGTTTGAGTACAGATATGTTGTATAAGCAGCTCTTGAGGTCAAATGTGCTGTCTGCATTTAATTATATAAAGTTTTATTGTCCAACAATTAGGAAGTGCACATTAGCATGCTAGTTGTGCATTGTTGTAATGGCAGAACTCCGCTCTGAGAGTTATTTAAAGGTGTAGTATGTAAGCCTTGTGAGATGAGTTTGCCTGTGTCCTATAGTGTTTATTCATTTCCAGGTGTTTGTTCATGAATTCTTTCTGTGAGCGGGGGATCGCCTCTACACAGATCTGACCTATAACTCGGCCCAGTAGTCTCACAAGCTAGTCTCAATGGAAGTAGATAAGTGTAATGCTATACTGTGAAACACCCAGACTGTAATAACATCTCCATGGAGAAAAAAAATGTATCTTCAACTCAACCAAAAACACCGGGTCAGAATTGGCAGCATGTATTAATACTAACCCGGTCGAACCACAAAAAACTGTTGATTTTGAAAACCCCAAGTCTTTGTTTCTTAGAGCAATGAAAAAGAAATTGTTGTCATTTGTTAAAAGTTTCAAAACAAAAAACTCAGTAGATTGTGATGGTCTGAACATGTCCATTATTTAAATTATTTAATCAATGAAATTTCACTTCCTCTGTCCTACATATTTAACTTATCACTTACCTCTGGACAGTTTCCAAGACAGATGAAAATTGCAAAAGTTATCCCAATCTACACAACCGGAGACAAGCAGATCTTTTCTAACTATAGGCCCATTTCAATTCTACCACAATTTTCCAAAATTTTAGAAAAACTTTTTGTCAAACAAATGGATTCCTTTTTGGATAAATTTAAAATCTTAAGTGAAAACCAGTATGTTTTTAGAAAGAATAGATCAACTGAACATGCTCTTATAGATCTCATTGAAAATATAACAGACAACACTGACAGGAAAAAATACACAAATACACAAATACACAAAGCCTTTGATACCATCGACCATAATATATTAATTGAAAAAATGGGTAAATACGGTTTCAGGGGTCCTGCATTAAAAATTAAATTCTTATTTATCTGATTGGTGCCAGTATGTTCAGCTTGGGAATCATAAATCAACACACAAAACAATACTAAGTGGAGTTCCTCAGGGTTCCGTATTGGGTCCAAAATTATTTTTGCTTTACATAAATGATTTGTGTTTAATATCTGATCAATTAAAATTTGTATTATTTGCTGATGACACAACAATAACCTGCTCAGGAGACAATTTACAACAACTCGCGTATCAAGTTACAGCTGAAATGAGTAAGATAAAAACATGGTTTGATATAAATAGAGTTTCATTAAATGTCACAAAAACTAAATTTATTGTATTTGGAAATAGAGAAGTAAAATTAAAGATACAAGTGTTGATTGATAACGTGGAAATGGAAAGAGTTGATGAATTCAAATTTCTTGGCGTGACACTTGATCATAAAGTCTCACATCTCAAACATCAAATCAAAGGTGGCCAGAAATGTTTCAGTGATCGGAAAAGCAAGATTATTTCTAGACTCTCAGTCCCTCCATATCTTATACAGCACGTTGATTGTTCCGACTTGAGCTACAAGTGTGGGGAAACACAGAAAACCAATGCAGATTCATTATTCAAAATACAAAAAAAGGCCATGAGAATTCTACAGGGGGTAGAACATAGAGATCATACAAACATGTTTTACAAATCCAAAATTTTAAAGTTTGAAGATCTGGTCAAATTTAAAACCTTGCAAATTATGCATCAAGCCTGGTATAAACAACTACCAGGAAATATTCAAATATGATTTAACAACAGAGAAGAAAATCATAACTTAATAAATGAATTAAATTTTAAGAAATTATTTTTCCATACGACATGTAAAAAAATGTGCATCACAAGATGTGAAGTGGATTTGTGGAATAATTTAAATTAAGTTAAGAGTTGCCCAAATAAATACCGTTTTAAACATCTGATCAAAAACATTATACTTGATAATTATTTAGACATAGAATGAGTTAAGGGTATATATATATATATATATATATATTAGTGTTTTCTGTTCAATTTATTTGTAAAAGCAAAGTTGTATTCCATATATATATATATATATAGTATGTAGGAGTTGTCATTCACAATGATGAGAAATGTATATTATATTGTATTGTATTGTATTGTATTATATTGTATTATATTATATTATAATAGCCGTCAGTATGGAATGTGTGAGAATATGGAGCAGGAGTAAACAAGTTTATACTTCCACCTGCTCCATTTTGAGCAAAAGGAACTGCAGAGACATGTGACACAAGTTTGTATTTGTTTGTATGTTGAGTTGGTATTTGTGAAATTTGCTCAAATAAACAAACATAAAAAGATTTTTAAAAAGAAAAGAAAAACAGTACCACTCTGGAATAAGTATAACTTAGTTTGCCTGAATAAAGTAAAAATGATCAGGTTCAACATTTATGCATTTACCTTTTGGATATTTCATGGTAAAGTACAACAGAATCAACAGGAAATGTGTCTCTGACCCCATCTGAGAGTATGGCACATTCCAGAACACAAAGTGAACTTTACTCTGGACTGGGCTGGTCAAAACCAACCTTCCTCTGAGGACATAGACCGGTCTGTCCAGCAGCTAAACACAACTGTACAAGTGGATGGCATTAAAAATGGTTTAGTCCTGGTTTAATCCTGATTTAGTCCTAGTTTTGTTCTGGTTTAATCCTGGTTCAGTCCTGTTAAATCCTGATCTAGGCCTGGTTTAGATCTTGCTTTAGTCCTGATCAAGACTAGTTCTGATTTAGTCCTGGTCTATTCCTGGTTTAGTCCTGGACCAGTCCTGGACTAGTCTAGGTTTAGAAGAGTTATAATCTCTGTAGTCTGTTTGTTGGACAGTGTTCTCCTGTGTGTCCGCTTTAAATCTCTCCTCAATGACTGAACTGTTGTAAATCTGATGTAAACTGAGGTCAGAGTGTATCAGAGCCGTGTTCCCCGTATCAGAGCTGGACTTTGGAGTGGACACATGGACAGGCCAAACTCTATGAAAAAAATGTAGATAAGTCTGCACTGCAAAACATAATCTAATCACACTCATGTGTACTTATACTATATACTGTATGTAGAGAGCTCTGGAACTCCCTCCCCCATGCTCTCCGCGACACACACTCACTCTCACACTTCAAATCTCAACTCAAAACACATCTGTTTAAAGAGGCCTTCTCACTCTGACCACTCTGACCATAACTGCACTGTCTTTTAATCTGTATCTGTTTTTAAAATGTATTTCTACACTGTTTTTATTTTGTTTTATCTTGTTTTTATGTACTGTATTATTTAATTAATGTATTTAATAGCTTGATGTACGGCGACCTTGAGAGCCTTGAAAGGCGCCTAACAAATAAAATGTATTATTATTATTATTATTATTAACTCAAGCATCCAAAATGAACTAGAGCTGAATGTTAAAGTGGACCTGTTGTGCTTGTCTGATACATTTATAATCTGTGGCACCTGTGGATCATTAGAAGTTACACATTTTAAATCTCAATATTCATCTAAAACGACTTGCTGCAAATTACACTAGCCAGTAGCAGATTTTTTTTTTTTTCCCCATTTGTAAAATGACTACTCAATGCTTTCGATTCTGATCAATTAAGAAAATCAAGTAGGAGAACGAAGTACAGAGCAGTGGCCGTGTACCAGTGGTGGTGAAAACAGGAGTTGATCAGCAATATGGCATCTTGAAAATAAGTGATTAAAAGATTGTTCAAACATGTATGAATCACTCCAGATACAACTTTGAAAACGGTGAGGAGTAAACGGTGAGGAGTAAACGGTGAGGAGTAAACGGTGAGGAGTAAACGGTGAGGGGAAATGGTCAAAGCTCTGAAAAGTTGATTTTGCAGAATAGTTCTGCTTTAACAAAAACAAAAGGTATGATAATTGGGTCAAAACTAAAGTTAGCACATGGATCAGAATTCAAATGAAATTTAAAAAAACATGCTGGGGAGAGAATACAAAAAGTAGTCAAAACTAAACAGCAGAGTCTTGGACTGTCTGGACTATTAAATCTCACCATCTTAAAAACAATGATTTAAACTCCATCTAAAACCTCACACTTTGAGTTCAGACTAAACATACTGGAAAAGTGCACTGCAGATGAACTGGAATTCTACAGTATGGAACTTTCTGGAGGTGGCAAGATTCCATGGAAATCAAAGTTAAAACCACACTTTGGAACATTCTCCATGAAGATAAATAGCCAAGATAGCCAAAGGAAAAATTTCCATGGAAACAAGCAGGAGGAGACCCTCCTCCAGGCCACCTAAGAGTCAGGTTTGTGGAGATGCAAGCCCACTTCAGTAAGGAGTGGAGTAGGTTTTTATTTGTTTATCAATAAAAAACATCCATAATGGAAAAACAAAAAAAACACGCTTTTATAGAAGTAAATTTTTGACAAAAAGCTATGCTAGCCTTTGAAATGCAATCGACATCAAACATGCCAGAAGACCCCAGGGGAATGCTGCCAAACAGAATAAATATAAGACTTCATCACACTGATGTTTCTTATATTTTATAAATGAAATGAAATAAATATAATAATTTAAAAAACTGATCAAAAAATGGCGCAATATGAGCCCTATATGACAAAACAAAACAAGACAAACAAAACAAGTCCAACGGTCACTGGTCCACCAAACATTTATTGATTGATAAAATGATGCCTCGTGGCGATGTGTCGTGATAAACATGAATGAAAGAACGGTGTTACGTCAATAAACGTATCTACAGATAAGGCCGCGCACAACAGGAAATGGGAGAAAGAACTGGCTTCCAAATATCAGTTCACACAATGCACATCGATGGGGCCACTGGAATCATAGGCCAGACCCCAAAATTTCACATATCAGTATCACTCAAACGCAGAGATATTGAACTTTTCAAAAATCAGTGATACCGAAGTTTTGTCTTGCCCATGGACTGGATGTAATAAAACATTTACTGGTTGCAGTCGGCCCAGAAACTCTCAGAATGTTCGATTTTGTATTTACACAAAGCTGTTGTGTTGTTACTTGAGGGTAAATAACAGCTACTGAAGAGGTTTGTTTGCTGAAAATGCTGTTTTCAGTCTCTGGTATCGGTTCATATCAGGTATTGGTATCAGCTAAAATTAGTTGTTCGGTCCAGTGACTAATAGAAATGATCAGTTTCAACATTTGTAAATTTACCGTTTGGAGATGTCATGGTAGAGCTGAATGATTTTAAGAAAAAAATTGAATTGCGATTTTTCTAGCAGATCAGATTCAAAAGAAGGCAAAATAAGCTGTAATTGTCTGTTTGGCCCAAGTATCACTTTTACTAGACGTTTCACTTGACTTTCTCACCATGCACTCCTCATGCAAATGCAAGTGGTGAACTTTCAAGTGGCGGTATAAATTGGTCATGTTTCTACTGGATGTGGCACCTTTAGCACGACATGTTTTGCGCAGCACCTGTTTCTGATGTTCATCTGCAGCCTCAAACCTGAAATACTGCCAAATGACCAGAGTGTTGTTTTTCTTTGGGTTCAAAACCCCTGACTCTGCTTCTGGTTCTGATGAAGCCATTTCTGAAATAGATGACCAGCAACACTGATTGGAGTCGAGAACACGTGACCTGTCCACATGCAGCATGCCGCTTCTGATTGGTGGGTTTAGCAGCGTGGCAGGGCGGCATACATGTGTAAAATAGTTGACGAAAACAAACTTGGGTCAGTTAGGAGCACTGCAAAAAACGTTAACAATCTTAACAATCTTTAATGATTTAAGCAACTTTAACAATCCCAAAATCGTGTTGTCTGAGATCGCGATTTTTGATCTAAAACGATAGATCATTCAGCGCTATTTCATGGTAAATTCAATGGAATTAAAAGGGAAAACTGTCCCTTGACAGTTGTCTGAGAGTTTGACATCATCACATGGGAGGACACTGGACAAACTGCTCTCCATCATGGACACTCCTGCTCACCCACTGCACCAGACCATAGAGGGACAGAGGAGCTCATTCTCCAACAGGCTCCTACAGCTCCACTCAAACAGTGAGAGATACAGGACGACATTCATACCATACTTCATACAACTGTACAACAACTCACCTTATGTAACAGATAATACTCCCTACAACTGTATACAGCTGGTATTGAACATCATATTTGATACTGTATTTTATATTGACTACTACTTTTTTATTTAAATCTGATTGTACATATATATCTATTACCATGATCTTATGTATATAATTGTGTCTCATCTGACACAGGTCTATTGCTCTTTGGTTGCTATTCTATCCATTTTTCTTCTTGTTCTTTCACCGTCTGTTTTTATATTGTATATTATATTTGATGAGTGAGCTACCGTACCCAAAGCAATTTCCCTTGTGGATCAATAAAGTTTGTCTAAGTCTAAGTCAAGAATATGAAAATCACCAACTGATCACGCTGGGGGTGTTGTACATGTATGTATACGGCAGGATGTTCATCAGTTACCATGGTGACACAATGCACACCTTAGCAAACATTGTCAAAGAATGCAAAAAAAAAAAAGAATGTATTCAAACAGCACATTTTCAGGAGAAATACAAGTGTCCATGGTCCTGCTTAGGAGTTTGATTTTCAACAAAAAGGTGAGAGGGACAAACTGAAAAACGGTTGACTCACACTAGCTAGCTTGTGACTGTACCTTTACGTGTGAGAGACATGGTTAAAGCACAAATCAGCTCACCTGTTCGTTTTTCAACTAAGATCTGAAATTAGACTAAAACCAAACTTAGATTAAAGTCTAACAAAGCCTCAGCAGTGCCTACTGTTAGCATCACAGTATGATGACGATATCAGCTTCAAAGTATCTAATGAGAGTTACCGGGTTGTTCTTGTCCTGTTGGATCCGGTACTTTGTGATGAATGAGGGTTTGGCCATGATGTCCACAAACAGCAGCAGAGCGTTAGTCAACCAGAACACCACAGTGGGCACCAACATGGTCCCTGAGGCAAAGAAGAGAAGGGAACATTAAAAAAGCCAAAGTGAATTTGTATGTGACCGTTGTGTTCCAGCCAGTTTCACAGTGTTTGGACTCTTGGAGCATTTACATACTCTATATTGCCAAAAGTATCGGCTCACCTGCTTGACTTGACTTGACTTAAGTGACATCCCAGTCTTAATCCACAGGGTTTAATATGATGTCGGTCCACCCTTTGGACCTGTTATAGCTGCTATAACAGCTTGAACTCTTCTGGGAAGGCTGTCCACAGGGTTTAGGAGTGTGTTTATGGGAATTTTTGACCATTCATCCAGAAGAGCTTTTGTGAGGTCACACACTGATGCACGAGAAGGTCTGGCTCCCAGTCTCCGCTCTAATTCATCCCAAAAGTGTTCTACTGGGTTGAGGTCAGGACTTTGTTCATCCACACCAAACTCTCTCATCCATGTCTTTGTTCACTGGTGCACAGTCAGGTTGAAGATGAAGGGGCCATCTCCAAACTGTTCCCACAAAGATGAGAGCATGGAATTGTCCATACTCTCTTGTTATGCTGAACCATTCAGAGTTCCTTTCAATGGAACTATGGGGCCAAGCAGTGATGCCGGTAACTGTAGTCGGACTACTTTTTTCAGTAACGAGTAGTGTAACGCAACTACTATTTCAAAACCAGTAGTCAGATTAAAGTTACTTATCTAATACACCGTGCGTTACTATTTCTGCATTTCGGGGGAACGTAGGTTACATTTATTTATTTACATTTTATCATTTTTTGGCTACACGTTTCTTACGAGGTTACGTCATCTCGGCTCCGCGGCGCCAAAGTCAGATCAGCTTCCAAACATGTATGTTGCAGTATAATTACGCACCGATCGCGCTCCCGCCAATCATGATTAGCTCTGTTGTGTTTGCGCCTGTTCGCCGATCAGCTGTGAGCGAGCTGCGTGATATTTACGAGGGATTTCCAAGAGAAGAAGAATCCTTAACTTGCTACATTATTGCTACGTAAGAAGGAACTCTCGCCTCGGGACACGGGAAAATTCGTGATTATGTCCTTTTCTCCGGAGCTTCTGAAAGACCACGGATATACCCGACGCGCACTTACACGTCTATACGCAAACTATCTGGAGTGACCGCGTTCTTATGGGGGAGTCATATTATCAGATTATTTCTGCATCTATTTCGGCACTAAACCAAGACTAAACCAGGTCTAAACCAGGTCTAAACCAGGACTAAACCAGGACTAAACCAAGACTAAACCAGGTCTAAACCAGGTCTTTAAACCAGGTCTAAACCAGGACTAAACCAGGTCTAAACCAGGTCTTTAAACCAGGTCTAAACCAGGACTAAACCGGGTCTAAACCAGGATTAAACTGGGACTAAACCAGGACTAAACCAAGACTAAACCAAGACTAAACCAGGACTAAACCAGGACTAAACCAGGACTAAGCCAAGACTAAACCAGATCTAAACTGGGTCTAAACCAGGACTAAACCGGGACTAAACCAAAACTAAACCAGGTCTAAACCAAGACTAAGCCAGGACTAAAACAGGTCTAAACCAGGACTAAGACAGGACTAAACCGGGACTAAACCAGGACTAAACCAGGACTAAGGTGTGTGTGTGTGATAACATATATCCTGTGTATTATTGAATTATTGAACGATTATATGGACTTTTTGTTATAAAAGCATTCCCATTTTAACAAAGTGTTCTAACAAGCCTCTGCTGAAAGGAACTCAAAGTAATCTAACTTAGTTACTTTTAAAAGCAAGTAGTCAGTAATGTAACTAAGTTACTTTTTAAAGAAGTAGTCAGTAGTCAGATTCCTTTTTCAAAGTAACTATGGCAACACTGGGGCCAAGCCCAGTTCCTGAAAAACAACCTCACACCATAATCTCCCTCTACACCTGGCACAATGCAGTCAGACAAGTACTGTTCCCCTGGCAACCGACCCAAACTCATCCATCAGACTGCCAGATGGAGAAGCACCTTGCGACACTCCAGAGAACGCGTCTCCACTGCTCTAGAGTCCAGTGGCGGCGCTTTACACCACTGCATCTGACGCTTTGCATTGCACTTGGTGATGTATGGCTTGGATGCAGCTGCTCGGCCAGAGAAATCCATTCCATGAAGCTCTCTACACACTGTTCTTGAGATAACCTGAAGGCCACATGAAGTTTGGAGGTCTGTAGTGATTGACCCTGCAGAACGTTGGCAGCCTCTGCACCCTATGTGCCTCAGCATCTGCTGACCCCGCCCTGTCAGTTTGTGGTGAAGTTGTTGTCGTTCCCAATCGCTTCACTTTGTTATAACACCAGTGACAGTTGACTGTGGAATATTTATAAGTGAGGAAATTTCATGACTGGACTTGTTGCACAGGTGGCATCATATCACAGTAACACACTGGAATTCACTGAGCTCCTGAGTGACCCATTCTTTCACAAATGTTTGTAGAAACATCATGGAACATCATGGAAGTGATTGGAACACCTGATTTTGATTATTTGGATGGGTGACTGAATTCTTTTGACAATATAGTGTATATTGTATACGGTATGTTTATATGAGGAATTAACTGATAAGAAAAGAGCTTAATATGAACCCTTTAAACTTTACAGTCCCATTGAAATGACTGTGGCCCTATAGTTCTGGACAATGGGGCCCTGCACATGTTTTAGTATTAAACAAATCCTGCAGACACAGGCAGAACATGCAAACTCCACAGAAAGCCCTACATGTGTAGACCTCGTATCCAGACTCATTTCCAATCCTGAGTTTTACAGTATTTGTTAAACTGAAATGAAAACACAAAATGAATAGATGTTTTTTTTTAATTGTTTGCTGAACAAGGAACTTCAGACAAATGATGAGACAAAGTTCAGTCTGTTCCAGTTTGTGAAATGTCAAACTGAACTCAAGTCCTTAAGATGGGACTACAGAGCAGGTCAATACGAACATTTTAAGACCAAAAGGAGGAGCCTGACAGCAGCAGTTACAGAGAGAGGGATGACGTTTTTTCAATGCAAAGTGAATTAGTTGATGGAGCCAGAAGTGCCCTCATGAACACTTCCTATTTGGAACGCGGCGGGTAGCAGGTTAGCTACGTCCATGCAGCGTTTGGTTACATGTGAGAGAAACACACCGGAGGGACAGACGGCATGTGCCACTTTGTTGTGATGTTTACAGCAACGTCAGCTCCCTTTGGACACCACAGTTTTCTAATGTGGAAGTCAGCGCACTTGTTTCTTTTATGACGTCATTTTAGAGGAATATTGTGATTTAAAGGAGAATTAACAGTTTTTACAATCTGAGCCTTATTTCGGTAATAAAACAAGTTGTTTTACTCACCCATAGCACTTTGGTGTCGTATGGAGCACTTCCAGAGATGTTTTAGATTAGCGATAGCCGTAGCGCGAGTTTGCATATATTATATGCCCCGAGCATGTTATATATGCCCCGAGCGGTCTCCAAATAACACAAATTTTAGCACTTTTCAAATCATAGAAGCTCAATGTCTTAGTCTACACTTTCGTTTGAGTCAAAAGTGGCCTGTAATCTGAGATTTATCCATAGTTTTGAGTAGATGAGGAGGCCACATGAAACGCAAAGCTGTAAATTATGGATAAATCTCAGATTACAGGCCACTTTTGACTCAAACGAAAGTGTAGACTAAGACATTGAGCTTCTATGATTTGAAAAGTGCTAAAGTTTGTGTTATTTGGAGACCGCTCGGGGCATATAGAAAGAAAAGAAAGAAAGAAAGCTATGCCTTTATTAGTCCCACAGTGGGGAAATTCCAGTTCTGCATTTAACCCATCCTGTTATCAGGAGCAGTGAGCAGCACATTACTGCGCCCGGGGACCATCTCCATGATCTTCTTGCTTCGGCTTGGTCAGGACCAAAGCTGGAGGTACCTATGGTGCATGTTTTGGGTTGGTGGGGGAAACCGGAGTGCCCGGAGGAAACCCACCCAGACACGGGGAGAACATGCAAACTCCACACAGAAAGGCTCGGGTGACCCGGGGATCGAACCCAGACCATGCATGCAAACTCCACACAGAACACACACAGAAAGGTCTGGGCGACCCGGGGATCGAACCCGGAACCTTCTTGCTGTGAAGCATGAGTGCTACCCACTCAGCCACCGTGCCACCATATATTACATGCTCGGGGAATATAATATATGCGAACTTGCGCTACGGCTATCGCAAATCTAAAACATCTCTGGAAGTGCTCCATATGACACCAAAGTGCTATGGGTGAGTAAAACAACTTGTTTTATTACCGAAATAAGGCTCAGATTGTAAAAAACATTAATTCTTCTTTAAAATGAGCCAATAATAATGCTCCACAGGTGTCATGGATTATATCTTAGAGCTTATATCTGGCAGATGCAAGGCACAATAGTAATGAATATTGAACATTTTCTGTATTTTCATTCTTGTACCCCCCCCACCCCACCCATCCACCATAATGTTTTCCAAACAAACAGAATATGTTTGTTTACTGTAAACTGTTCCACTGTTTACAGTGTGTTTGTGACTACTGTCATTGATTGTATCTGCATTTTCTATTCCGTTTATATCTGCATTTCATTCTGTGAAGGTGGCGCTGCTTTGCTAGCGACATGGGGAAGGACTCTGGTTGCTTGTCCCTCCGTCTGTACTGCAACCTTCCCTGACCTCCAAGTCAAATTTCTCCCTTGTGGAGACTAATAAAGAAACCTTGAACCTTGAAAAAATGAAAGTGCGTCTCACCTAAGTAGAAAAGCGCTTGGTCATGTCCCTCAAACCTGGAGTGAAGTTTGCTCCACTGAGTCTGCCAGAAGTCTCCAGATGCTCCCCAGAACTTCTGTAGGTGCCTGAGAGCAAACAGAAGAAAAAAAACATCACATCTGCATAAAAGTGACCAAAGCAAAAACATAAATGCATGAGGTAAGAAAAAAGATCTTCTGACCTCTGCAAACCGTTTACAATTAACTAGTTCTGTTTTTCATGTTTTTAAAATGACAAAAGCTCTAAGGCTGTGTTCACACCACTAAACACTAGTTTGGTTCTGGTTTGAGCTCCAATTCTGGGCCTGGTTTACTCCTGGTTTAGGCCTTGTTGAGTCCTAGTTCAGTCCTGGTTTAGACCAAGTCAAATCCAAGCTTAGGCCAAAGTATTTCTACTCATTTAAACCCAATCTCATTTAGCAGAGTTGTATTGCTAGAAACAAAAACCTACACTAGTACATACATATAGGGATGCACCGATCCACATTTTTTCACTTCCGATCCGATCCCTGAATTTGGATATCGGCCAATTCCGATACTATTCTGATACCAAAACTGTTTGTTTTCAATATTATCATCATTATTGTTTAACTACAAATAACAGTCCCCATAATGATAAAACACCTGCAATTCAACATAATAAAGGAAATACTTAAATAACCCCCATATGGTATGACTTATTTAACTGAGACTTAAGAAAACAAAATAAACCCACAAATTAACATTAATGGTTCAGTTTGGGTCATGTGGCCCCCTTTAGCGCACCACTATGCGCTATTATCGTACCAGGAAGTGCCCCGGTTTGGCCCCTGAACCACAGAGCAGCGTGGAGACAGTGGAAGGTCGGGAGACCATGTGGATCCGTGCACCCTCACACGCACTAGGGAGGGGGACAGAGTCCAGATAGCGGGGAAACAGTTTGTAAGCAGTCCTGCAGTAGCAGGGAACAGTTTGCACCGGAGCCTGGCTCCGCACACGAGGGGAAGCGCTCTGCGCGAGAGGGAGAGAGAGACGCTGGTCAGGGGGGCAGCTACAGGCGCTCCGTCACACTGTGGCTCATTGAGATACGCCTCCATTCAGGAAATCCATTCCACATTTTGCAGCAGGAGCAGAGCAGCCGACAGGGAATCACTCGTGGAGTCATTTCAGCAGATAATGTGTATATACAGACATGGACCATGGATCGGAAATTTTCACAGGTTCACAGGTCCGATATCAACGTAATTCATGGATCAGAATTTCCGATCCGTGAATTTCGTTGATATCGGAACCCGGTACCGATACTGGATCGGATCGGCCCCATCCCTACATACATCCACATATATAATATGTAATAAATGCTGTGACGTTGGTGCTTGAGAAACACGCTGCGTTTTGTACCATGTGAGAGAGTTCCCAAAGGCAGCGAGAAACAGGATCCCAGACCCAATCACAAATGCTGCTTTCTTCACCGAGTCCCATAATCCTCCAGAAGCGTCCTGCTGCTCCTGTGCAGAGAGAGAAGGGTGGTAATAAGAGGAGGGGGGTTAGAGAATGGAGACGGAGGGCAGTAAAAAGAGCAGAAGGTCAGAAAACAAAAGTGAGTGAGCTTTTTGTCTCTTTTGTGAGAAACAGTGAAACATGTAAAAGCCTCCATCACAGGAGGGCCGAGCATCGAAATACAGGTTCACAAGAACAAAAAGGCTGTTACAGTCTTTGGGGAGAGGCCAGAGCTCCATGTGAAGAAACACAACCGAAATCAAAACAGATCATATCCTCAACCAAGAATGATGCAGCCTGAGAATTAAAATAAAAGGGCCTGTCCCAGATTTCATCTCAGAAACTTTCAGACTCAAAAGTATCAAATCAGACATAGTGTATATCTATAGACTTATCAATATTAAAATTAATATCAAAATTAGATACTCATTTGAGCAGGTAATGATACTACCTTGTGATGTCATATTATAATACAGGAAGTGCTCCACTGTGTTTTTCTCTACTGAACTAAAGGTAACAAGTAGCTGTTAACGTGAAAACTACCACTCCATGACATCACAAGGTGGAACTTTGGGCATGGAGTCACGCCAATAATAAAGGATTACACAAACATGAAAGAAAACACAACTCCAGGTCTGTTTTTGAGTAGGGAACGGGATTATATCATGTCTTAAAGCTCACAAGAATCTATTATATTTAATATAGGACTTTTAAATAGTTATTTAATAGTGATTTATTTTGCAAAACCAGTCTGTTACATAACAATATCAGTTTAAAAAGGTGTGTTCAGGTGCGTCTTACCTGCCGCTCACTTGTGTCCCTCATTTCTGAAAACACAAAAGAAAAAATGTTTAAATTTCTTAGACCAATTGTCAAAAGTATCGGAAATCAGAAACTAGATACTCATTTCAGTAGGTATTGATACTAAAAAGTCACATTCACAGGACATAAATGAAGCTTTCCTCAATGTCTTTAGAATGATCTTGAGCTGTATCAGAACAAGTATAAGAGCACATAGACCAGTATACGCCCATGGACCACTACGGAACCTACAGGACCACTGAGGGAGTACACACACACATAAGAACACATGGGAATAGAAAAGAAAGTACTGCCATTTAATGTTGAAAAAAACAGTCTCGTCTAAAGCAGACACGGGCATTTCAAGGCCCTGGGGCCAAATACCGAGCCGACTTTGACCGGCCCGCGAAAGGTTGCTTGGAATTAAGAAAATAAAACCTACTTTCAAAATTGTACATAATGCATTTGTCCTGATGATCATCTCCACCTCAAACATGAACCTGACTTTGATGCACTTGTTAAAGCTCAACAGAGGCGAGATTTCTATCACTGATCAAGAAAAAAAAACACTAAACATGCAACTTTGACTTTTTTCTACACAGTTTGGCAGTTGGACAAAAAGGTTTTGTGACAGATCTTGTATTATATTATTTGGCAAACAAAGACATTGTGGTGTCTTAATACAAAGTTTAACCCCACAATGATTTCTGAGTTTATGTGATTTAATTTCATTTATTGGTTTATTAGGACAGTGTACAATTACATTAAGCACAATGGCAGAGATGTTTGTACCGGACTGTGGCTCATAGCTAATTTCCATCTGTAATCCTGGGAAGGCGAGACAACACAACAAGTTACAAATGTTTCACGTTTACCATTGTTTTTAAATATTCTACTGAATAAATTCAGTTTTTGTAAAACCTCACTCTCTCATTACTTAATAATAACACAGAACTTACCAAAGATCAATGATCAAAGTCAGCTTTATTGTCAATTCTGCCATATGTGTTCAACAGTGAATCAAAATTTCATTTCTCTCTGACCAAGTAGTGCAAAAAGACAGTGTACAAAATACAATAAAAAACTAAGACAAAAATCTAAAATCTAAAATCTGAAAGCAGAGCAACAGAATAAATAAATACCTATTTACAGATGTCCAGCTTCTGTAAACAATGCCATTTACTCATTTCAACATAGAAATAAAATGAATAACCAGAGTAGACTTCAAACTTTTGGCCCGGACCTCCACAATATTTTCTGCTTCTCATTTGGCCCCTGGGGCCCACCCCTGGTCTAAAGAAAGAGTGATTTTATCATCACTGTTCCGTAGTATCAAAATCAAGTTTGAAATGTTAGTATGATGATAACATTACAGGTCTGCCACATGCAAGAGACGCATGCTCAAGTATTGGTGGTACCATTTATTTATTTTTTTGTTTCATTTATTAGTCAAACATTGAAAACTTCTGTAATATTAAGCAGAGTAAAAGGAGAAATTGAATTTGTCAACTGGACAAAGTTTATTTGGTCGAAGACGTTTCGAAGACGAGTTAACTATAATGAAATTACTCTGAAATTATCCCACCTTAGAGTAATTTCATTGTAGTTAGCTCCTCCCTGCAGGTAGACGACTGAGGGATTCTTCACATGTATTAAAGAGCTTGCCTTGGTCATTTTGGGTGGGAACTATTTTCCAGTGCGGAAGAATACAGTCGAATCACGCAGTACGCTGCCAGGGGAATCCCAGTTACGCACCAGGAAGGGAGTTCCCCTGTTGCACAACGTGGTGCGTGATTCGACTGTATTCTTCCGCACTGGAAAATAGTTCCCACCCAAAATGACCAAGTCAAGCTCTCCGTGTTGATTTGCACATTTATTTGCACTCGATATGAATGCGCACTACACATAAAGTAATTGGGAAACGCATCGAGCAAATTAATTCCGTTTGGCCGAAATCTTTCTCTGGCGACGTTAGACTCCAGTCTAAGGCGGAGGAGCTGCAGATACCGCGGCGGTCAGTGGCGACAGACTCGGACAATGGCTGGGTGAGCAGGAAAACGCTTTCCACCACTTATTTTAGTCTCTGGACTGTGGGGAGATGCCCAAATTTGACCTGGGGGTGGCATATCCCTTTAAGCAGAGTACTTTTCTAGCAGAATGCGTTTACTCCTGCTTGAGTAATATTTTATTGAAATAACAGTACTCTTTCCATTATGAGCAAGTCTAGGTGACACAAGCTTCATGTGAAAATATGAAATGATTTGAACATCGTTTCTTGCAGCTCCTTCAGATCTGACTTAGTTTGTCTAATTTTTGTGGCCGTACTTTGAAAACACCAGATTTGTGTAGAGTTGGTATTTGCTTGGCCTGACCCAGGACTAAACCTGGACTAAATCAAGACTAAACCAGGACTAAGAAAAAAGTATCACATGAAAAAAAATCTACTTAAGTAAAAGTAGATTTTAAAATGTTTAAAAATGCCCCGAGTGCTCCGATCACCAGGCCTTCTCCAGCTCTGGCCCCTAGGTCTAAAGGTCTATCTATCTATCATTTCTCTAGTTTCTCGTGTTCCTTTTTCCTGATGTTGCCATCGCTTGGTATTGCAATGTCCACCACCACAGCTCTGTTCTGTTGCTTATCCACCACCACCATGTCTGGTTGGTTCGCCATCACCATTCTGTCAGTCTGTATCTGGAAGTCCCACAGGATCTTGGCTCGGTCATTCTCTGTAACATTCGGAGGTGTTTCCCACCTTGACCTTGGGGTCTCCAGCCCGTACTCTGCACAGATGTTTCTGTACACTATGCCCGCCACTGGGTTGTGTCGCTCCATGTATGCTTTCCCTGCAGCATCTTACACCCTGCAGTTATGTGCTGGACTGTCTCAGGAGCCTTTTTGCACTGCCTACACCTTGGGTCTTGTCTGGTGTGGTAGATCTGGGCCTCTATTGCTCAGGTGCTCAAGGCCTGCTCCTGTGGAGCCAGGATGAGGGTGTCCGTGCTGTCCTTCAGACCAGCCCTCTCCAGGCATTGATAGGATTTCTTGATATCAGCCACTTCGGTTATGTTTCGGTGGTACGCCCCATGTAGGGGTTTGTCCTGCCATGATGGTCCCTCCAGCACCTCTTCCTCTGCACTCCACTGTCTGAGGCATTCCTTGAGCACATCATCTGTTGGGGCCTTGTCCTTGATGTACTTATGGATTTTGGATGTTTCGTCCTGGACAGTGGTTCCCACACTCACTAGTCCTCGGCCTCTTTCCTTCCAGCTCGCGTACAGTCTCAGGGTGCTGGATTTGGGATGGAACCCTCCATGCATGGTCAGGAGCTTTCGTGTCTTAACGTCTGTGGTCTGTATCTCCTCCTTTGGCCAGCTTATGATTCCTGCAGGGCGTAGCTGTTGGCCAGTGATCAGATACCCAGGGCATATATATATATATATATATATATATATATATATATAAATAAATAAGGGGTGGCACGGGTCACAAAATTCACGGTTTGTTTCGTATCACGGTTTAAGGTTTCAAAATACACCTTATATCCATTTATCTTAATAATCCACAATAACAGGATGTAACATTAAAAAGGTTATAAGATTATATACTAAACTAATGTAATATAAAATCTTAATACAATGTAATAATCACACAATCTGAATTTGACATGACTTTAAAGGGACAGTGTGTAAGATTTTTACCTGTTAATTACTGAAATTGAAGATACCCATTCAAAAATACATTGTTTTCCTAGCCTTTTCACTTCCATCATGAAATCAAAGTATTCTTTTGGACTTAGATATAGTCACATAAAAGGGGGATCTTCCCCATATAGAGGCAGCCATTTTGAATACGAGAGCCACAGAAGGACATTTGGGCTCATCCTTCGCCTCGGCTCCTGCTAACAGCTGCTTAGCCGCGCTGCGTTTGGGAGTGAAGGACAGAAGGAGAGAAGGGGAAGGGGAGGGGGGAAGGGGGGAGCCTGTGTAAAGAAGCATGCTGCCGGATCACACATCGTAATGGATACAACACGTATTTTGGACTAAATTGTTTTACTGGATTTTATTCGCTGGATCCTTATGGACAGATTGAGACCAAGTTTATGATGAAATACAGAGTTTGACCTGTGCAGAGCCTTCAAAGGTAAGCTAAGTAAGCTAAGTTTTGTGCTTTTCCGTATAAAAGCCCCATGTGCTCGGGGAGTGATTGTTTTGCAGGGAAATGAATTGCATAGTCAAAAAGAGGAGACTGTAAGGTTTCATTTGATGTGTAGATTGTCATGAATCATGATCGGGATTGTGTGTTTTCATGCGAAAAGAAAAAAAAAAAGTGAACGGGGGACCGCGCTTTATGTATACAGCGGTGCGCGGTTCGTGCGCGGGCACGCGCGATCTCGGCGGTACGTCGCGTCCGGGTGACCCTCGAGGTCTGCCATAGCCAAAAGAGGAAGTGGAATAGCTAGTAACCACCTATGCGCCACGAATCCTACACACTGTCCCTTTAAGCCCATTATTGGAACCATCTCTCCGATCTGGTGGCAGTAACTATGTCACCTGGTGTTGAAAAAACCCTTTCACTAGATATTGAAGAAACAGAAACAAAAGTACGTGTCTCGTATTAAACTTCTACCGGTGTGCGGGCCGCGCTCCGTCTGGAGCTGCGGACACCGCACGTCAGCGAGCGAGCGCAGCTCTTTCGCACGTGTAATGTGTATCACAGGGCAGGTTAAACTTTATAAAACATCTGTCTGTGCCTCACTTACCGCCTTTTCACGCTCTCTCCTCCTGTTAGCTTCCCTGATAGCGCATAAGCTCCTCCTCAATGCCTCTGATTAGAGCGCATTTTGGCGGCGGTGGCGTGGGAGGGGGGTGTCCATGACTTTCCGCTTTTCCCCAGACACCGGACTTAAATGACACTGGTGCATCCTCTGTGTCCTTGCCGCTATCTCCACTCTCACTTGCCATTTCTAACTTTATTTACCGCACTCATTCATCTTTCTCGCGAAATGCCAGAGGCAAGTATACATTGCGCATGCCCGGAACCGTCAGGTGCGCACCGAACGGTTCGTCGTTTTTTCATGAACCGTGCCACCCTAATATATACATATATATATATATATATATATATATATATATATATATATATATATTAGGGCTGTCAAACGATTAATTTTCTTGATCGCAACTAATCTCAGAAATTTCATAGTTAATGGCGATTAATCTTGATTTATTTTGCATGTTTAAAATTGATATCTTGCAGTAAGACCGTTCGAATCTAAAGTTAAACTCACAATGCAAAGTATTTCTCACCATTTTTTTTTATTTCAAAAAAGTGCAGAGAAAGGAAAAAGTAACAATGAACCAGTAATAGTGCTTACTTTGAGAAATTGTAAATAAATGATTGAAGCCCGCTCGAGCTGCCTACGGATGCGTAGAAGGAACAAAATACTAGCAAACTCAAAATAGCGCGTTTAACCGACAATGAGTTTAATTAATACAACCAAATGAGCTGCATATGGATGGTAGAATTGCGGAAAATGCTGGCAAACTCTGATCGCGATTTAAAAAATTGTTCGCGATCATAACTTACATTAATCTAATCGCGATTAACGCGTTAATATTCCCAGCCCTAATATATATATAACATATATTCATTTAAATCTGCTAAAATGTCAACAATTCTGTGTTTTTCTGTCAATATGGGGTGCTGTGTGTGCTGTGTGCACAATGAGAAAAAAAATGAACTTTAAATGATTTTAGCAAATGGCTGCAATATAACAAAGAGTGAAAAAATTCAAGGGTCTGAATACTTTCCGTACCCACTGTATAAGGTAGCACTGTTTAATGCAGTGTTTTCCCACAGACCTGTCCTCTCCCTCCACCAGAAAAGTTACACAGTTCATCTTTAAATCACTTAAGTACAGTTTTTTTTTTTTACAACTTTTAGTTTGTTAAGGAAGGATGAAGGTGTGAGCCAGTGTTGGTAATGAAAAGTCCAGTACAACACAATGGTCTCATAAAGTCTCATAAATGCAGCTGTGGGGAAGCTGGTGCTCTGGGCTCTGTTCCAGCTCAGAGAAGATGAAGAATCTGAGTCTCACATGATCTGCAGTGGTCGCTCACACAGATGGGATTTACACTGAGATTTGGAGTTTTCTGTTTAGTCACGATATAAGTGATCCATATTGTAAGGGTCTAGAAACATGTCTAAATTTTACACAGAGAAATAAGCACAGACATTCAAATACATTTCTGTACACCGATATAACAACTGTAGCTGTGAAATATCGTTTTTAAGAGGACAAAACCAGGACTAAACAAGGACTAAACCTGGAATAAATCAGGACTAAACCAGGATTAAGCAAGAACAAACAAGAGCCAAACAGAAGTAAACTAGGACTAAACCAAGACAATATACAGTGGATTACATAAAAATAGACTCTTATGAGCTTTTAGCCATGTTGTTACCTCCTCAAAATGTTTGGTTTCATTCACACATGTTTAACTAAACCTTTATTATTAGTCTGTCTACATCTCCAAAGCTCAAAATGCTGTTTCACCTTGTGATGTTATGAAATAGTAGTTTTCAAGTTAACAGCTCCATGTACCTTTAGTTCAGCAGAGATTGGCTATTCCAAGGCTGAACATATCCAAATGATTCTAGTAAAAAGGTGTGTGGAGTTTAAAAACAAGGAGAACAGAGAGTGTTTTTCCGTTTGAGAGAACTGTAAATATGCAGGGGTTGTGTGTTAAGCATCTGTAAATCTGCAAAAATATTGCACTCTCTCAAAGTACTTCACTGTCTCTGATTTAATACATTTAACAATACTCAAAATGAGCCTACTAATATAACATTTTACATTCTCAGAGTTCTCACACGGCTCTTTGACGTGAAAGAGATTCGGATCCCAGAAAGGAGCTGAAAGTCCCATCGCTATTGTCTAGGCATTAAGTGCGACATGCGCAGGTAGTGGAGCGCTGAGAACATCACGTCTGATACGACGTAACGCACACGAGCCGAGAGCCAAAACTCCAGATAAACAGCTCCATTTAGCATCTCGTAGCTATTAAATGTAATATTCCAACATAAACGGGTCCAAAACAATAACCCCCCATGTTTTCCCGTCTCACCTCGTGTCTCCGTGTCCACCGTCATTTCTTCTGGTCGTTGACCGCTGGTGACACTGCACTAACACTGCCCCGTCAACTTCAACCAGCGTTTATTTACACCCGAGGCACACTCCTGATTGGCTGTGGCGCAGTCAGCTGACCGGAAGCAGCGGATCCTGTTGCATATTGTTTGTTTTTTTGTTTTGTTTTTTAATTAATTAATTAATTAATTTATTTAATTTATTTATTTTTTTGCCCCTCCTTGAGCAGTTTAGTAGGCGAATGAACAGAATACGGTACAGGAGGGAAGGTAAATAGATGGAGGAGAGGAGAGGGTCAGAGGAGCAGAGGAGAGGGTCAAAGCAGCAGGAGAGGGTCAGAGGAGCAGATAAGAGGGTCAGAGGAGCAGGAGAGGGTCAGAGGAGCAGATGAGAGGGTCAGAGGAGAACAGGAGAGGGTCAGAGGAGAAGAGCAGAGGGTCAGAGGAGAAGGTCAGAGCAGCAGAGAAGAGGGTCAGAGGAGCAGGAGAGGGTCAGAGGAGCAGGAGAGGGTCAGAGGAACAGGAGAGGGTCAGAGGAGAGGGTCAGAGCAGCAGAGAAGAGGGTCACAGGCGCAGGAGAGGGTCAGAGGAGCAGAGAAGAGGGTCAGAGGAGAGGGTCAAAGGAGAGGGTCAGAGGAGAGGGTCAGAGGAGCAGAAAAGAGGGTCAGAGGAGCAGAGGAGACGGTCAGAGGAGCAGAGGAGAGGGTCAGAGGAGCAGAGAAGAGGGTCAGAGGAGCAGGAGAGGGGCAGAGGAGCAGAGGAGAGGGTCAGAGGAGCAGGAGAGGGACAGAGGAGCAGAGGAGAGGGTCAGGGGAGCAGAGGAGAGGGTCAGAGGAGCAGGAGAGCGTCAGAGAAGCAGAGGAGAGGGTCAGAGGAGCAGAGAAGAGGGTCAGAGGAGCAGGAGAGGGTTAGAGGAGCAGAGGAGAGGGTCAGAGCAGGAGGAGAGGGTCAGAGGAGCAGGAGAGGGTCCGAGGAGCAGGAGAGGGTCAGAGGAGTAGGAGAGGGTCAGAGGAGCAGAGAAGAGGGTCAGAGGAGCAGAGGAGAGGGTCAGAGGAGCAGAGAAGAGGGTCAGAGGAGCAGAGGAGAGGGTCAGAGGAGCAGGAGAGGGTCAGAGGAGAGGGTCAGAGGAGCAGGAGAGGGTCAGAGGAGAGGGTCAGAGGAGCAGATAAGAGGGTCAGAGGAGCAGGAGAGGATCAGAGGAGCAGAGGAGAGGGTCAGAGGAGCAGAGAAGAGGGGCAGAGGAGCAGAGGAGAGGGTCAGAGGAGCAGGAGAGGGTCAGAGGAGAGGGTCAGAGGAGCAGATAAGAGGGTCAGAGGAGCAGAGGAGTGACTTGTTGCTAAACATGTAACAGGTTATAAAACATGTTTGTACAGCTTTGTTTTTCTCTGAATAATGCCCCATTACGCAACATCTCTGATAACCCACAGCCCCCTGTGAAACCATAAACTCATGTTATCTGTGAGCTAATGCAGTGTACAGTTCAGGTTGCAGAATCCCTCAGTCGTCCAGGTAGAATCCCCAGTAACTCAGCTGAGATTAATGTTAGCGAGAGTCATGGAACCAACTCTCACTAAAACTAGTGCGGCTTATCGAAGTTAGCCAACCCTGAATAGCTATGCCAACAAGACCCCCAATCCCACTGCATATTGAATAGGCTTACTTAACCAACAGAAACTGAAAACAAATAGGTGTGATAGTTTCATAGTAATTTCATTGTAGTTAGCTCCTCCCTGCAGACTGTTATAAGCTGTGTCCACCAGCACTCAAGCCAGAACTGAGGAAGCAGCTTGGATGAGCTGCAAAACATCTTCAACCAAATAAACTTTTGTCCAGCTGACAAACTGAACTTCTCATTTTGCCATGTTGCCTCATGGTGACAGTGATTGTGGTTCATGCAGTGTGTATGTTAGGCTCACACACATACAAAATACTCAGCACATGTTCAGATTGTTGTTGTGAAGTTATGATATTTGAAGATTGTTTAATTTGGAATTTATCTATTTTTTCAAGAATTCTCTTTTCCTTCAGAACAAAGGCTGACAGAATTAAATGATAAACAAATTATAGGACAGGGGTGCTAATTCGCGATCTACCAGTCGATCGCACGCCGAGTGTCAGTCGATCGCGTATGGCTACGTTCAGACTGCAGGGCTTAATGCTCAATTCTGATTTTTTTGTGAAATCTGATTTTTTTTTTTGCGAGGTCGTTCACATTTCCAATTAAATGCAACTTGTATGTGATCTCCAGTGTGAATTTTAAACACCCTGAAAGTTTCCCGCATGCGCCTTGGAGGACACGACGTCATGCGCAGCGAGCGTGCTCAATGTTTACGGAAGAAGCCTAAAGTTGCTGTCGTACCGGAGCCAAAACATGTACAGCTTATTTGTTTTAAGGAGGAGAAGGAGAAGGACGAGGTTTTTGGCCATGGCGTTTTGTGGGGCAGTGGCAACAACGTCTGTAGATATTGAACATGTTGGTGCGGAGTCGCAGACAAGAGTGGTGGGATTGCTCTGTGCTTCGCCGCTTCACTGACACAGAGCTCATATACTATTTTCACATGAGGAGAAGAACATTTGTGTACATTTGTGAGCGCCCACTTGTACCACTCTCGCTGGAGGAAACACGCTCAGGTCAGATGAACGCAACCTGAGCATTCAGACTGAAGTCACATGCCAAAAGATTGGATATGTATCGGTTTTAGGACCACATATCTTGGGCTACGTTCACACTGCAGCCTGAAGTGACCCAAATCCGATTTTTTCACCCCTATGCGACTTTAAAAATAATCTCACTCCACAAGCCTTTCACATTGTTCTTGGGTGACTTTATTCCCCTCCTGGTGCAAGAACTGAAGTAGCTCAGCTTTGTGTTTGTGTTGAAATTCAACAGATGCTGGAATGGAATGGCTGTAATACAAGTAGAGATGCCGATTTCAGAAAATCAGGACCTCCCCCTCTTGGTAGATCTCGGTACACCATCAACCTCAAAAGTAGATCTCAGTGGAAAAAAAAGGTTGAGCACCCCTGCTATAGGAGGACACGCTGGAGGGACTATGTCTCCCGGCTGGCCTGGGAACACCTTGGGGTCCCCCCAGAGGAGCTGGAGGAAGTGTCTGGGGTGAAGGAGGTCTGGGCATCCCTGCTTAGACTGTTGCCCCCGCGACCCAGCCCCGGATAAGCGGAAGAAAATGGATGGATGGATACAAACTTCCATTTGTTCAGTTCAACTCTATTATGCAGTATAAATGTTCACATTTTTTACATAGTACTTAAAAAAAGTACACACACGATTAAAAAAGTGTTCAAAAGGCGCTGGTTAAAAAAAGAAACCTTGCAGTAGAAGTGATATTTGTGAGAAACTTGAACATTATAAAACAGATCCATTTTAAAAGCGCACACAGGCCTATATTAGAACTGCCCACATGTAAGAGTAATATACAGAATCGTAATGCCTTCACTTGAATACAAAAAGTTTGCTTTTATGAGTGAGGTTAGTGCTGCTTTAAGACATAAAATAAACACTATTTATTACTTTTTATGACCAAACATGCTGGGTTTCAACATTTGCAAATTTACCTTTTGGATATTTCATGTAAAAGTACAATGAAATCAATATGGAAAACTCTCTAAGCCTCATCTGAGCATTTGTCATAATCACATCCTAGAATCTGGAAACCACCAAAAGAAGACACTCTGAAGAGCATCTCCAGTCAGCAGTTAATGCTCACTTGCAAGAGGCCTACATTCTTTCTTTTCTACTTTTAAAGAGCAGGTGACTGCAAGCGAGGACTACACATGGAGCTTTTTATGTATTGCCTAAATTTAGTTTAGTTTAGTTTGCATGAAGAATCCTTCAGTCGTCCAGGTAGAATCCATGATAAAAGGAGAAATTCAATTTGTCAACTGGATAAAGTTTGTTTGGTCGAAAACGTTCGCAGCTCATCCGAGAGGCTTCGTCAGTTCTGGTTCTAGTGCTGGTTAGACACTGCTTATATCTAGCTGCAGGGAGGAGCTCACTACACTGAAATTGTGGACTCGTCCAGCCAAAGGACAAAACACCGAGCCACAAACAAAGCAATGTGGTCTACTCCATTCAGTGTAGTGAAGACTGTAGTGAGCGCTACACTGGAGAAACAAAACAGCCACTTCACAAGAGGATGTACCAACACAGACGGGCATGCCAGAGTGGACCGTCATCTGCGGTACATCTTCACCTAGAAGCCACGGGCCATTCTTTTGAGGACAGTGAGGTTCAGATCTTAGCCAGGGAACAAAACTGGTTTGAGAGGGGAGTTAAAGAGGCAATTTTTGTCAAAAAAGAGAATCCTTCGTTAAACAGATATGGGGGAGTCAGACATAACTTGTCTCCCATTTATAATTCCATTATCAAACCAAAGTCAAAACAGACAAAAGAAACAATAGGGCAGACAGGTCAGGGCCAGAGAGGTGGAGACGGTCATTAGGGTTGAATAGGTATGTTAAACTAGACGCCAGAGAAATTCGAAAAACAAAAACAAATTAGTTGAGATAGTTTCAGAACAATTTCAGTGTAGTGAGCTCCTCCCGGCAGCTAGATATAAGCAGTGTCTAACCAGCACTAGAACCAGAACTGATGAAGCCTCTTGGATGAGCGGCAAAACGTTTTCGACCAAACAAACTTTGTCGGGTTGACAAATTGAATTTCTTCTTGTATCATTTAGTTTAGTTTATTATTAGGATCCCCATTAGCTGTGCTTTACAGCCAGCTAGTCTTCCTGGGGTCCTTGTTAAAAAGCACAAAGTTCAAAAGTACAAAACATACATCAGTACAGTACATTTCAATTCATATCACACATCAATACAAATCACCGTGATGTGAGTAAATAAATAGCGTACCTCAGCACATGAAACAAAAGCACGTGGACGCTGTGAGGAGTCACATCCACAGACAGCTTAGGTCCAACAGAGAGTTCATCCGAACTTTTATCATAAATCAAAGTTTTTATCAAACAGAAACTTGAATAAAACAGAAACTGTTTTATTCTATTGAAGGCAATAAGCTGCCGTGACGCTGCACCAAACATGTTTTCAGAAGATTCACTTCGAAAGGCTCTTCAGCTCTACCCTGACCTCTGCTGGACACACGGCGTCACTGCAGCCGGACACATGTCTGCGGTGGGTTCATGCGCGTACACGTCTCAGTGAGGAGTGGTGTGGTATGGTAAGGTTACTACTACTACTACTACTACTACTACTACTACTACTACTACTACTACCAACAACAACAACAACAACAACAACAACAACAACAACAACAACAACAACAACAACAACAACAACAACAACAATAATAATAATAATAATAATAATAATAATATAATAATACTAATACATAGACTTTTCCACAAGCTCAAAGCATTCATCATCCACTCCACTCTATGGTTGTAAATTGCTATTGTACTCACAGCTGCCCTGGGACAGACGTGACAGAAGCGAGGCAGCCCCTCTGACCACAATCAACACACACACCACATTCACATGAGGTAATGTGAATGAAGTGCCTTGCCTAAGGACACAATGTCAGTTTTTATCACTGGCTTCCCACAGTGTCCAAGCACTAACCAGATGGGCCCTTCTTAGCTAAAGAGAAGTGAGGAGATTGGGCCCTGACAGGGAGGTGTGGACACATGGATCTGGATTCATACAATATAAATGTGACATAATGTGACATAATGTGACATAATGTGACATAATGTAGAGCCTGATGATGAGGAGACGGCTCAACGGGATAAGACTGGGCATGTTCTGCTCTCTGTGCCAAAGTTAAACCAGATTATTTTACAGTGAAACTTCTACAATTGGCCAGTTACTTTGCAGCTTATGTCATCAACGTTTCCTGGGGATAAGATAAGATAATCCTTTATTTGTCCCACAATGGGGAAATTGCAGTGTCACAACGCAAGTTTCAGAAACAGTAGGAAAATATGAGCAAATATGTGAAAATATCATCAAAATTAACATAAATAATAATAAGTATGTACAATCAACTAAAAAACACAACACTGTAAGGTTAAAAGGCACAGGAACGCTGCACAATAAATGTCTTCTGAGCAGTGAACAAACAAACAGCAGTTAAAGTGACTCCAGTTCAGTAATATATAATATCACTACAATAAATTGACTCAGATGATTGTGTACAGTGCAGTGATGGACAGTGGTTGTTAAATAAATAAGTAGCAGGTAAAGTGACTTTAAATAATATTGCACATGTAATTATTACTATGGAGATGACACATGGTTGCTATGGGGATGAACATGACTAGCATTGATCATTGTACAGTCTGACAGCAGCAGGAAGGAAAGATCTGCGAAATCTCTCTTTAACACAGCGAGGGTGAATCAGTCTGTCACTGATGCTGCTCTCTAGAGCCGACAGAGCGTCCTGCAGGGGGCGACACTCATGGTCCAGCATAGACATGAGTTTAGCCAGGACCCTCTTGTCCCCCACCTGCTGCACCGAGTCTAGAGGACAGCCCAGGACTGAGCTGGACTTCCTGATGACCTTGTCCAGTTTCTTCTTCTCCCTCTCTGTGACGCTGCTGCTCTAGCAGACCACACCGTACAGGATGGCTGATGCCACCACAGAGTCATAGAAGGTCCTCAGGAGTGGCCCTCTCACGCCAAAGGGCCGCAGTCTCCTCAGGAGATAGAGCCGACTCTGGCCCTTCCTGTACAGTGCATCTGTGTTATGAGTCCAGTCCAGTTTATTGTTCAGATGAACACACAGGTACAGTGGTACCTCACCTTATGAAAGACCCAACAAACAAAAATTTCAAGTTACGAAACGCCTTCACGTTAAATTTTGGTCTCTAGATACGAAAGAAAATTCAAGTTACGAAACGCAAAATCTCAAAAATTCAAATAATGCGCGCTCAGCCACACACATTATACGCTTTTCTCAGACTGGATTTAAACTTTTCTCACATTTCTCTCTCGTTTAAACACTCAAACTTTCATAGATTTTCAACAAAATGTATTAATAGTGAAGCATGGGGGAAGGGGGAGGGCGGAGAAGACTGCGCTCGGACACGTGTGTGATAGCGCAGCATGACCCGGCGTACTCACGAGACCCGTGCTCAAACCGTGCCAGGTCTAAACCAGGTCTAAACCAGGTCTGAACCAGGTCTGAACCAGGTCTAAACCAGGATTAGACCACCGTGGCTCTTGCATGCGTTCGTTCATGCGCTCAGACTGCGTGCGGTCCCGAGGGGAGTCCTCGCTGCTCGCCTCAGCCGTGACTAAACCAGGAAATAGACCCGCACGCGGCGCTTTAATCAACCTGGTTTAGTCCAGGTTTAGTCCTGGTCCAGTCCTAGTTTAGTCCAGGTCTAGACCTGGTCCAGTCCAGGTATAGACCTTGTTTAGACCTGGTATAGTCCACGTTTAGTCCTGGGTCTACAGTCTCTACGCAGGACACAGTGTTACACTATTTTAAAAAAAGTTACACTATAAAAAAAAAAAACTTGGAACAATCAGGCCTTTTCCATTGAAATAGCTACTCAACTTATGAAAAAATCACATTACGAAACCACTTCTGGAACGAATTAATTTCGTAAGGTGAGGTACCACTGTACTTGTAAGAGTCCACTCTCTCAATGTCCCTTCCCTGGATGTTCACTGAGGGGGCAGTAGAGTGAGGACTGAGAGGCCTTCTGATTAAATATTGGTTCTTCTGCTAAATATATTTAATATATTTAGCAGAAGAACCATTTTGCTAAACATTACTTATTACAATGACTTCTGGTCATTGCTTAATGTAATGAGCATTCTATTTTATTTGACCAAACAAAGATGAGGATAATATTAAAGCTACAATCTGTAACTTTCTGGAAGTGGCGCGTTGTCTGCATGATTCAATGGAAATAGAAAGTTAAAACCATACTTCGGAACATTCTCCATGAAGACAGGATTTCAAACAGGAGGAGGATCTCATACAGACAGTTTTGCCAGACTTTGCCTGACAAAAAGTTGCACCGCCCCTTTAATGGAAATTCCATTAAAAAAAGAAATCAACTTAAAGCAAACCTGAACCACGATCATTCCTGTTTATGACCAGTATGTGTGGTCATCTCACGCGTCTATGCCCACAAGAGGACGCGTAAAGGGTTAAGGATCAGCTCTCGGCCGCGGATTGAGATTCCGCGCGGCAGGTTCCGCTCTCCGCCGCTCACTCCGCGGGCAGCGCTGGCTCGGGCTCGCTGTGGATTGTGGGAGTCGAGTCGCGGACACTACCCAGGCTGTTACCGGAGACGCGAAGACGCATTTCCTCAGCTGTGCTCGCCTCGTTTGTGAGTAATCCCGCAGTTTTCGGACCGAACGTGGAAATATTTGCTCGGTTTGGCCCGTGTCTTGTTTTCCGCGCGTTTTCGCTTTTTTCCCCCCGCGCGGAGGCCGAGTGTGGAGCGCGGCAGACGCGGCACAGAGGGAGGGGAACAGCGAGAACAGCCTGTCGCCTCGCAGCCTAGCCCGGGTCATTTCTGTGGAAAAACCCACTGACCTCAACACTAGAAACCGATCTGCGTCGAGTGACAAACATGATTAGAACACGGCGCGTTATTTTCCGCTGCTGCCGCTGCGTTCCGCGCGGTAGTTGTGCCGTGGACATGCGGAAATGGTTGTCACTGTCACCGCTGCAAGAATTTAAACCGATTAAAACCTCCACACCTGAGAGCTCCGGGAATATGCACCGCATGTGTCGCATTCGAACCCAAATATGCATAGTTTTTTTGCGGTAAACGGTGTTATTGTACGTAATTCTTGCGTTACGGATAAGGTCAACTGTAGATACCGTAAAATGTGCTGTTGCTATGGAGAAGGTGGAAGAGCCAGGTTCATTGTGGCGCTAATTGATTCTCAGTAACACGGCGCTAATTGGATTGTTGTTCGGTTGTAATTATTTCTCCTTTTTGCGGCATTTTCACGGTCTTTACACGATGGTATTTTGAGAAGTCTTTTGACAGCCCATAGAAGCTGGTCATGGGGTTAAATTAATAAAATAATTTTATAAGCTATTGGTTTACAGCAAACTACTGGCCTACGTGGAATTCTAAAAAACTAGATCCACAAATAAGCAATAAAAACACAATGTGGAAATGTTTAGTTTTGCAAATGGAACTTACTCTAGCTCATTTACATAATGTGGTTGCTTAATTTTTAATACAGACCTATTATACATCATCCTTTAGCCTAATGCTTGTTGTTAGAGCTGTAGTTGTTTAGTTTTTATTCGATTAATGAGTCGATGGAGTCTTAGTGGGCCAAATTTAGTTAGGATTCATATGGGCCAAGTGCAGAAAGTGCATGAGGGAGCTGAAGATTTGGTATTTTTTGGGATTTATGTAAAAAGTTAGAGTAAACATGTGAGACGTTGCAGACAAAGCATTAACGTCTCCATGGAGAAAAGCAGGTGACAGACCCTCAACTAGAAAAGTTACACAATGCACCTTTAAACTCATGAGTCACAAGTTGAATCTGCTTTTGTATAAATACATTGTTTCCTAGTACTTGGTTTTGCGTAAATATGGATGAGACAATAGACTGTAATCTGGTTTATCGTAATTAAAAGGTACAGTAATCCCTCGTTTATCGCAGGGGTAAATAACCCGCAATAAGAGAAATCCGCGAAGTAGGACAACTTTATATTTTACAATTATTCTACATGTTTTAAGGCTGTAAATGCCTCACCACTAGAGTTGGGCGGTATCCAAATTTTGATACCGTTAAACCGTGTCCACATTTTCCCGGGGTATACGGTATTACCGTTGCTAAGGCTAAAAAATAAATAAATAAATAAAACACTTGGTAGCACTACAGTGGAGTCGCCTCGCCAAATGGCAGCTTGCACTTATACCGTTCAGAAACAGAATAGCAAGCATTACATAGGCCTAATGATACTGAAAACATAACAAAACATGTACAAAATTAGTAACTTTTATTAACAAATGTTTAAAGTGCAAATACAGCAGCCAACCGATGGAACGAAATGACATTGGCCGTTTCCCAATTCAGTGACGGCACGCTTGTGAGTGTGCCGTCGGTCTGTCGTCGAGACGGCGCATACTCGCTCTGTCCTTAGTGCACTATGTTTCTCACATGGCCGTCTGCGAAATTGAACAGGTCCCGCCTCAGCTCAATGAGCTGGGTGGTCTGCTCTTTGTTCCCTAAAGACAAAAATATTATACTATTGCGACTAGTAATACTTGGAATTGGGACATGGCCAATGTTCCCCCTAATTTTTAATGTGTCTGAGCAAACACACTAACTCCACATCCGAAATGAACCCCCCCCCCGCGCGGCTCGCACTTTGCAGATATAAAAAAAATGCCCCCGCGGCTGAATAAAAAGCTCTTTCATCCCTGATTTACAGGGCGCTGCACAAGTTTTCTTGTGCGCTGAGAATGTGCGAACAGTGCGCAGCTTAGAGTAAACGCTGGACATGGCGATACTGTATAATATCCAGCATTACAACAGCAAAGGAAATATAGAAGTGTAAGGGGAAAAGCATGTGAACGGTAATACAGGTGCCGTGATCTATGCCGTTACGGCTACTGTCACACATGTTTAGTGTAGTTTATGAAGAGTTTCATGTAGCATAGTTGTAGGTGAGGCGAACCAGTACGTATATTTTATAGTGACGTCGCAACTCTCACTTGTGGATGTCGCTGGCGAGTCGGTCTTTGTAGTCCCGCGCTGTGCATGCTGGGGCTTTTAAGTGTGCGGAGCGTGCATGTTTGCACACTTGGTCCACGCCCCGATTTCCATGGAAACGACGGCGCCGTTCAGAGCTCGTCTTGACGGTGCAGGTGGAAAAAAACGAATGGAACGGCCCTTGTCGCGCCGGATATGACGCATATCCCGTTCCAAGGACGCTAACAAGCGTGCCGTCGGTGAATTGGGAAACGGCCATTGTCTGTGGGCTAAAGCTAACAAACCAACAGGAATCAAATAAAATACTTGATCTTATCAAATAAGAAAATCTGAACAATAAATAACAAGACATAACCGAAAATGTGCATATATAACCCTGTCCTGAGAACACAGTGGAAAATACTGCTCGTTTGTATATTTTGAAAATCTATTAACATGAATCAAATAAATTAAACGTACAACTATACAACATCCCGAACCTTTTTCGTCCGTCAGAAAAAGCTACTCCTTATTGAAAATAAAAATATTAAGCTATTGAATGCAAAACCAGCATGTTCACTTTTTCCGGCTTGAGTAAGGCACGTTGTGGATTGACAACTTTGCCCGCGGTGCTGAAGACCCGTTCCGATGGAGAGCACAGGCATTTTCGGGCAACCCTCGTTCCACCAAAGAAGGGGGTCTTCATCTCCCAGAATAACAGCCTCGTGTGGAAGTTGCGTTTGTAATAAGAAACCCGAAAACTTGTCACATTTCAGACTCAAAAACTGAGTTGTTTTTATTAACACGCGAGAATATCAGGAAGGAGCTGTGCTAGAACACAAAAGCAGCGTGTCAAACGTCACGCCTTTCTTAAAGGGACCGCAACTATTATCAGAAGCAGTGACTTGATAACCGAACGTCATCTCTCCGATAGTAATATGAGTTTTAAACTGTAATAGTATTAAATTAACAAACACAACCACACATACATAGGTGCTGGACAAACACTCTTTATTTAGGCATTAAATTAATTATAGTTAATATTATATTAGGGCAAGATTTTTTATTTTTTTTAATGACGGTAATGAATCTGATACCGTTGCTATTTTTAGATACCGCAGTATACCGTATTACCGCCCAACCCTACTCACCACACACATTATACACTTTTCTCAGACTGGAATTAACATTTTCTCATATTTATCTCTAGTTTAAACACTCAAACTTTCATAGATTTTCAACAAAATGTATTAATAGTGAAGCGGGGGGGCACGGCTCCGGAAGCCCCGCTGGACACGCGAGGGGAGCGGAGACGTGAGTCACTGGATCCGCAGGAAGCACCGCGCTCATCCAACAGCACTGCCACGTCCCGGGACGCGACGCGCACCAACCCCTTGGAGAAGTGCGCGACACATGCACCGCTCATCGTGGTCAAATCCGTGACAGAGCAGCACGACCGGCTTGAGGCCGCTCGTATACCGGGGCTGCAAGCACGAGATCGAACCCCGGTGCCCGGACCGCGTCCTCTCAGCCCGAGCCACAAACCAGCCGCACGAAACCAGCAAAGAGCGGCAGGAAACCAGCAAAGAGTGGTTTAATCCTGGTTTAGACCTGGTCCAGTCCTGGTTTAGTCCAGGTCCAGTCCAGGTTTAGACCTGGTTTAGACCTGGTTTAGTTCTGGTCTAGACCTGGTTTAGTCCACGTTTAGTCCCGGTCTTGTCCCGGTCTAGTCCTGGTCTAGTTCCAGCCTGGTCCCGGTCCCCCGTGTCCCGCATCCATCAATCAGCAAAGGTCTACAGTCTCTTAGCCAATCAGGACGCAGAACACAATGTTATACTATAAAAAAATTAATTTTTAAAAATCCACAAAACAGCGAGGTCGCGAACAGTGAACCGCGATAGAGCGAGGGACCACTGTACACAATAATCGTGAGAGTCACCAACAAAGATAAATACCATTATATCAGCAGAATGAGCAGAAAAAGAGATGATTTTCTTGATCGTTCTTGTTTTCACAAGTACAATACAGTTTAAAATTATATGAATATGAATAATTAGAATTCTATATAATATTATGAATAGGTTCCGTATTTAAACTGTCAGCAGCATTAATAATTATGGTATACAGTGAACCCTCGCTGTATCGCGGTTCACTCTTCGCGGCCTCGCTGTTTCGCGGATTTTTTTTTCCAATTTTTTTTTCCATTTTTTTTTTTCAATTTTTTTTATAGTGTAACATTCTGTCCTGCGCCCTGATTAGCTAAGAGACTAGACCAGGACTAAACCAGGTCTAAACCAGGTCTAAAGCAGGTCTAAACCAGGACTAAACCAGGTCTAAACCAGGACTAAACCAGGTCTAGACCAGGGATGGTAGGGACAGAGTCTCAGATGTCCTTCACGAGAGCGCCTGGGTGACAGGAGGTGTGGCCTTTGTTTACTTGCACGAGCCATGGAAGAGACTGAGTGCGAGCCGGACCATGGAAGAGCCAAGAATCAACATGGACGGGCCTGGCGCCTGGCCGCGCGGCGTCCGGGGGAGCCGCAGCGGGGAGAGCCACATTCGAGGGAGCCCGCAGCGGGGGGAGGACACTCGCGCGCACAGAGGAGACAGTGGCTCTTCCCCGTCACGCTGAGAGAACGAACCCGACCCCGTCCTAGAGAGCTGTGGAGTATTGGCGACGCATTGATAGCGGTCTGATTTTGGAGCCGGGGTGAAATGCAACCAACTCTTGTGAGCGCAGGTTGGTCTTACCTGGTCTTGTGGTGCTCAGAGGCGTCTGTTAGCGGTTTGGCACTGTTAGCATTGGCTTGAGTCTTGCCCAAAATGATATCCAGGTCGCTTTCCACTCGACTTTCGCACATGGCATGGATATGTGGTACCAAAACAAACACACGTGTCCGCGCGCACGTGTCCGCGCACACGTGTCCGCGTGTCACGTGCCCCCCCCCCCCACTATTAATATACTCAACAAAAATATAAACGCAACACTTTTGTTTTTGCTCCCATTTTTCCTGAGATGGACCCAAAGATGCAAAATTCACTCCAGATACACAACACTACCATTTCTCTCAAACATTGTTCACAAATCTGTCCAAATGTGTGACAGCGAGCACCTCTGCCCCGCCGAGACAATCCACCCCACCTCACAGGTGCGCCACATCAAGATGCCGATCCGACATCATGACCAGTGCACAGGTGTGCCCCAGACTGCCCACAATAAAAGGCCACCCCGAAATGTGCATTTTTTTTTCTTTATTGGGGGTCTGGGGACTCAGAACCAGTCAGTATCTGGTGTGACCACCATTTGCCTCATGCAGTGCAACACATCTTCTTCGCATAGAGTTTATCAGATTGTCAATTGTGGCCTGTGGAATGTTGGTCCACTCCTCTTCAATGGCTGTGCGAAGTTGCTGGATATTAGTGGGAGCTGGTACACGCTGTCGTATACGCCGGTCAAGCACATCCCAAAGATGCTCAATGGGTGACATGTCCGGTGAGTATGCTGGCCATGCAAGAACTGGGACATTTTCAGCTTCCAAGAATTGTGTACAGATCCTTGCAACATGGGATCTGTACACAATTCAGCATTATCTTGCTGAAACATGAGGTGATGTTCATGGATGTATGGCACAACAATGGGCCTCAGGATCTCATCACGGTATCTCTGTGCATTCAAAATGCCATCAATAAAATGCACCTGTGTTCTTCGTCCATAACAGCCTTTGTAGAGGAGTGGACCAACATTCCACAGGCCACAATTGACAATCTGATAAACTCTTATGTGAAGAAGATGTGTTGCACTGCATGAGGTAAATGGTGGTCACACCAGATACTGACTGGTTCTGAGTCCCCAGACCCCCAATAAAGCAAAAATAAAAAGCACATTTCGGGGTGGCCTTTTATTGTGGGCAGTCTGGGGCGCACCTGTGCACTGGTCATGATGTCAGATCAGCATCTTGATGTGGCGCACCTGTGAGGTCGGGTGGATTGTCTCGGTGGGGCAGAGGTGCTCGCTGTAACACATTTGGACAGATTTGTGAACAATGTTTGAGAGAAATGGTAGTGTTGTGTATCTGGAGTGAATTTTGGATCTTTGGGTCCATCTCAGGAAAAATGGGAGCAAAAACAAAAGTGTTGCGTTTATATTTTTGTTGAGTGTATATTTTAATGAAAATCTACGAAAGTTTGAGTGTTTAAACAAGAGAAAAATGTTAATACCAGTCTCAGAAAGGTGTATAATGTGTCTGGTGAAGCGTTTTCAGCCTTAAAACATGTAGAATAATTGTAAAATATAAAATTGTCCTACTTCGCGGATTTCACTTATTGCGGGCTATTTCTGGAACCTAACCCCCGCGATAAACGAGGGTTCACTGTAATCGTTAATCACAATTATTTTGGCCATGATAAAATTTCTATCATCCCATGCCTAATAAAGAATAGTTTTTGCATGAGCGCCCCCTGCAGGTGTAGTCTGGGTCAGAGACAGAGAGGCATGCAGCATCTTTGAGAGGTTTTGCCATGCCCCCTTTGTTTTTAGTCGACCAGTCGATCAACAGCACATGTGTTTAGTCTACCAAGAATTTCTTCACCCCACTACAGACCTACTTGTCATATTTCAAACATTCGACATTCAACATTAGGCAAATGAAGCCACCTACTGTGTAAAGACTTACACAAACTTTTTTGATCCACAAGGGAAAGAGTCCCTAAAGTCGTTAAAAAGTCGCTCATAATAAGTTTTAATGCTTTTTATTTTAAAGATGCACAATATAACAGTTCTGACATCCTCCGGTTCCTAAATTTCTCCTTCATTTTAATGTTTTTATTTAATATAAGAATAGTCACAGTTTGAAAGCTCAGTGGTAACTAGGGATGCAAATTATCGATTAATTCATTAATCTATAGTTGATTGACCTTATCGATCGACTTACGATTAACTGATAAGCGGCGTTTTTCACCTGAATTTTAGTGTTTCAATAGGGTCTTTAAGAATATAAGCTATAGTATACATAACACTGAGTCAAAAATATATCATAGTATTATTATATTGTATATTCCTCAATTAATTATTCCTTAGTAAAAAGCAGACAAATGTATTGATGCTGAATAACAAAATACATTCTTTATTGAAAATAACTTGAGGACTGGCTCAGTTGTTGCACTTGCAGCATGGAAATCTTGAAATTAAAAGGAACAGAAGAAATTAAATAACAGAATGTTATTTAGTCTACATATTATGATGAAACCAGTGAATCCAGGCTATTTTAGGACATTCTCAACATTTATTTTGAACTAAGGCATCAACAATATTTCTCTCCCTTAATCTGTGAAGGGTTACAGTACAAAATATAAATTTCACAGGGCATAAAACATTACAGGGCCTCAAACCAGAACAATCAAGAAATTCTAAAAGCATGTAAGTTACATGCTTTTATCATTTCAAAAATATATGGTTCTAGGTGCAGCTCTACTGTGAGTTGTATGGCAACATCCAGAGAGGAAAGGGTTACATGATGTAAGGCTATGGTCTTCGCATCTCGTGTTCACATTCCAGAGTAGCGCCCTCTAGCGATTAGTTACAATTAATGCATTTTGTTCGGCCAACGTCTTGATCGACAATTAATTGTAAGTCGATTAATTGTTGACATCCCTAGTGGTAACTAATAACCACAAACTTACAATTATAATTAAAATCTATTTCTGAAAGTGTATTAACCGTCAAGTTATCAAAGCATTTAAATATGCTTTTGGACTTAAAAAAAACATGCTATGGATTTAAGTTCGCATGTAGCTGCTTAGCCTTTACCATGTCTTTAAACTCTTAATATTTGAATTTTTTAAAAAGTCTGTAGGAAAAATGAATGGAAAATGTTGTTCTGGAACCAGAGCGAGCTGTCACTGTTGAGCTTCATTTGCAAAGGCTGCAGGTTTAGAAGTTCCCTAATTTCCTCCATTATTCTGTGTTAAAACTCGTAACCGGTTCTGAAATGTGATTCTTGTATTAGTTTGTCAGTTTGTCATTTTTTTTTCCTAGATCATGCCACCCTGGTTTTCACTATTCTATTGAATCTGTAATTGTCCTGTATTTTAAACACTGGAAATCCATACGCCACATGTTGAATACAATATTAGTTTCAATAGGTTTTATTCATAACTTCTTCTTACTTCTTGTATAACACTCATTATGTTTCCATGCAGACTAAAAATGTGATCATGATCTGATTTTTGGGGCGATCGGATTATTGAAATGTCAGAACTGTTAACTCTGATGTGAGTGATCTGGTGTTGTGATGATACTAAAATTTTAAACTCGGTTTTGAAAGTAAGAAATAGACTTGATACTCAAGACATCGGTATCGGCCCGATGTGTAAAACTGGGCCGATATTAACGACCGATATTCATCTGTACTATAAATCCCAGATTAAGAGTGACATGGTATGTCATGTTTTTGTGTTAAAAGACATCAATATTTCATAAGATCAATAAGTTAGTTAAAGGTTATAAATGAGTTCATTTCATATTTGTAAATTGTTAAAAAGAGTTCGGTAAAATCAGAGTGAGAAATCTTCACCTTTAAGGATGGTTCTGTTTTGAGTAAAGAGTGAGCGTTCCTGTGTTAAAGGAAAAGTAACGTTATTTTACAATCTGAGCCTTCTTTCGGTAATAAAACAAGTCGTTTGACTCACCCATATCACGTTCGTGTCATTTGGAGCTGTTTGAAGAAAGTTATGTTGTAGCGTATCCGTTAGCATTTGTATTCGGGGCATTACTTTGCGGTCTCCAAATAACACAAACTTTAGCACTTTTCAAATCATAGAAGCCCGATGTCTTAATGTAAGAATTCGTTTGAAGCAAAAGTGGCCTGTAATCCGAGATTTATCCATAGTTTTCAGCTTTGCGTTTCATGTTTGGGTCCCGGGAGCAGTCCGCGCATGCGCACTGGCGTCCTCATCTACTCGAAACTATGGCTAAATCTCGGATTACAGGCCACTTTTGCTTCAAACGAAATCTTTCATTAAGACATCGGGCTTCTATGGTTTGAAAAGTGCTAAAGTTTGTGTTATTTGGACACCGCAAAGTAATGCCCCGAGCAAATGATACAGCACCATGTTAACAGATACGGGATCATTACTAGAACAGAACGGCTCAACATAAGTTCTGCGATACTGCTCCAATTGACAGAAAAATGCTATGGGTGAGTAAAACTACTTGTTTTATTGCCGAAAGAAGGCTCTGATTGTAAAAAAACGTTAATTTGCCTTTAAAGTCCGCTCTGTTCAATATGTTTTATACGTTTGAACCTCGGCAAACTTTCGCCTTTGTGAGTATTTTATGTTAATAAGCACTTTGATTAAGGTGATGTATATTTTGCATTTGAACAAGTAAGACCTGAACTTGTGGTTTCACGGAGCTAACTGTTTAAGCTAGCTACTCGTATTTTGTTCATCACATGTTTACGAAATTACTAATGTGGCTTCTTTGTTCTGTTTCAGTTACTACATAAATATATAAGACCTCCATAAAACAAGATAAGTACGCCTTGTGTACGGAGTTTTTCTTTATTAGTTCGTTGGCTGTCGAGCCTCACATAGTCACGTGTCGTGAGGACAGCACATGGTGATTTATCATCCTTTTTTTTAATGTAAACTTTCTCACAGGGGTTTTGTGAATAAAGTAAGTTAAGCTTTATGGAGTCAAAACACGTTTTGAAAATAAAAGAAGACATTCAGAAATTCATTTTGCATGATTTTCAGTCTGTATAAAATGTTATCTCAGAATAAAAAATAAATATACATATCAGTTAATATCGGTTATCGGCCATAACAGCAGCATTAATATCGGATATTGGTATCGGCTAAAATTTTCATATCGGTGCATCCCTTTTATTTAGACAATAGGATTTTTTCAACATTAAATAATAGTACTTTTTTATCATGTGGTCTTATATCAGTGCTATCTTATATCCACAGTGCTCCATGGTCTATGTCATAGTCTATGTGCTCTTTTATTTGTTCGGATAGAGCTCAAGATCATTCTAAAGGAAAGGTTCATTTCTGTCCCATTAATGTGACTTTTTTTAGTATTGATACCTGCTCAAATGAGTATCTTGTTTCAGTTGTTTTAGTATAATTTTGTGAGATTGATTGAAAAAGTAATTTTAAAATTCATTGCACTTAATCTTCAAAATACAAATACAGTTACTCTAACAGTCCACTGATGTGTCTCCAGGGCAGTAATCGACTGAAGAAATTCTTGGTGGACTAAAGGTGTCCTGCTAATCTATAAGTCGACTAAAAGGGGGCGTGGCAAAAGCTCTCAATACTATTGTGTATCTCTGCATATCTAACGCAAACTGCACTCAAGATTACAGCTGCAGACGGAGTTTAGCAAACACATTTTGGTTGACTAAGACTCCATCGATCAGTTATTTAAAGGTCATATATTATGCAAGATTTTCTCTTGTGAGCTTTAAACCATGTTATGATGTTCAGAAAGTATACTCAGGGTTCACACATGTTTGAGTAATTCTTGGTCTATCTTCTGCCCGGTTTCGATCTTCTGCCCGGTCTCGATCTTCTGCCACGCCATGTCTCTTGCCTTGGTTATTGCAAGTGCGTTACAGAGTTCCAAAAGCCACTTCTGTTCTGATGCGCTGAAATAATCGTCCCAAATCTTTGACATGATCTCGTTTTCGACAGTTGCTTGTTCTGGGCTTCTTACGTCCCCCGTGCATGCTCCTAGGCCAGGACTGGATAGGCCTGACTGAAGTTGGCGCCGCTGAGGCGCAGCTGAAATGCGTTAGTGGAACGACTTCAGGCTTTAGTCTTAAGTTGATGTTTCTTCAGGCGAGGCTTAACCACTTAGGCGCCGCTATATTTAGCAACATTGATGGAATACCCCCCAGGTGGAACAGAGTGTTTGAGAGAACTTTGTGTTAAACACTTGTGAATGAAACAAAACACAACTCCAGATCTGTTTGTGATGAGGAAACAACATAACATAGATCAGAAAATCGTGTAATATGGGCCCTTTTTATGGGCCCTCACTTTACAGGTGAGCAGGTGTTTTTTACTATTAGGTTTCTCTTGTGATGTAAACACACACCAAAATCAGATCCAATTATCAGGTTATCTGATTACTCCATTGTCTGATTTGAACGCCCATGTAAATGTAGCCACTGTGCTGAAAGAGTAGTATTATGGATTATCAAGCTGAGGCTTGTGTCAATAGATATCAGCTTTTCTGTCCAGTGCGTGATTAGCTCAACTTGGACACTCAGACGTCCTACAGATACAACTTGTAAACAGCCTAATCCTGAAGGCACGCTGTGAAGAGGACAAAACAAAATCCAAATCTTAAATTTCCTAGAATCATTATCTTTGATATAAAATCAACGATATTGAAATATGTAATGTAATAGATTTTTGATTTATGTTTTAACATTAGGATTCTGTTCACTGTTCAGATTTTAAAGAAGAATTGACAAAACTCTGAAATCTGAATTGACATAACTGAACTAATACAAGAATCACATTTCAGAACATGTTTATACAGCTCTAAATGACAGGAGATTTTGTTTGTGGACGAAATTATGGTATAGAAATTGCAGCCTTTGCAGTTTGCTAATTGTGTCCATTCAAACTGCAATTTTGATTTGATTGTGTTTAATCTTGCGACTCTACATTATGTCATAGTTAGAACCCTTTTGGATTTAGGACAAACTGGTTTTAGATCTGGCAACCCAAATAGAGGAACTCATTCTGCTTTAATAACTCAAAACACAAAGTGTGTGTAACGAAAATCAATTTTATCAATAAAATATGTATTTGATAAAATGCTAAAAAAAATCTAATTGAAAGCTTACACAGAAAGAGTAGTAAGAGCTGCTGAACTGGGCAGTACCTGGAGGACTAAAGGGGATGGTGAAGGGGAGGAGGGGGGAGGTGGACTTCTGAGCCTGCGTGGCCCTTCTCTACTCTACGCTGGGAAACCTGACGTTCCATTGGAGATACAGAGGAAGAGGAGAGGCTGCAGAGGTGGACGCAAGAAATTCAAACTGTATTTGCCATATTTACCTGCGGTGATTATGTGAAATGTCCGCTCCATCTCCAACAAGACCGAGGAGCTGACCGCGCTGACCCGGCAGCAGAGAGAATACCGAGACTGCAGCCTTATGTGTTTCACCGAGAAGTGGCTGAATGAGCACATACCGACTATGCCATCTCCCTGAACGGATTTACACTAAAGCGTGCAGACCGGACTGTGATGGGGTGCAGGAAAGCGTGGGGAAGGAGGGCTGGCGGTGTTTGTGGTGTTACCCGGCTAATGTGCATGTGAAACAACAGCTGTGCTCCTGGGACTTAGAGCTGCTGGTAGTAGGGATACTATCTGCCACGGAAATTTTCGCACATGATTGTGTTTTGCGTGTACATTCCTCCGTCGGCTGATGGTCCTGCAGCCTGTGAGCAGCTTCACAGCACTGTGACACAGATGCAGACACGCCACCCGCGCGCCCTCTTCCTGGTCACTGGAGACTTTAATCACACATCTCTCTCCGCCCCTCTTCCCACATTCACACAGTACGTCACGTGCCCCACGAGAGACAATAGGACTTTGGATCTGCTATACTCAAACATCAAGGACGCCAACACCTAGGGCTGGGCATCGAAATTCGGTTCCTCCACGGCACCGACCAAAATAATATGCCTCGTCTTTCGGTTCCACGTTTCGATACAGAGGTTAATCACGTGTGGCTCAGATACGTGCCTGCGTGCTTATGGCCTGATAATGCCACCTGAGATTGGCTCAAACCTCCACGTGTATGAAAAACACAGCGTGGTCACACCCCTCGTACACAGGCAAGGCGAGATTCACCTAACTTGTAGGGTGCTAATAAGTTAGCTAATCAATTGGCTGCGGAGTCGTCAAACCGTACAAAAATGCCAAAGTCGAAAGCGTGGTTATACTTTTGCAAGACCGACTCTAATACTGCGCGGTGCAGCATATGTGACAAGAGCTACAGGACGTTTTATGACCACACTCGGAAAGTACTGAGCACAGCGCTGTATCTGATGTTTCATCGGGTAAGTTTGTTCCGCGAATTCCGTTGATCTGCTTTGTTTGTTAAGGTAGGAGCTAGCTAGGTTGTTGCAAGTTTACCTTTGTATGTTAACGGTACTGTAGGATATTAGCGAGTAACTATTGTTTATGGCAGTGTTTCCCAACCTTTTTTGTCTTGTGTACCCCCTGAGCCCTTCTGTCATACCTCGAGTACCCCCTCACTCATGCGTGTTGATAATTCTCCAAAAGTAGAACGGGACACAATGGATTTTTAAATGAAAATCATTTTATTTCATCTCCTTAATTTGAAAATTTTATTCTCAGGCTTTTTCTCTTTTCTTTAACTCAAATTAGTTAAACATAAAAATAAAGAATATGTTTCTTTGAAAATAATTTACCCAAATAAATACTAAATCAAAATAATCTTCCTCTTGTGACACAACTGATTATTAAATGAAAATCTTTTTATTTCATATATGTTAATTTTCTTGAAGAAAAACTCTTATCTTATCTTAGATCAATCACACTGTTCCTTATAACAGGTATCCACACTTCAAACTCCACCACTGCAAGCGAAACACTGGATGTCCGGTGTGATGTCACAGCCACTGCAGCCAGGACACACATTGTATTTGAAATAGTGCTGTCAGGTGATAAAAAAAATAATCTAATTAATTAATCTAATCAATCACATTTTAATCTCATGAGAGAGAGATTGAGAGAGGGAGATTGAGAGAGAGAGGCAACCCACTTTTCGATTGAGTTTGTCAGTTTTTCTGTGGACGCTTTGCTCATTCGTTTCCCAAATTGTGTGAGCGTGGTTTGTTGAAGTGCGCTCACGCTCGCACCATCACCGGTAACAATAGAACTTGTCTCGACGTGTTCTGGGTTCAAATGATCCATTAGGCTGGCGCAGCTTCGGTGATCTGAAAATTCTTTTTGACAAAAGCTACAAATCACTGCGTTCTTGTTGATGGTCCCGTCTTCGTTCTTTTTAGAAATAAACTTGCCATTCAAAGGCCCTGGCAGCGATTTGCTTGCCGCACGCCAAATTTAAAATGTGCTTGCATTGAATTGACACTCATAATTAATCTTTATAACGTGTTAATTTCCAGTGTAATTAATTAATCTAATTAACTTGTTAAACTGACAGCCCTAATTTGAAAGCAGCAAATTTACCTAGTTTGCAATAAAGCTGGTCAAAAAGACTTGAAACAGTGGATAATGTAAAACACCATATACACAGTTTAGTACTATAGCACATTAAGTTTATTTAGTGTTTTAATTACATTTAAAGATCGTTTCTTGTCATTATGGCTGCTTCCATTTATTTGCAATAATATGTGTGCTGTTTCCTGTAAGGTCCTGAGTTGGTAGCAGAGTGCAGCCATGTCGAGTCGAGGAGGTAAGAAGAAGACGACAAAGACGTCACGCTCCACCAAAGCGGGCGTCATCTTCCCTGTGGGACGAATGCTGCGCTACATCAAGAGAGGCCTCCCCAAGTACCGCATCGGGGTGGGAGCGCCAGTGTACCTGGCTGCAGTGCTCGAGTACCTGACCGGTGAGACAGCACGTCATATCATTTTATCTTCACTGTTTTGATACTAAAACAAGTATCCAAACTCATTTGAGTATCAATGTGAAAAAAGTCCCATTCACAGAGCATAAATGAACCTTTCCTGAATGTCTTTAGAATGATCTTGAGCTGTATCAGAACAAGTATAAGAGCACATAGACTAGTACACACTCATGGACCACTGTGGGACCTACAGGACCACTGAGGGAGTACACACACATAAGGACACATGGGAATAGAAAAGAAACTACTACGATTTGAAAATCACATTCTATCAATTCAATTCAATCAAATCTATTGTCTATATTAGGGATGTCAACAATTAATCGACTTACAATTAATTGTCGATCAAGACGATGGCCGAACAAAATGCATTAATTGTAACTAATCGCTAGAGGGCGCTACTCTGGAGTGTGAACACGAGATGCAAACCCACTATACTATACTATGATATATTTTTTGACTCAGTGTTATGTATAATATAGCTTGTATTCTTAAAGACCCTATTGAAACACTAAAATTCAGGTGAAAAACGCCGCTTATCAGTTAATCGTAAGTCGATCGATAAGGTCAGTCAACTATAGATTTATGAATTAATCGATAATTTGCATCCCTAGTCTATATAGTTATCAGAATAGGTATTGAGTATCGAGTCTATGCCTTAGTATAAAAATTGAGTTTGAAATGTTAGTATTGCATATTGCTATTATTCATCTTTCTCCACATTTCCATCTCTCTGCTGTGTGTGAAAAGCCTTGTACCTGTGTTTCAGCTGAGATCCTGGAGTTGGCGGGAAACGCTGCCCGAGACAATAAGAAGGGCCGTGTCACGCCTCGCCACATCCTCCTCGCCATCGCCAACGATGAAGAGCTCAACCAGGTCTGACCAATCACAGCGCTCTGTGTGTCTATAGGTTTGTTTCACTGTGGAACAGTTCAGGTAACCACACATATCATGCAGGTCAGTGGTCTTCAACCTTATTTCTAGGGATTCTAGATCTTGTGAGACAAAATTGTACACTTGAGAAAAATTATATTGTGAGATTTATTTCCCACGTGTTTACATTTGGACTGGACAAAAGTGTTGGTGAGTTACATTTGTTGAGAAGCTGTAGGTCCAAAAAGACATAAAAAGTATTACATTAACCACAAAAATATGAATAAAGAAAATATCAAATGAAGAGGCCCAAATTGCCAAAAAATGTACCGCACTTTTCGTGATATAGAGCGCACCTGACTATAAGCCACACCAACCAAATTTAAAACAAAATTAAGATTTGTACATATATAAGCCGCACCTGAATATAAGCCGCAGGTGTCCACATTGTAACTTGAGATATTTACTCAGAAAGATGGTACACAAAAGGATTTTTAAACGTTTTATTTAACTAAATACCGGTATGTTCATACAGCGCCTACAGCAGAAACACAACGGCAGAAACACGGCAGTAAAACAACTGTAAAATGGCCAGCCTGTAGCCTCTGGAAGACTTAAAATAAAGTTTCAAGTTTAACTTTAAGGGTAAACCCCCTGAACTCAATCTCACGGAACTGTTGATACCTGTAGGAGGTTTTAAGTGGCTTAAACAAGGCATTAATTCATGAACTCGCCTCATTTACCATAGGTATTTTCACCTACCAGAAAATTCACTGATCACTATCTTCTTCTTCCTCCTCCTGTGCACTGAAACCACTGAAGTCGTCATCGTCAGTGTCGGAATTGAACAGCCTCATAATCACCCAGTCTTCAAGAACGTTTTCAAGTTCGGGCTGTCTGCTTTTATTTCCTCTGAAAGCTTTTGTTGTCTTTTTGCATTGAGTCAGTTCATCACGCTGCTGTCGCCAACGTCTCACCATCGACACTGATGCCAAACTCACGTGCAGCAGCTCTATTTCCTTCTTTCACAGCCAGATCAATTGCCTTTAACTTAAAAGCTGCATCATAGGCATTTCTTCGTGTGTTATCCATGAGGAGGGTGTGTGCACGAAGCGCAAAATAACTGTTCAAAACACACTCAAACTAGCATCTGCCCATAAAAATCTGTAGCGGGACTGTCACTCTACTGCGCATGTCTCCCGCTGTCTGGGATCATGTCGGTGTCTGGGATCGTGTCCGCGCAGACAGCGGCACTTTCTTATGGAGTATGAAAGCTTTCAGAAATATACGTGTGCATAGCATAGAAATCCTATAAGCTGCCGGTGGGGCTGCCCTCGCATTGATGCGCAGCTGTGGTTTCGCCAGGGTATGCGTGCACTGACACGTGCAGTGGAGCTACGGTTACGCACTACATTCGCTCTCTTGATAAAGAATTAATCCATACATAAGCCGCACCTGACTATAAGCCGCAGGGTCCGAAGTGTGACAAAAGAGTAGCGGCTTATAGTCCGAAAAGTACGGTACTCATTCGTGGATCCAATCTCGTGTCCCAGCCCTGCTTATTTCACTTTTTAAAAATTTTAATCAAACAAAAACAACCCAGTGCTAAACAACAGATTCTCTTCACAGAGCAGTGCGATTACAACAGTCTAAGATGTGTTTAGATAATTGTGGAGAACTATAAAAGAAAATACATTTTAAAGCAAAGATATTTCCCTCTCTACGGCTGAGTAACATAGGTTCTGGTCCTGGTTCTGGGCCCAACCCGGCCAGTTGGATCCCTGCTGTTGGAGAGACACTTGTGTTGCACTACAGCTTCATGCACTGAATTTGCCAAAAGTAGAGTCCAAGGCTGTGTACGAATGTCCGCACTATTCTCTTCTTGGGGCTCTTTCTAGGGTTCACACCATTTTTAGGGGTATCCGAATGTCCAGTTAGTGAAAATATAGTGCACTCAAAGTTTCCCACAATGCACCTTGAAAAGTAGTGACCAGTGCTCATTACTAGACTCGTTAATCTAAACCAAAATGCATTGTGATAGTCGTGAAAACAACAGCAACGGGTCTTAACAGTCGACAACACGGCTGATGAATAAAAACTTTTAATTAAACCATTGCTAGCGTTAGCTGCTTATCTTAGCTTGAGCTGTTAAAAGAGTAATAATTAGTTTTAACTTCAAATGAACTGAATTGTATGTATAGTGTGATAATTGGGTGTGCTGAGGGGTGTTCCATCAACGCAGCTAAGCGCAAAGCCTGGCTAATTTCGATAGGCCGGGCTAGTTTTAGTGAGAGTTCGGTTCCATGACTCTCGCTAACATTAGTCAGTCAATTATTTGTTATATTTTCACCAATTTACATTTTCCACACATTACACAAATGTGAATGAATTCCATTTAGCCTACAATTATTCATATCATCACAGAACTTATATCAGCTGGGCCTAACATCACTCTCACTTGACGACATTGACACTTTATATTTTATGTGACATCTCTATCAAAGAATACAGTTAAAGGTAAACCTTTACTTTTAAAACAAAATGTAGCCAAATAACAGGCGTTTTAAACGAACCAGAGTTCGTTTGCTCCTTTGATTCAGACATTTTGGGCTGGTGTGAATAAAAACCAAAAGTCTCGATGCGGAGCAAACAAGCGGACCGAGACCACCTAAAAAGGTCGGTCTCGGTCCGGTTCCATACGAATCCTGGTGCGGTTCGTTTGAGGTGAGAATGCAGACCGGACTCGATCCGACACAAGTTGGCTTTTTGTACTTAACGAGCTCCCGTCGTATGTCAAGCATTATGGGAAACTGAGACTGACGAAACGAAACGAAACTTACGAGTCTTACTTACGTTTTGCGTGAAGAGCAAGAGTCAGAACTTGATGCTCACATGAGCGCTGTTCTCCGTAGTCGTCTTGCCCTGTGATGACTTCGTTTGTAAATTGATGGTAAAATAGTGTAAACCTCACGATGCTCCTCAAACATTTGTGCAAACTGTATAAACTGAGCAAACCATATCGCTAAGGCTAGATTGAAAACGGCACGTAACACCGTTATTCTCCTCCTTCCGGGTTTGGACACCGACAGGGCTCATTCTGTCCAACGGCTGAGCGACCTCAGCACATGTGCTTTTGTTTATACATGTTGGTTCGCTTGGGGAAAAACTGCAGTGTGAAAGCGAACCGCACCAAAATAAAAAAAATAAAAAAATAAATTTGGTCCGGACCAAAGCAAGTGAACTATCGGACTTTCCTGGTGTGAAAACAACCTAAGTGTACGCCATCTTCAGTAACTAGAACACAAGCATACTATTAAAATATACAAATGCTTGGATCACAGCTGAGGCGAGCAGTAGCCTAGAGAATACCTTGAATATACTCTTCACAAGAACTTGCAGGAAGGATCTTTGATGGGGTCCCTCCTTCAATTACCTCCACCAGTGGGCGACCCCGGTTTAGGGCCAGTGCCAGCTCCTCTGCAGGTGAAAGGTTTTGAGGAGGGCTCCCACCTCCTGTGGCTTGGTAGCTACTGTTCATTTTAAATTAAATTAAGGTACCATTTCAACAGTATTACTAATTTTCACTGAATAATAATATTAATCTTAGCCTACTTACCACTCAAATGTTTTTATGCTTTGTCTTTACCTGCAAAACAGTTCTCTTTACATTATTCCTGCTCAAAGACAAGATAACACAATTTAACGTATTAGTTGGTGCAAATACTTTTACACAGTAAAAAAAACTGACAAAACTGCTCTACAAATGTGAATATAAACATTTTATGACATCAATCAACTCCTTGAGTATCGATCTCGGGTCTCCCACACATCAAACCGTAGCGAGCTCTCTCCCCCACGGACTTGTCTTGATACCGATGGTAAAAACATAACTTAAAAAACTCAACATTCAGCACTGTTATAGAACTTAACTTGCGCATTTAAGCCATTGGCGATCTTCTGCCACGCCATGTCTCTCACCTTGGTTACTGCACGTTGCAGAGTTCCAAAAGCAACTTTTGTTCTGATGCCCTGAAATAATCGGCTCGAATTTTCGACATGATCGCGTTTTTTCGACAGTCGCTTGTTCTGGGCTTCTTACGTCCCCCGTGCACACGCCTAGGCCAGGACTGGATAGGCCTGGCTGAAGTTAGCGCCGCTGAGGCACAGCTAAACTGTGTTAGTGGAACGACTTCAGGCTTTAGTCTAAGTTGCCGCTTCTTCAGGCGAGGCTTAACCACTTAGGCGCCGCTATGTTTAGCGTCATTGATGGAATACCCCCCTGGTGATACATGTACTTTTGTGTGATTGTTGCTGTACTTTTCCTTGTTCTCTGTGACTATTTGATGTCAACCTGTGATAGAAATTAGCCACGTTGGCTATAATCTTTACATATTTAAATGTTAAATATTCATTAATATGTGTCATCCCTTTACAAATAAATAGAAGAAGAAATAAGAAATGTCCACAACTCAGTCCGTTTACATGTGCTCGTCTTGTGTGCACAGCTGCTTAAAGGCGTGACAATCGCGGCTGGAGGAGTCCTGCCCAACATCCACCCTGAGCTGCTGGCCAAAAAGAGAGGAGCCAAGGGCAAACTGGAAGCACCTGTCTCTCCTGCTCCAGAGAAGAAGCCCAAGAAGAAACCAGCAACCAGGAAACTGAGTGGCAAGAAGCTCGGCCGCCCCAAGGTACGGACAAAAGGGTGTATTTAAAGGAATAATATTCAGCAAAAATCGACTTTTTTAAAGCATCTTATTATTGTTTCCTTCTAACTGTCCCTCTGAAGTTGTTTTTAGAATGATTCATGCATGTTTGAGTAATCTTTATTCTCCTGTATTCAAGACATCATTGTTTTGATCTATATCTATTTTCACTGCCACTGGTACACACCCATAGTGACATACGTACTTCTCCAACCATATTTTCTTGATCTGTGATACACGTAGGATTTGGCAGCATCACATAGCCATTTTGGTACAAATGAAAAAATAAATCTGCTTTTCGTTAGCATGACGTGTAACTGTCCATCGGAGGGCCTGACAGCATGCAGTGCTTTGTTGTGGTGACGTTTAAAAGTCAAATTTTAAGAAGTGCCCTTGAAATTGCAAAAATATTGGGGCATGGTCACAGAACCATCAACATTTTGTTGCAAAGAGTCAACAGTGTCGCATGAAAGGTGTTGAGGAAAAAAAAGAAGAAATTTGCAAGAAATTTGAGAAGAATCAAACATGAAGATACCAGGAACCCATGATCCTCCAGTGCTAGGGCTGGGCAATATGGGAAAATCTTGTTCGATCTTCTTCCATAGACATACTTCAGGTTTAAAGAGCAGGGTGTCAGGATCATTACAGTTTTTAGTTGTGTGGACAGGACCAATAATTTCACATAATTCTTTTTTTTGTACAATATATTAAAGGTCCCATGGCATGAAATTTTCACTTTCTGAGGTTTTTTAACGTTAATGTGAGCTCCCCTACCCTGTTTAGGCCCCCCCCCCCCCATGGCTAAAAGTTGCGAAATGTCTAAACTGAGCATTTGCGGTCCTTTTCTTCGTTACAAAAAACCAGCGTTCAAACGGGCGAGTTCGGACAAGGCACCTTATTGACGTCAGATCGGCAAATGCAGCTCCAGCCCCTCCCTCTGTCTCCGCTCAGCGTCCCTGTATATCCCGCCCATAGAGTTGGGACTGTGAATGCGCTACGCAATGCGAAATGCGTTTTTTTATTTGCCTGGAGGCACGTCCGAGTGTTTCTAGGCTCGCAAGTCCCTTACCCGACCCTCTGGACCTCTGAAATACCAGTGGTTTAATTTTATTTTCTGTGTAAATATGCTTTTTTTCATTGCAAAGTCTCTCATCTGTCTTCGTGTGTAAAACACGGAAGAGAGCAGAGAGCCCCCCCCCCCCCCGCTCCTTAGCCAATCTCTCTGTCCTTCTCATTTGCATTGAAGCAGTAACACCCAGAATAAAGCATTTTAGACACATATCTAGCCTCATGAAGACTGTCAGAGTCATATCTCATGCAGTGAGTGTTGATTTTGAAGAAGGATTCATTTACAGTATTGGGGAACCATTAAGGAGCCATATAAAAGCATCAAGAAGTACCATGTCATGGGACCTTTAAACCTAGTAGTAGCCATTGTTTTTTTCCCATGTTTCCGTGACTGGACCCTGACTGCTCTTTGACTTGTCCGTGACTGGTCCGTGCAGATGCAGATAATGTATCCTCCGCAATGACGTAGTTAACGCAGCCCTGAATGGTGACACACCTTAGCAGCCTGTGTGAAAACCAGTTGCGCTCCCTCATTTTTCCACAGGGAGGAGCAGTGATTGTCCCCTGGCCCGTTGGAAAAACCTCCTGATAGCCCCTGCAAGTTCTACCCCAAACACTCGATAGGCAACATTTAGATTACTGCATTTAATGATTACTTAAGAGAAGCGTTGATAGCGGTTGATTGTCTTCGGTGCCCGTTTCATGTGTGCGTGTGCGACTGGACTCGGAAGTGACCGCAGTTCAGTATACATCGGAATGACGTGGCAAACAGATGCATTTGTGCACTTTTATTTGGCAAAATTCAGCCACATGTCACGGTAGACCTACTCTGTGCGGACACAGTAACATAAATTTAGATTAGTTTTTGCTTCGCATTTTGTCTTGCTCTTCTAATCAGCGCACATTGAGGAAGGAGCCTGTGTGCGCTATGAGCGGAGAGGAGCGACAGCGTGAAAAGGCGAGGAGCAGTGCAGTGACGTGAGGCGGACGGACAGGTAGGATGTTTTATAAAGTTTAACCTGCTCTGTTATGCACGCTGGTACGCTGGGACACAACGGTCCAGACGAGCACACAGGCTGCAGAAGCCTCGCGCGGTGTGGCACACCGGTAAAACTTTTACTGTAAAAGTAATAGCAGCAGCCGTAATGAAATATGATCGTGGAAGTATTGGGCACCCCTGTGTTAAAATGTAGGCTACGTTTTTGTAGCTGTAGCAGTTGAATTCCTTGTGATACCCTATTGAAATTGAATGGGCAGCTCGCGCATTCCAGCCAAACGAGCTGTTGCGTGTTACAAAAGGGTAGCGCCATCTCATGGTGATACCCTGGAATCAAATGGGCGTGTTTAGAATTACAATAGGAGAGGGAGGGGGGAACAGCCTTGGCTGGCGGCTGCATGGCGTTAGCTGGAAACGGCACAGAAGTGGCAGGGCGTGCGGCTGGAATGGGGAAAAAATCAATGGCTCCTACTGTAAAAGCATTTGCATGTTACTGTTAGGGACAGTAACACATGCACGCTACCACTAGCAACAGAAACATGTGCAATGTCCATGCGCTAAATGAGGTCTATAATAAATAATAATAATAATACATTTTATTTATAAAGCGCTTTTCAAGACACTCAAAGACGCTGTACAAGAGGTAAAATCAGTAATAAAACAAGTAACAAAACAATAAACAATCAGAAAAACATTAAACATTAAGAAACATTAAAAGCAGTTTTAAAAAGGTGAGTCTTGAGCAATTTTTTGAAGGTGGGGAGGTCAGAGCAGTCACGGATAGGTTGTGGGAGTGAGTTCCAGAGGGTGGGGGCAGCAATGGAGAAGGCTCTGTCACCCCAGGTTCGGAGCTTGGTCCTGTAGGGGAGGGACAGGAGGTTGGTGTCGGAGGAACGGAGGGAGCGGGATGGGGTGTGGCGGTGCAGAAGGTCAGAGAGGTATGATGGGGCCAGGTTATGGAGGGCTTTGTAGGTCATGAGGAGGACTTTGAATTGGATACGCTGAGGGATGGGGAGCCAGTGGAGGTTTTGGAGGACAGGAGTGATGTGGTCTCGGGAGCGGGTGTGGGTGAGGAGGCGGGCAGCAGAGTTTTGAATGTATTGGAGTTTGTTGAGAGTTTTGGAGGGTAGACCATAGAAAAGGCTATTGCAGTAGTCGATTCGAGAGGTGATGAATGCATGGATGAGTGTTTCGGCAGCAGAGAAAGAAAGGGATGGGCGGAGTCGTGCAATGTTTTTGAGATGAAAGAAAGCAGTCCGGGTTATGTAGTTTATGTGTTGTTGGTATGAGAGTGTGGTGTCAAAAAGAATGCCAAGGTTTCGGATGAGTGGGGATGGAGTGAGGGTTGTGTTGTCTATGGTCAGGCTGAAGTCTTGAGTGGATTTGGTGATGTTTTTGGGGCCAATAATGATTAAGTCAGTTTTGTCACAGTTTAGTTAGTTAGTAGGAAATTGTGTTGCATCCAAGTTTTGATTTCAGAGAGGTCTTGCTTGTCATTCATAAACAATGAGAAACTAGTTTACATTCCATAACTTGGATTGTAAAGATGAGAAACACCAGAGGAGAGAAAGAGGAGAAAAGGTGAGGAGCTGAGAGAGGGAGGAAAGCCAGTAGTCAGATGGCCCTTTGCACACAGAGGCAGAGGGAGAGAGAGAGAGAGACTGGACTTTTAGTCAAATTGTGCAGATTTAAAAGAAAAGTAATGTTTTTTACAATCTGAGCCTTATTTCGGTAATAGAGCAAGTTGTTTTACTCACCCATAGCACTTTGGTGTCATATGGAGCACTTCCAGAGATGTTTTAGATTTTCGATCGCCATAATGTGAGTTCTCGGGGCACATGTTTGCGGTCTCCAAATAACACAAACTTTAGCACTTTTCAAATCATAGAAGCTCGATGTCTTAGCCTACGATTTCGTTTGGTCAAAAGTGGCCTGTAATCCGAGATTTAGCCATAGTTTCGAGTAGATGAGGACGCCAGTGCGCATGTGCGTACTGTGCTCTCAGCTCCCGGGACCCAAACATGAAACGCAAAGTTGTAAACTATGGCTAAATCTCGGATTACAGGCCACTTTTGACTCAAATGAAATCATAGACTGATGAATCAAGACATCGAGCTTCTATGATTAGAAAAGTGCTAAAGTTTGTGTTATTTGGAGCCCGCACGGGGCATATTACATGCTCGGAGAATATATTATATGCCCCGAACTATGGCTAGAAGTCGCGCTAGGCTAACGCTAATCTAAAACATCTCCGGAAATGCTCCATATGACACCAAAGTGCTATGGGTGAGTAAAACAACTTGTTTTATTACTGAAATAAGGCTCAAATGGTAAAAAACGTTACTTTTCCTTTAAGTTAAAACTTTTGAAAACGTGAGGAGAGAAAGGGACACCCTGTAGTTCAGGCTGCTTTTTCCTACAGTATTGTATTGTATCCTCATCAGCACTATGCACTCTTACTGCCATATGATTGGCTCTTGACATGTCAGTTAAAATGCGCATTCCGTATCGTTGGGATTGATCTAAGTAGAGATCACGATCTATTGATCTTTTGATTTTTGGCACAGCCGTATCCAGCGCTGTCATATTCCAGAACTACCTGGAGTGCCCAGAAATACAAGTTGTTCAGTCCTCAGAGACGTGGCCAAGATAAGGAAGGCTGAAACGTCAAGACTGGGCCAAGAAATTTCTGAAAATTGATTTTTCAAAGGTTTTATGGACTAATAATATGAGGGTGACTCTTGACGGACCAGATGGATGGGCCCGCGGCTGGATCAGTAATGGGCACAGAGCTCCACTTCGACTCAGATGCCAGCAAAGGAGAGGTGGGGTACTGGTTAGAGTTGGGCGGTATCCAAATTTTGATACCGTTAAACCGTGTCCACATTTTCCCGGGGTATACGGTATTACCGTTGCTAAGGCTAAAAAAACAAAAACAAAAAAAAAACCACTTCGTAGCACTACAGTGGAGTCGCCTCGCCAAATGGCAGCTTGCACCTATACCGTTCAGAAACAGAATAGCAAGCATTACATAGGCCTAATGATACTGAAAACCTAACAAAACATGTACAAAATTAGTAACTTTTATTAACAAATGTTTAAAGTGCAAATACAGCAGCCAACCGATGGAACGAAATGAAATTGTCTGTGGGCTAAAGCTAACAAACCAACAGGAATCAAATAAATAAAATACTTGATCTTATCAAATAAGAAAATCTGAACAATAAATAACAAGACATAACCGAAAATGTGTATATATAACCCTGTCCTGAGAACGCAGTGGAAAATACTGCTCGTTTGTATATTTTTAAAATCTATTAACATGAATCAAATAAATTAACAACTATACAACATCCCGAACCGTTTTCGTCCGTCAGAAAAAGCTACTCCTTATTGAAAATAAAAATATTAAGCTATTGAATGCAAAACCAGCATGTTCACTTTTTCCGGCTTGAGCAGGGCACGTTGTGGATTGACAACTTTGCCCGCGGTGCTGAAGACCCGTTCCGATGGAGAGCTTGTGGCACAAACGCACAGGTATTTTCGGGCAACCCTCGACATCAGAGGAAAGCGCCTGACTCCATTGGATTTCCACCAAAGAAGGGGGTCTTCATCTCCCAGAATAACAGCCTCGTGTGGAAGTTGCGTTTGTAATAAGAAACCCGAAAACTTCTCACATTTCAGACTCAAAAACGGTGAATCGTTTTTATCAACACGCGAGAATATCAGAAAAGGAGCTGCGTTAGAACACAAAAGCAGCGTGTCAAACGTCACGCCTTTCTTAAAGGGACCGCAACTATTATCAGAAGCAGTGACTTTATAACCAAGTGCTTAACCAAGAACTGAGCAAAACCTGCATGGCAAAGCTGTAACAACACAGTTAAGAAGGTGAATTATGCATACATTCACGAGTGCACTACACTCGCCACAATATGCAGTTGCCTCTGCTTCTGCTCGCTCCTCCGCAGTGCCGCTGTTAACTCTCGACGGGTAGGATGTTTCACCAGAACACAGCCACCGTCTTCATGCACATTTTACACACGGCCTCGTTGACATTAGCCGGCTCTCCCTTGTCATTTGGCCGAAATCCGAAATGCTGCCAAATTGCAGATGTGTTTTTCTTTGGGACCAACTCAGCGCGGTCTGTCATGTTGTCTTCTCCTTCTCCCTTCTGAGCGGTAATGTCACGTGACGACGCAACATCCAGGAACTTCATCGAACGTCATCTCTCCGATAGTAATATTAGTTTTAAACTGTAATAGTATTAAATTAACAAACACAACCACACATACATGAGTGCTGGACAAACACTCTTTATTTAGGCATTTAATTACAGTTAATATTATATTAGGGCAAGATTTATTTATTTTTTAATGACGGTAATGAATCTGATACCGTTGCTATTTTTAGATACCGCAGTATACCGCATTACCGTATTACTGCCCAACCCTAGTACTGGTATGAGCTGGTATTAGTAAAGATGAGCTTGTTGGGCCTTTTCGGTTTGAAGATGGAGTCAAAAATGAACTCCAAAACCTACTGCCAGTTTTCAGAAGACACTTTCTTCAAGCAGTGGTACGGGAAAACATCTGCATCTTTCAAGAGGACAATGATTTTTATGCAGGACAATGCTCCATCCAAGAGACCTCGAGCTGTCGGCTGTCATTTTACACCACAGTCGAGCTGATGCAGACCAGGGAAGGACTACATCAGAAGGTGACACAGATTGAGGGCCAATCTGTGGATACCCTACTGACGTTCGGATACCATCACGAATATGTTTGTGAAACTGCGAAACAAGCGGCTCAGTCTGCAGTTATCTACACGCCAGGCGGGAGGACTGGAAGTCGCACGGCCCTGCTTGGTGACCTGAAGTTGGGGACTTTGCCAACGGACCAATTGTCCGTTCATCTGAGTTCTAAAGTGTATTGATTATGTACATTTTAATCATTCTCTCCCAGAAACTCTCCCAGAAAATAAGTGATAAACAGGACTGCTGTATTTTGACTATCTTCTGGTTGCACACAACATTCCCAAGGATACACAGCTGTAAAGGGTAAAAGGAAAAAAAAAATAGATGGAATAGCAACCAAAGAGCAATAGACCTGTGTCAGATGAGACATAATTATATACATAAAATAATGATATGCCAACATATATATGTACAAATCACATTTAAATAGAAAAGTAAGTAAGTTGGAGAATCTGCCCCTCAGTAGTCTGGTGCAGTGGGTGAGCAGGAGTGTCCATGATGGAGAGCAGTTTGTCCAATGTCCTCACGTGACCAGCTTTGCGGATCAATTTCTCAATCTGTCCGATGTCACTTTTACTGGTGCTGCTCCCCCAGCACACCACAGCAAAGTACAGGGCGCTGGCAACCAGACTGGTAGAAGATCTCCAGTACCCCCTCCTCATTTCTATTTCCGAGTCTTTTTGTTGTTTACAATGACAAATAAAGCTTCCATTCCATTCCATAGTTGCGTTATAATTCTGCACATTAATAGTTGCCCAATAATTGTGCACACATACATTTTCTCTAAGAATGCCAAAACTTCACTTTTACTTTCTTAAATATTCAGGTTTATTAACATTTTTGGATTGACCGAGAACACTGTAGTTGTTCAATTATAAAATGAATCCTCATAAATACAACTTTAAAGGGATATGCCACCCCCAGGTCAAATTTGGGCATCTCCCCACAGTCCAGAGACTAAAATAAGTGGTGGAAAGCGTTTTCCTGCTCACCCAGCCATTGTCCGAGTCTGTCAGCACTGACCGCCGCGGTATCTGCAGCTCCTCCGCCTTAGACTGGAGTCTAACGTAGCCAGAGAAAGATTTCGGCCAAAAGGAATTAATTTGCTCGATGCGTTTCCCAATTACTTGCTGTGTAGTGCGCATTCATATCGAGTGCAAATAAATGTGCAAATCAACACGGAGAGCTTGCCTTGGTCATTTTGGGTGGGAACTATTTTCCAGTGCGGAAGAATACAGCCGAATCACGCACCACGTTGTGCAACAGGGGAACTCCCTTCCCGGTGCGTAACTGGGATTCCCCTGGCAGCGTGGTGCGTGATACGGCTGTATTCTTCCGCACTGGAAAATAGTTCCCACCCAAAATGACCAAGGCAAGCTCTCCGTGTTGATTTGCACATTTATTTGCACTCGATATGAATGCGCACTACACAGCAAGTAATTGGGAAACGCATCGAGCAAATTAATTCCTTTTGGCCGAAATCTTTCTCTGGCGACGTTGGACTCCAGTCTAAGGCGGAGGAGCTGCAGATACCGCGGCGGTCAGTGGCGACAGACTCGGACAATGGCTGGGTGAGCAGGAAAACGCTTTCCACCACTTATTTTAGTCTCTGGACTGTGGGGAGATGCCCAAATTTGACCTGGGGGTGGCATATCCCTTTAACAACATAAATACAATAATTATGCATCCAGTGTAATACAGATATCAGTGGACTTGTTTCTTTTATTAAGTCGTTTTAGATGAACACTGTGATTTAAAATGTCCAAATTATAATATGATCCACAGGCGTCATAACTAAAGCTGCACTATGGAACTTTTCTGGGGTTCTGCTATGCCTGGAATGTTCCACAGCATAACATTATAATCATCTAAAGGCCGCCACACACTACATGAGAATTTGCCCTGATTTAGGCTGCGATTTGCTTCTCTCCAAGTTTGGGGAGGCGTGTCCTCATGTGCGATTTTGAAGCCGTTGCGCACCTCGTGTGTGGCGTCTGTGACTATGAGCTGCTCTGTCGGATCATAACCACCAAACAACAGCATTGCTACAGCAACAGCCAATAAAACAGAGTGTTAGGAGTGACGGACACAGAGACATAAGATACATACAAACTCAGGATATAGCAACAATAATGAGACTTTATTACTCACCTTTTGTAAAATTCATCAATTCAAAGTGCAGCTTCTCACCCACATTACCCACAGAATTTGTCCTTCGCAAATAATGACACCCAGTCCACAAAACAGCGCTGTTAATCCAGTTTGAATTGTACTTAAAAAGTAAAAAGGCAAGATTATTTCCTCATGTGTCTGTTTACATCCACACAGCGCACGGATCAAGGTAAAGCTGCAGATTAGCGACAGTGTCTCTACTTTCTGTGTATTTTATCGCCAATCTTTTATGCTTTAAAAATCATGTATTTGAAGTATTTCACCACATATCACAAATAATAACACAGTTTGACCTGTATCTTAACTAAAAGTGCAGTGCTCTGATCTTTTTAACACTTAAGAGTCTCAAAGCCATTTTAATGTAGACAGTAAACAACTGACACGAGGTGCACTCACAGATTTATAACCTGTGGTACGCAGCCATATCCCGCAGCAGACTTTGCGATCTGAGATTTTAAGTTTCTTAAGATTCTCTACATGTCTGTGGTTGTTGTTTTTAAAAATCGTTTAAGACAGAAAAATCCTGTAGTTTGTTGCGGCCTTAATTTGCATTTATTCAATAACAGATTATTATTATTTATTGGTTTATTTATTATTATTTTGCTTCAAAAATTGTGCATTTTTACTCAGTAGGGTTGCCTCTCAACAGATCTAGCCTGTAACTTGGGCAGGTGGTGTCGAAGATTTTGACGAAGATAAGTTATCTGTTCAGAATATGAATTAAAATGACAGTCTGTAACTTTTTTTCACCTGCTTGTCTCCTTGGTGACACCACCAGGCCAAGGTACAGATCAGAGCATTTAATTTTGTGATTTTTATCTGTGAAAAGTATTATACAAATAAAATGTACTTACTTAAAGCCCCAGTGTGTAGGATTCGTGGCGCATAGGTGGATGGTGCTATTGCACTTTCTGTTTTAGCTACGGCAGACCTCGAGGGTCACCCGGGCGCCGCTACTGTATAAATAAAACGTGGTCCCGTTTTTTTTTTTTTTTTTTTTTCTCATGAAAACGCACATTCCCGATCATGTACCCTGACACTCTACACATCAAATGAAACCTTACAGTCTCCTCTTTTTGACTATGCAATTCATTTCCCTGCACAATAATCACTCCCCGCGCACATGGGGCTTTTATACGGAAAAGCACAAAACGAGGTTAGCTTACCTTAGAATGCTTTGCACAGGTCAAACTCTGTATTTCACCATAAACTTGCTCTCAATTTGTCCGTAAGGATTCAGCGAATAAAATCCAGTAAAACAATTTAGTCCAAAACACGTGTTAGATCCATTACGACGTCTGATCCGGCAGCATGCTTGTGTTGTTTACCCAAAACCACGAGCCTTGCCGAAGGCGAAGGCGGAGCCCAAATGTCCTTCTGCGGCTCTCGTATTCAAAATGGTTGCCTCTGCATGGGGAAGATCCCCCTTTTATGTGACTATATCCAAGTCCAAAAGAATACTTTGATTTCATGATGGAAGTGAAAAGGCTTGGAAAACAATGTATTTTTGAATGGGTATCTTCAATTTCAGTAATTAACGGGTAAAAATCTTACACACTGTCCCTTTAAAGACTTTCATTATATGATTTTTTACTTTGTTGTTTTTGTTTTGCAGAAGCAGACTGGAGAGGTGAGCAAAGCGGCCTCAGCGGACAGCACCACAGAGGGCGCTATCGGGGACAGTTTCACTGTCCTGTCCACCAAGAGCCTCTTCCTGGGTCAAAAGGTCAGACCACACCCCCTAACAACCACACACCACTACAGCCCCCCAGCAACCACCACACGCCATTACAACCCCCCCACCAACCACCACACAGTACTACAGCCCCCCAGCAACCACCACACACCACTACAGCCCCCCAGCAACCACCACACACTACTACAGTCCCCTAACAACCACCACACACCACTACAGCCCCCCAGCAACCACCACACACCACTACAGCCCCCCAGCAACCACCACACACCACTACAGCCCCCTAACAACCACCACACACCACTACAGCCCCCCAGCAACCACCACACACCACTACAGTCCCCTAACAACCACCACACACTACTACAGCCCCCTAACAACCACCACACACTACTACAGCCCCCTAACAACCACCACACACTACTACAGCCCCCCAGCACCCACCACACACCACTACAGCCCCCTAACAACCACCACACACCACTACAGCCCCCCAGCACCCACCACACACTGCCATAGCAATCACCTCCAGTGGGAGGAGAGATCCAAGAGGAAGTGGCCTCGTCAGTCAGCAGGATTTACACAGGAAATGAGGAAAGAGAATTTGGACAGGACGTCTGCCATACTGATGTACCACTGTTACAAAACTATGACCTCCCAGTTTCAATAATTCAATATAGTTTGTGTGCACTATGTAACTTTTCTGGAGGGATTGTCCACCACCTGCTTATCGCCATGGAGATGCTGTGCCTGGAATGTTCACTGTATGGCATTATACTTATATTGGTAATTTTTTAGGACTGTAGACTGTGTACTAAGACACTTCATCTGAAAGAATACTCAGATCAGACTGTAACAGACACTTGAATGTTTTTGTGGAGCTTTAATGTCTTTTCTATTTTTTAATCTGGTAATCTATAACATTTGAATAATATTACTAACTAAAAATGACACACATGCTATATGATCAGTCTATGAATAATATGAATAATAATATGAATTTTTTGGTGGCACGGTGGCTGAATGGTTAGCACTCAGGCCTCAGAGCAAGGAGTTTCCGGGTTCGATCCCCGGGTTGTAAATTAATTGTGTTAATCGAGTGAATTATAATCAAATATTGCATCTAAAAACTTAAACAGTTGAAAGCAATTGAATAAAAATATTTACAACCCACCAATATCACAGACGCAGACTTGGGTAGGACAAACCAAAGCCACAGCAGTAAGGCCAGAAGCACTACTACTAACAACAGTGTTGCCATGGTGCTAAGGACCCCTGAGCTGCCTACAAATGCCTGACTAAATAAAGTCTTGTCAGGGAATTTACAACAGCCGTCCCCATAATAGTGTATAGTATAGCAAGCTAAATTACCTAAGGTTCAAATTGCCCATGGAGGGGATGGTCATCAGCCAGCCACATGTAAGTTCATCGTCACTATGCCGCCCCATCAAGAGCGTGTGGTGATCAATGTGTTGGGTTCACAGATTGGACAGTTTGGCACTTGCAAATATGTCCCTGTTTCTTCCTTCCATGTCGACTAAACATGGCAACATGGATTGGGTCAGAGGCTCACTCCGTCCATGGAGTGAGCATGCTAGGCCAGTTGCTGGACAATAGTGGCTTTCTGTATTTGGACTTTAGACCATCTGGAGGAAGTTCAGATATGTTGAACTTGGAACACGTGAGTTCTAGTCTTGGGAGAATCAATTGAAGTTAGGGTGGCAGCCGCCCCATGAACCAACTGGTGGGTACCATTCACTTCTTCATCCGGGTGTCAAGCCATATGGCATATGGACAGGATTGATTGAGCTCATGGGCTGCTAGTTTCTGCTTAGAATTGTCAGTGGTATTTGCAGAGGGCTCTTTACTGTGTGAACTGTAGATAGATGGAAGGCCTTGGTTTGGCTGGTTTTGAACAACTAGCTCTGCGCTGCAGGCTGGGTGTGATGACTGCTATCAGGGATAACATCAAACCCTGTATCTCTGGAGTGGTGTCACTGATCTTCACTCCTTTATTGGGACTCTCACTCTTGGTAGGCTCATGGCCTCTTGGTTCTTGTAATTGCTGGTCAAGGTTATAGAGAGCTGTGGAGAGGGAGGTGAAATAGCATGTAGATACGATGGAGGCCTTACATCCAAGCCTTAATGTCCATCCTAGCACAGTTGTGAATAGCTGCCTTTGCCATGTCAGACTGGCTGTGTAGGTATGATTAATGGTGCTGAACAGCTGTTGAAAATATTATAGTTTGTTCAGCCCCGTCATCGAGAATTGCATATGTTTTAGTGACCTTTTGCCATGACTGACAATAATGGGTACAACTTTGATTGGTACTGGAAACCATAGCTTGGTTGCCTGGAGAGATTAGATATAAGTGAGAGTTTGATTTGGCCATGTCATGTAGAACTTGGAGATGAATTTCCTGACACTCATTGCATGGTTTCTTTAAGGTGCAATCATCTGACAAGTGATTGGTACAACAGTTACAGTACAGTTACAGTATATAACAGTGCCTACCCTTATTGAGCCATTCTCTGATTTATTCTAGTGAATGATCCACAATGACAGGACATGCTGACATATGGTGATCTTTACCTTTACAGAAGAGATGGAACCTTTCTGGCTTTGAGTGGGGTACAGAAGTACCATAGTAAATGGAAGGGTTGGGCTCTAGGTTTGGAAGCAGATGAGTATCTGTCTTTACTTGGGGCATGCAGGTGTTCAGGGTGGTGTCGCTGTGCCATTTTTGCTGAGTCTCTGGGCCTCAGCCTTTACTTGGAGCCTGTTTGAGAGGTCTCTGAGATTATATGGATTGAGGCTACTTGTGTTGAGATGACCTTGATCTTGAAGGTGCTCAACAAAACTGTCACTCGCATGTTTAGGGAGCTTGCTAAGTATCCGATCAGCATTGCCAGTGGACAATAGCTCTGACCCATTTGGTCCCTCCAAAGAAGTTGACGTCAACTAGCAGGTTGACATGAAGGGAAACGCTTTGAAAGGTTTTGGAGTCACCAGGTCATACATCAAGGCCGTTTGGCAAAAGGAGAAATTCAATTTGTCAACGGGACAAAAGTTTATTTGGTCAAATACATTTCGCAGCTCATCCAAGCTGCTTCATCAGTTCTGGTCAGACGCTGGTGGACACTGCCTGTATCTGCCGGAAGGGAGGAGCTAACTACAATGAAATTAATCTGTGAAGTGGCTACTTCACAAGAGGATGTACCAACACAGACGAGAGAGCCATAGTGGACCTCAGTCTGCCGTACATCTCCACCTAAAAGCCACGGGCCACTCCTTTGAGGACAGTGAGGTACAGATCTTAGCCAGAGAAAAGAACTGGTTTGAGAGGGGAGTTAAAGAGGCTATTTTTGTCAAGAAAGAGAATCCTTCCTTGAACAGAAATGGAGGTCTCAGATATCATTTGTCTCCCATTTATAACTCTATCCTCAAACCTAAATCAAAACAAAGAAAACAATAGGGCTAGCCAGGTCAGGTCCAGAGGTGTGAAAATCCCCATTATGGCCCTGAATGGCTACGCTAACAAGACCCCACATTCCACTCCCAGTGCACATTTTATAGGCGTACCAAACTAACAGAAACTGTAAACAAATAGGTGTGGTAATCTCAGAGTAATTTCATTGTAGTTATCTCCTCCCTTCAGGCAGATATAAGGCAGTGTCCACCAGCTCTCTGACCAGAACTGAAGAAGTAGCTTTGATGAGCTGCAAAACATTATGTCCAGTTGACAGATTTAATTTCTCCTTTTGCCATGGATTCTACCTGGATGACTGAGGGATTCTACACACATCAGGGGCATTTAGAATTGCAGCAATTGCATTTTGTGCCAGCTGATGTGGTTGTCCATATTGTAGAGTCTCCATAGCAGCAGTATTGGGCTGTGCGTAGTGCCTGCAGGATTGAGTAGTTAACTTGGCTTCATCTAGAACTAGATGCTTCATCAGCAAATTGTTACATAGGCTCTATTGATGTTGGCTGAGGTTGTATAACATGTTGTGGTAGTGGAGAAGAATGTAGGTCTGGCTCTCGTACACCGATTGTGCTGCAAGGGCTCCTGAGGGCTGGTGCACTGACTGGGGCATATCAGGAGGGTACTTCATCTGATAGTACTGAATGTTATTTGGTGCAGGTATAGCATGCAAGGGTAATGGAGCTTTACTGTTGGTCCTGTCACAACTGGCATTAACTGTTGTGCTGGAATAGTCAAACCTACTGGCTGTGACGGGGTCTGGTATCGGACCAGATATGCCAACGTGTTGAGCAGTTACCTTGTTACCATGGTGCCAAGGACCCCTGAGCTGCCTACAAATGCCTGACCAAAATAAAGTTTTATCAGGGAAATTACAACAACTTATCTTGGATTTATCTAAGTAGATCTACCTTGGAAAAACATAAATTGAGCCCAGTCACAGTAAGAATGTTTTTTCTGAGCAATAACAAGTTTAATGCCATACTGTGGGACATTCCATTGGGGCTGCAATAGCAATCAAATAAAAATCCCCACTTTGAATCGACACATTTATAAAAGCCCCGAAAGCAACTGCAGTTTTTCAAGTACAGTCCTGTGTTATTCTGCATAAAAACCTCTAACCCTGTAGTTTAGATCTGTACAAGCATGTTCTATATGGGGTTCTTATCCTTTGCCATTTCATTTCACTCTTAAATGTGAACTCTGAACAGAATCCTATTATTAAAACTTAATTGGAAATAATCTTATTGCAATACTTGTCAGAAAAAAAATCAGATTATTTGCGGTTTAAGTTTTAATAATAGGATTCTGTTCAAAGTTCACATTTAAGAGTGAAATATGAACCGGCAAATGACAAGAATCCCATGTAGAACATGCTTGTACAGTATTGCTGCATCCCTGTCTGCAGATATTTTGAAATAAGCCGTTTTCACTCGCCAAAGCAGTCGTCTCCAATGGTTAACTAACATGACTGAAAAGTAGAAGTACATTTTATTTCAACCCAACTGTAATCAAATACTGCATCTTCATCTCATGTGGAGTTTAATACTTTATTGGAAAAAAAGTCTGAAAAAAGACATGCAACGAATGACTCAAGACTGATGCAATAAGTGACAAGGATCGCAGTGGAAAACCTCTCACTCAATTCAGTTAATTTTAAAGCTTCAATGTGTAACTTTTCTGCTGGGTTAGGGTTACTACGCCTATCAGCACATTCTAGTTTACAGGGCCCATATTATATTTTATCATCTATGTTGTAATGTTGTTTCCTCATCACAAACGTACTTGAAGTTGTTTTGTTTCATTCACACATGTTTAACACGCAAACCCTGCATATTTAGGCTGAGTTCTTTCAAACAGAAAGCGCCCTGTTCCACCTTGTGATGTCATGTGGTAAGACAGGAAGTGCTCCACTGTGTTCACTCCATACATCTTCACTAAGATCATTTGGATCATTTCAGCCCTGGAATTGCCCATTTCTACTGAACTTGATGTAAAAAATAGCTGTTAAGTAGAAAAATGCAGCTTCATGACATCACAAGGTGGAACAGAGCATTCAAATAATAACATTATTATTATTATTATTATTATTATTATTAATGATAATAATGATAATAATAATGATGATGATAATAATGATGATAAAGGGTTACTCAAATATGTGAATGAAACAAAACACACACAACTCCAGGTATGTTTTTGTGGAGGTTACAACATAACATGGCTAAATGCTCACAAGAGTCCATTTTGCGTAATATAGGACCTTTAAACTGACTTTGCCCATGCAGACCACAATAGCATTTGCTTGAGTTGGAAATGAACATGCTACCCTCCCGTTAATAGAGTAATGCTTAACCCACTACACCATTGCATTCACAGCTCAATAACAATAACATCTGCATTGAGAGTAGCAGGAATCAGACCACAACGAGAAAAGTTACGTAGTGCACCTTTTAAATACGATTACAACCTTACTTTAAAATTAAATACAATCCCATCGAAATTCCAATTTGACCTGAAGTACCATAATTTTCTCCACAAAAAACGTATTCTGTATAAAAGCTGCTAACCCCGTAGAACTGTACAAATAGGTTCTGAAATGTGATTCTTGTTTTAGTTTGTCAGTTCAGATTTCACTCTGTCAATTCTGGACGTGTTTAAAATCTGAAGAGAATCCTACTATTAAAACAAATTGCAAATTTGATCACAATGCAGAAAAATCACTATTGGATAGATTTCACAGACAATTTAGTGATTTTTTTTTGTTCCTATTTTTAGCATATAACGGCTCGTGTGCTTTTTAATTGGAAAACACTATGTATTTCTCTTTCCCACATCCTGGTACTTTAGTCTCTCTATAATCAATTGTAAATGCAGAGGTGGGTTGGACACAGTTACATTTACTTGTGTAACTTTTTAAAGAAATTGTACTTTTCTAACAGCATACTTTTACTCCTACTTGCATCATATTTTTATTGAAGTAACAGTACTCATACTTGAGTAAAAGCTGTGGTTCCTCTTCCCACTGTGAGTAAGTCTAAAGTGATAAAAGCTTTACACTGTGTTCCAAATTATTATGCAAATGATATTTTTCTCTGATTTTGCCATATTGTCAATATAAATAACAGTCATCATCATTTTGAAGTCATCAACCTTTAGAACACAATTTGAATGTTACTGAACAAACCTCCCAAAGATAACAGTATTTTTTTCAAAAATAAAAACTTAAAATGCACTCTTCCAAATTATTATGCACAACAGAGTTTCAAACCATGTTATTGTTGTAAAGAACTGAAAATTGTCATTTGTTTATTTTTCAATTAGAAGCATTAGCATATTGCTGAAATCTAAAGCTATTTCAATCAAAACGTCTTAACAGGTTAAGTTGCATTTTAACATGGGACTCATTTGACAGGAGCTTCAGGAGCTATAAAACCACCTGTGATTGCATAAATGTAAGGTAGAGCTGTTTAATGTCTATGGAACATTCCAGACAGAGCACTGACATATACAGCTCTGGAAAAAAATAAGAGACCACTGCATTTTTTCTGAAATCAGCATCTCTAAATGTATTACAGCCATTCCATTCCAGTGTCTGTTGAATTCCAACACAAACACAAAGCTGAGCTAGCTGACCTTGCACCAGGAGTGGAATAGTCACACAAGAACAATGTGAAAGGCTTTTGGAGTGAGATTATTTTTAAAGTCGCATAGGGGTGAAAAAATCGAATTTGGGTCACTTCAGGCTGCAGTGTGAACGTAGCCCAAGATATGTGGTCCTAAAACCGATACAGACCGGATCTTTTGGCATGCGACTTCAGTCTGAACGGGCAGGTCGCGTTCATCCTACCTGGGCGTGTTACCTCCAGTGAGAGTGGTACTCCGTGTTAGTGAAGCGGCGAAGCACATAGCAATCCCACCACTCTTGGCTGCGACTCCACACCAAAGCACATAGCCAGGGCTCTCAAGGCTCACGCATTGAGAGTGTGACACACGCTATTCGACGTATTCACACGCACACACGCCACACATGGCATTTCTCACGCTGATGTGTTTTTTAATTTTTTAATTTTTTTTTTGTGCCCAGAAAATCGGTCTGTGTGGCTTAGTTTATGCAGGCTCCGCGCGTTTTCAGCGCCGCCCCCTGACGGCCGTGCGGTCCGAGCGGAGGCCGGTGACGCGCCGTCCCCCGGGCACGTCCTGAGCCTCAGTCCCGGTGCCACGTCTCCTCTGAGACGCACCGACTCCGGCCCCGGTGTCTCCGTCTGGGCGTAACGTGTCCTCCCCGACGGCTTACGCGCAGAATACGCGCGGCCCAGAGCCGAACTGCCCGCGGTGAGCCGCGGTGAGCCGCGGGCCCGGTTAAAAATGTCCCGCTCCCCCTGCCCCGGTCCCTCCTCCCCGCCCCTCTCAGCGCGCACTGACAAAGTGCGGTGATGATAAAACAAACTGAGAACCATCAGGTAATAACTTCATTTCTATAACTGTCATTAGTTGCTTTGTAGTTTAAGTTTGCTCTTTAGACAAACAGGGCTCTCAACACGCAATTCGACGTGTGAATTGCACGGCATTTCTCACGCAATTCAAGCCCCAAAAATTGTTCACTCCCCCCCCCCCGGCCCTCGGAAATTACAGTCACACGCACGACCCCGCTCAAAACTTGAGAGCCCTGACTCCTGCCCCTGCTGCCACTGCCCCACAACACGCCGTGGCCAAAAATCTTCTCCTTCTCCTTAAAACAAATATGCTGTGCATGTTTTGGCTCCGGTACGACAGCAACTTTAGGCGACTTCTGTAAACATTGAGCATGCTCGCTGCGCATGACGCCGTGTCCTCCAAGGTGCATGCGGGACACTTTTGGGGCGTTTAATATTCACACTGGAGATCACATACAAGTTGCATTTAAATGTCAATGACCTTGCAAAAAAATTGGATTTCGCAAAAAAAACAGAATTGAGCATTAAGCCCTGCAGTCTGAACGTAGAACGTAGAACGTACACGATAGACTCGGCCTGCGATCGACTGGTAGATCGCGATTGACTGGCTGGGCACCCCTGCCCTAAGGGGTCCAACCAGCTCTCTCCCGATGATTCTAGCCCAAAACATGACTCCACCACCTCCTTGCTGACATCACAGCCTTGTTGGGACATGGTGGCCGTCCACCAACCATCCACCACTCCATCCATCTGGACCATCCAGGATTGCAGGGCACTCATCTACAGGGCACTCATCAGCGAACAAGACTGTTTGAAAATGAGTCTTTCTGTATTTCTGGGCTGACTTCAGCCATTACTGCTTGTGAGCATTGTTTACGGGTGGCCGAATAGAAGGTTTATGCATACATACCTTGATGTTTATGGGACTCGAGGCACCAGCAGCTACAAATACCTGTTTGATGCGTTGTAATGGCATTTTAGCAGCTGCTCTTTTAATCCAATGTATTTGTCTGGCAGAAACCTTCCTCATTGTGCCTTTATCTGCACAAATCCGTGTGTGCTCTGAATAAGCTACAAATCTCTTAATAGTACGATGATCACGCTCAAGTTTTCGTGAAATGTCAAAGGTTTTCATGCCTTGTCGAAGGTATTCAACTGTCACGCTTTTGGTCACTAGGGAGAGCCTTTTTCTATCCCATATTGCTTGAAAATGTTGCTCTGCTTAATAATGTGGAACATCCTTAAGTCGTTTTTACTTTAATTGGACTTACCTGGCAAACTCATTGGCACAGGTGTGTGAGACACAAGACCATCCATGAGTTTCACTGGAAAACTAAACATTTGACCTTTATGACACTTTGACACAGTTTGCATAATTATTTGGAACATGGTGTATGGACAATATGAAATGATTTGTCTAATTTTTTGGGTTTGAAAATACCAGAAATTTGTGCATTACTTCCTTCATATTACACTAACTTCAAATTATAAATCAGATGTTACAGTTACTCTTTAAGGAGTAAATTTCTCCTTTGTACTTTGAACTCTTGGGTACAATTTCTGGCTACTCTACCCACCTCTGTGTAAATGTGATTAAATGATTCATAATCAAATGTACTAACTCGTCCTGCTGAGTTTGATTTGGCCAAAAGGATACCTGGACTATGTGGTTTCAAATTGAAATGTGTATCAGATGCCCTCTCTGTGTGTCAGATGCCCTCCCTGTGTCTCCATTCTGTGTAAAAGCTGCTAACCCTGTAGTTTAGAAATGCATGGGGGTTCTTGGTTCTTGGATTTGTTTAGCAGTTTAGAGTTTAGTCTTCTCTCAGATGTGAACAGTCTTTGAACAGAATTCTACTCATAAAACGTAAATGATTAATTTAATCACAATAATAATATATATATACTGTATATATATAATGTTAAATGTTCCTAGCGTGTGTGGATTGGAGCTAAGGCTGCAACATTAATTACAATCAAACTGAAATCACAATTTGAATGGACGCAACAAGCAAATCACAACTGGCTGTAATCTTGTGAAGCGCCATTGTTTTCCTCCATAAACGACAAAATCTTCTGTTGTTTAGATCTGTACAAACATGCTCTGAAATGTGATTCTTGTATTAGTTTGTCTGTTCATATTTCAGTGTTTTTGTCGATTCTTCCGGACATGTTTAAAATCTGAACTTTGAACAGAATCCTCTAATTCAGAAATGTCTAATGTCAGTACTTGTCAGAAAAAATAGTTAAATTTAGATAATCATCCCAAATTTTTTAGCCCAAATTGGAACTGCATCTACTCTGAAACTGTTGCCAAGTCATTAGGAATTATAAATCAGCTTTTGAAATGAATTGTATTGAATTGTCAGCAAAAATCAGTTGACAGTAAGTCTGACCAAAAGTGTCCTGAAGTCCCGGTATCCTTGTGTCCTGTGTGTGATTGTGTTTTAACCGCTGCCTGCTCTCCTGTGTCCTCGCGCATGTCTCCTTTCGCTCTGCGCACCCTGCTGCTGCTGCTGCTGCTGCTTTTGTGCTGCAGCTGAACCTTATCCACAGTGAGGTCAGTAACCTGGCCGGCTTCGACGTGGAGGGCGTCATTAACCCCACCAACGCCGAACTCGAACTCAAGGACGATTTGGGTGAGATCAGAATCCTCACACAGACCTGAGGAGAGACAGAATCCTACAGTGCTCACACGCCTGCTAGTGGTGAAAAATGGCATTACACTCATAGCTGAACAAGGGAGTCCATTATCGGTTTTATACTGATTTTATTTGAATAGGGACAGATACAAAGACATTGACTGAACAGTAGCAAGGTAGCCCAAGGCAAGTATCATAGTGCTTATAGCTGGAGCATTTAAATGACTCATATTAGGTTATTTTCTGATCCATTATAATGTTTCCTCATCACAAACACACCTGGAGTTGTTTTGTTTCATTCACACACATGTTTAACACACAAACCCTGCATATTTAGGCTGAGTTCTTCTCTCATACTGAAAACACTGTTCCACCTTGTGATGTCATGTGGTGATACAGGGAGTGCTCCACTGTGTTTATACAAATCAACTTCACTTTAATCATTTGGATGATCTCTCTACCGAATTAAAGACAAAAGTATAAACTATTAATTTTAAAACTACTATTGAATGACATCACAAGGTGAAACGGAGCATTTTGAGCTTTGGAGATGTAGACAGACTGAGGATTGTTCAATGAATGAAACAAAACACAACTGCAGGTCTGTTTTTGAGGAGGTAACAACATTATAACATGGTTTAAAGGTCCCATGGCATGAAATTTTCACTTTCTGAGGCTTTTGAACGTTAATGTGAGCTCCCCTACCCTGTTTACCCCCCCCCCCCCCCTCCCCATTGCTAAAAGTTGCAAAATGTGTAAACTGAGCAATTGCAATCCTTTTCCGCGTTTGGAAAAAAGACATCCCAAACGGGCGATTCTGAACAATGGAACTTTCTGACGTCACACTCGCGGAAAGGTTTCAACCCCCGTCTAGATGTCTACCCATCATCTCTGGAAATCACGCCCAGAGAGTTTGGACCGCGAACGAGCTACGAAGTGTTTCTGAAACTTGTGTTGTGACACTGCAATTTCCCCATTGTGGGACAAATAAAGGATTACCTTATCTATCTTATCTTAAATGCGAGATGCGTTTTTTTATTTGCCTGGAGGCACGTGAGAGTGTTTCCAGGCTCGGATGTCCTTTATCCGAGCCTCCGAACAGCAGTGGTTTAATTTTATTTTCTGTGGAAATGTGTTTTTTGTTTTTTTGTTTTTTATGGAAAGCGTCTCATATCTTTCTCCGCGCTTAAAACACGGAAGTGGGTGACAGCGCACATCGCACCGCTAATCCAGGAAACAGCGGAATATTTGGCCACACCCCCACCCGCTGCACTGGCCTGTCTCTGTCCTCCTCATTTGCATTCAAGCAACAACGCCCAGAATAAAGCGTTTCAGAGACATATTTATGACTCTGACTGTGTTCATGAGGCTTTCTCATGCACTGAGGCTTGATTTTGGAGAAGGATTCATTTACAGTATTAGGGAACCATTAAGGCGCCATATAAAAGCATCAAGAAGTGCCATGTCATGGGATCTTTAAAGCTCACAAGAGTCAATGTTGCTTCATGTTTTAAAGTTTGTAATAAATGCAAATGCTCCATCTATGATAATATTTAGTCATTGGTAGAGCTGTAGCTAATGTTTATTTTCAGGTGGAACACTAAATCAAGTTTTGGGGGGTGTTTTGAAAAGTCTACTGTCTAAACGAGGTGCATTTGGAGCTTTGTGTGTGCTGTCCCCAGAGGCCACTGTGCTTGTCTCAAATACTATGTGACATCACACAGGACTGCCCCATATCCAATAGTCACATAGGAAGCAGTCACTTTTTTGATTAGTCAAACAGTTATTCATAATGTACATAAACCAATGACTGAACCAAGATTAACCAAATGTTTTTATAGTGAGTATATCAGAACTGTCTGCAAATGAGGTTTTAAAATGGCCTTCACTTGTTCAGCCATAAGCAACTTCTTGAGAGAACGTAGAAATCATTTTCATTTGAACAGAAACTCACAACACTGAAGGATTCTCTTGGAGCCTCAGATCTGTGTTCAGTCCAAGGCAACGCCCCCTTTCAGTCACAAACTCCCCATTTACATCTGTCACATGAGAAATGAAAGTTAAATTGAATCACACTTAAAACGGGTGATACACAATTTATTAATTTAAGTGTGAATATGATAACCACTGACTATAGTTTAAACTCGGCTGCAGGACAAGTCAGAATTCTCAGGTGGATTTGTGGATCAGAAGTTTGGAGATTTCTTTCAAAAACAAAAAGTATAAATCTGAAAGTTTTACCTAGTTTTACAACCAGACGTTTTGTTGTGTTAAAATATGTGGAACTAAACATCACCCATTGCTACAAAAATATCTAGAATTTGGCCAAACCTCCACTGAAAGATTGTTGCTTTGGATTTGAGCTTAAAATTTGTGTTATAATTTATAAAAGGGGTTTCAAAATCAGGGCAACACAATTTGATGAAACAATTTCTCAAAATGTTCCCCAAAATTTTAAATTAAAGCCACATAGTTTCGCATTATGCTTCTTATTTAATTCACTGCAAAGCAATTTTTATGTTAATTGAGCTCCTGTATAATTATGCTACATTCTTTGTAACCCCTTTTAGTTTCTTCTCTGTTTTCAGCTTCACTGCAAAAACGAATAGAGTTAAATCGACTTGAATGTCAAACGTGGCTCATTTAGATGAGTTTTCACTCACTCTGTGTAAGTTTATATAGAGATTCTTGGCAAGTCATGAGCCAGTAGTAAGAAATGATCATAAAATTATCAGCCAAATTATGCTGGTTCACACAAAGCTTAAAGGTACTTTATGTATCTTCCTGGAGGTGGCACGCCTGCATGATTCCATGGAAACTAAGTGAAAACCTTACTTCAGAACTTTCTCCATGGAGATGGAATAGTGTAATACTGTATTATTATAGTCAAAGGAACAACATTTCCAGGAAAACAAGCAGAAGGAGGCCCTCCTCCTGGCCAGATAAGTGTGGAGATACAAGCCCAAGAAGTTTTGGAATAAACACTACCAAAATGAAAAACACATGCATTTTTTAGCTAAAAAGTTACATACTCTGTCTTTAAAGACTGAAGGAAGTGAGTCTGCCAATCTGCACCATTGACCCCTGCAACCACCATCAACACTCATACAACAAATTCACGCTAGGCCATGCGGGTGAAGTGTCTTGTCTAAGGACACAAGGATTGGAATTGTGTCATGCTTTTTTGTTTGCAACTAAAACCAAATGGTGAAATCAAAACAAAAAAAAACTATTCTAAACATACAGTATATGTCTGTGTGTGTCAGAACTGATCATTAAAGCACACGTTCTGAATTCAGGTCAGTTTTCCTCATGTTTTTGCAGTGCTCATCCTCATAAGAAGCGCTTCCCCCCTCCTCTGCATTTTGACCCCATACTGACCCCTGATCCCACTGTCTCAATTTTGACCTCTCGTTGACCTTCATGTGTCCTTCATGTTGTCGCCATAGTTACAAGTTGTGAAAGCGGACATTTCCTGCGTGGACAGTGACGCGGTGGTCCACCCCACAAACTCCTCCCTGTACATGGGAGGAGAAGTAGGTAAACGACTGGAGATAGAACAATAAACATATGTACACTAATCAAACCTATGGGCCGATTGTTCATATGCAGTCCAACTTTGAACAAAACCACTTCCAGCCATGTTAAAGGTCCTATATTATGCTAAATATACTCCTTTTTTTTTTTTTTTTTTAGCTTTTAGTCACATTAGAATGTTACTTCCCCAAAAACATACACACATTCACACATGTTTGAGTAATCCTTTACATCTTCAAAGCTCATAATGTTCTCTTTCACCTTGTGATGTCATGAAGCTGTAGTTTTCAAGTTAACAGCTACCTTTCACCCTTTAGTTTAATAGAGTATGGTTATTCCAGGACTGAAATCATCCAAATGATTCTAGTGAAGGTTTATGGAGTTTAAAAACACAGTGGAGCTCTTTGTGTATTACCACATGGCATCACAAGGAGGAGCAGCTTTTTCTGTTTGAGAAAAGAGCCTAAATCTGCAGAGATTGTGTGTTAAACATGTGTGAATGAAACAAAACACAACTCCAGGTGTTTGTGATGAGGAAACGGCATTAGAACACAGATCGGCATAATATGGGCCTTTTAAATCAAATCATTTAAAGAAGACATACTGTGCAAAGTCACGCTTGTAACTTATTGTTTTTGAGTGATTCATGCATGTTTGAGTCATCTGTATTCAAGACGTTACTGCTCCAATCGACCCATTTTCACTGCCGTCAGTACACGCCCACTGTGACATATTTTATTATTTTATTAATCTGTGAGACACATCGCAGCGTCACATTAAAAAAAAGCTGCCGCTCGATAGTGTGATCAGCAGCTGTGATGACGTTTACAGTAACATCAGCTCCCGTTGTTTCTTTTTAAATCATGTTATATGAATACTGTTTAAAATGTCCTTATTCTGACGTAATGATCCACAGGTGGCATAGATTATAACTAGAGCACAGTATGTCTTCTTTAAGGATATCCAAAAGCGATGCCATATATTTTTGGACTGAGACATGGACAATCTGGAAGTGATTTAATAAATATGATTTGTAAATTGGGTGTATTCCCAGAGTGGGTAAGTTTGTGTTTTGTTGCCATTTTGGGACTAATCCAGGGACTAAACTAAACCAGGACTAGACCAAAATTGAAATTTGAACAGAGCAAACTGGTCTAAGCAATAGCTAAGGCTAAACTAGGACAACAAACAGGGCTAAACCAAGGAAAACCCAGGGACTGAACTAGGGATTGGACCAAGGACTGGACCAGGGACTAGACCAGGACTAAACTAGACAATCTGCATACCCGGATAAGTTCAGTAAACTTAAAACTTCTTATGTAATCACTTTCCACAAAGTTAAGTTACTGAAAAGTTCTAACATATCTCAACTTATTGTGTGTGACTAAATGAGAATTGAATTAGTGTATTGAACTTAGATCGTATTATCTTCTTATCTTATTAGTTCCTAAATTTAAAACATTTTACCTCAATTACTTTGCTTATTATACTGTATTAGTTGTATTTATTTACTTGAATGTTTTTTAAATTTACTAGATGAGGATTAAACCAAGACTAAACTAAACCAGGACTAAACCCAGGTCTAACTCAGAGACTCAGAGAACTCAAAATGTTGTACCTTATAAAATGTAGATTAATAGCATTGTTAATCACTTGTGTGTTGTCTCTGATCTGATGCATGTCTCTCACCCCTTCTGTCCTGTTGGTGTTTTCTTTCTTAAATGTTGCAAGTAAATTTAAAAATCTAAAAACTGGACCTGTGTTTTTGTAGGAACTGCTCTGGAGAAGAAAGGAGGTAAAGAGTTCGCTGAAGCTGTGCTGGAGCTCAAGAAGAAGCACGGCCCCCTCGAGGTGGCTGGGGGTAAGTGGATATTTCGTGCTTTTTAAAGTAGTAGTCATGCTTTTAGAGTAGATTTGATCCTGTCGGGTGTTCTACATGTTTGTCCTTGGCAGAATGTTAAGCAGTTACCATGGTGACACAATGCACATATTAGCAAACTGCCAAAAAAGTTTTTAAATAGTCTGAAAACTCAAGGAAAAAAAACACAAAATGGATTTAAGCAGCCCATTTTCAGGACCCTGAGAATGTCCAATGAAAGAACTGAGCCTAAATATGCAGTGTCTTTGTGTTAAACAAAATGAAACAAAACACAACTCCACACTCCTGTTTGTGATGAGGAAAGAGCATTATAACATAGATCATAAAATAGCATACAGGATAACATACAGGATTCGTAATTAAGTAATCTAATTAATCGTATTTAAAGGCAAATTAACGTTTTTTTACAATCTGAGCCTTCTTTCGGGCAATAAAACAAGTAGTTTTACTCACCCATAGCATTTTTCTGTCAATTGGAGCAGTATCGCAGAACTTATGTTGAGCCGTTCTGTTCTAGTAATGATCCCGTATCCGTTAACATGGTGCTGTATCATATGCTCGGGGCATTACTTTGCGGTGTCCAAATAACACAAACTTTAGCACTTTCCAAATCATAGAAGCCCGATGTCTTAATGTAAGATTTCGTTTGAAGCAAAAGTGGCCTGTAATCCGAGATTTATCCATAGTTTTCAGCTTTGCGTTTCATGTTTGGGTCCCGGGAGCTCAGAGCACAGTCCGCGCATGCGCACTGATGTCCTCATCTACTCGAAACTATGGCTAAATCTCGGATTACAGGCCACTTTTGCTTCAAACGAAATCTTACATTAAGACATCGGGCTTCTATGATTTGAAAAGTGCTAAAGTTTGTGTTATTTGGACACCGCAAAGTAATGCCCCGAGCATATGATACAGCACCATGTTAACGGATACGGGATCATTACTAGAACAGAACGGCTCAACATAAGTTCTGCGATACTGCTCCAATTGACAGAAAAATGCTATGGGTGAGTAAAACTACTTGTTTTATCGCCGAAAGAAGGATGATTGTAAAAAAACGTTAATTTGCCTTTAAGAGAGAGAGAGAGGCAACCCACTTTGTGATTCAGTTTGTCAGTTTTTCTGTGGTCGCTTTGCTCATTCATTTCCCAAATTGTGTGAGCGTGGTTTGTTGAAGTGCGCTCACGCTCGGACTATCACCAGTAACAATGGAACTTGTCCGGACGTGTTCAGCGTTCAAATGATCCGTCAGACTGGAGCAGCTTCGGTGATCTGAATATTCTTCTTTTTACAAAAGCTACAAATCACTGCGTTCTTGTTGATAGTCCCGTCTTTGTTCTTTTTATAAATAAACTTGCCGTTCAAAGACCCTGGCAGCGATTTGCTATTTGCTGTCCGCACGCCAAATTTAAAATGCCCGCACATTGAATATTGAATTGCCACTCATAATTAAATGTGTGTGTCAACCCAAAACATGCACCATAGGTAAAATCCTCCAGCTTAGGTCCTGACCAAAGTGAAGCAAGAAGATCATGGAGCGCAGTAATGTGCTGCCCACTGCTCTTAATAACAGGATGGGGTAAATGCAGAGAAGAATTTCTCCTGTGTGAGATCAATAAAGTCACTTCACTTCATTCTGATGTCATAATTTCCAACCAGGAAGTAAAATTTTGAAACCTAAGAAAGTCAAATGTTTAGTCAAATCTTAAATCTGATGATCTAAAGTGTGTTTTCGTGAAATGCGTAGTCCAGCCCGTCATGGGCACTTTAAACTGTTCACACCTCCTCTGCTCCAACATCTGCTTCCTCCTCAAACATCTGGAAACCCGTTTGCCTTAAGACTTCTCTCACTTTTGTGTGGGATAACGAAGTGGAGTGGCGTGTCTCGTCTAGTCACAGCACTCTTCTCTTCTGATGGTGCCGATCTGAGTTTGATGGAGGCTAAAGCTCGCGTTTGTACTGCAAAATCTGGCATTTAATTCTCTGGACATTTTGTAGATTTGGAGAAGTGATTTCTGAACTGACGATGGTGTAATCTTTAAGTCAAACCTTTTAAAACTTAAATTTATGCTGTCTGAAGTGGAATCCACAAAGGGTAAAAGATGACTGTTACATTATTATGAACTAAAAACATCCATACATTTGTGCATGTTTTTGATTTGGGACTGTGCTGAAGAGTCCCAGATCTCCACAGGCTTTGGGCTATTTAGTTTTGACCAAATGTGTATGTTTTTTTTAATAGAGAAGGTATTTTGCAAAATTGATGTTATAACGTTCCCTTACTGGACAAAAGTTTATTTGGTCGAATACGTTTCGCAGCTCATCCAAGCTGCTGCTTCAGTTCTGATCAGACGCTGTGGACACTGCCCTAATATCTGCCTGAAGGGAGGAGCCACACCTGCAGTACAGGCCAAAAGTTTGGACACACATTCTCATTCAATGCGTTTTCTTTACTTTCATGACTATTTACATAGACGTGCATGATTTATCGATTAAATTGATTAATTTGAATTTACAGTTCAGGACGATGTGTTTTTATGAAAGTCGATTTTTAAAAATTATTTTTTACATGCGAGCGGAACTAATGCGCCGCCTCGTTCTACATGGGTAAGTTAGCGGGGCGTACCCAAACATTGTACAAGCTAGCATGGCAGCGACTGAGGGAAAGCCGGAGCTTGTACCAAACAAAGGTGTTTACATCTGTTATATGGAACTGGTTCGGTTTTCTTGCGTCGGACTTAGAACAAACGAGTGCTCGCTGTGAGGTCTGTTCAAAAGCTGTTGCAACCAAAGGAAGCAGTGCGACAAATTTATTCTAGCACCTAAAACAGAGGCACGCAGCGGAGTGGGAGAAGTGCAGGAATGAAAATGGCCACAGCGCGAGCACACCGTCCAAAGTCAAACAAGCAACAGTCCCTGAAACATTTTCAAACTGTGCGCCATACAGGGATGAAAGAGTTCAGTTTTTTAGCGGATCTCCGCTTTTTTTTCAGCCGCGGGTTTTTTTTTTTTTTTTTTTTTTTTTTTTAACATCTGAAAGAAAGATTTTGGGTGTATATATATGTATAGTTGTGTTTAGGGTCGCCAACCGTCCCTTGAAAAACAGAATCGTCCCGTATTCAGAACAAAAGTACGTGTATCTCGTATTAAACTGTCTGGAGCCGCGGACCGAGCGAGTGAGCGCAGCTCTCGCAACAGCCTGTACCATTGCGTGTACACAGGTTAAACTTTATAAAACATCCTATACCTCATCCTACCTGCCCGTGCCTCACTTAACACGTCGCTCCTCACTTTTTCACCTGCGCCTTTTTAGCCTTTTTTGTACTTTTATGTACAGTTTTACTTTATTATATAGCATATGGAAATCCAAATTTCAGAAATTGAACATTTTCCAGCGGGGGGGGGGGGTGTTTCCAGGCTCGGATGTCCTTTATCCGAGCCTCCGAACCTCTGAAACAGCAGTGGTTTAATTTTATTTTCTGTGGAAATGTGTTGTTTTTTTTTTTTTAATGGAAAGCGTCTCGTTAAATTAAAAACAGGATACAAACCATTTTACTACAACTCCACAAACCTGAGGCGATATGCAGTCATTAGTCGGATGCACGCTGATTGTGTTGTGAGGAGGGTAACTTTACTCAAAAATGAAAAAGGAACTTGTAGAACATGTTAATATGTTGTTTTTTGGTGAATATAACATTCCCAAAACAATAAAAGGGTAAGATGTTGATCTAAATGTTATGTCCCCATCTCTCTCCCTCTCCCCTTCACTCTGTCCCTCTTTCCTCCTCTCTCACTCTGTAGCTGTGCTGACGTCGGGCTTCGGACTCCCTGCGAAGTACGTGATCCACTGCCACAGTCCAGGCTGGGGCTCGGACAAGTGTGAGGAGCTTCTGGACAAAACCGTCAGGAACTGTTTGGCTTTAGCCGACGAGAAGAAACTCAAGTCTGTGGCCTTCCCTTCCATCGGCAGCGGGCGGTGAGACACGTTCTTCTCTTGTCTTATGTCTTATTATATCACACAGAGCAGGGATGGGACAAGCCAGGAGTCGACAAAAATTCTGGAATAAAGACATGTGCTGATGGGTTCCACTCAAAAGGGAGCGTGGCAAAAGCTCTCAAAACTATTGCACATCTCTGAGTATCCGACCCAAACTGCACTCACAAGACTACGCCTGCAGGGGATTCAAAAACTGCATGCAAAAACTACTCATTTAATCTGCCTTTTTACATAAATAAGATTTTTAATGTACAATGTTCCAATGAAGTTGGAACACTGTAAAACTTTAAAAAATACAGAATACAATGATTTGCAATTCCTTTTCAACCCATATTGAACTGAATAAACTACAAATACATGATATTTAACGTTCAAACTGATAAACTTTATAGTTTTTATGTAAATATTCACTCATTTTCAATCTGATGCCTGCGACACGTTCCAAAGAAGCTGGGACGGGGCAGCAAAAGAATGGGAAAGTTAAGGAATGCTTGGAACATTCCACAGGTGAACAGGTTCATTGGAAACAGGTGGGTGGCATGAGTGGGTTTAAAAGGAGCATCCCTGAAGGGCTCAGTCATTCAAAACCAAGAATGGGGTGAGGTTCACCACTTTGTGAAGAACTGCGTGGGAAAATAGTCCAACAGTTCAAGAACAATATTTCTCAATGTACAATTGCCAGGAATTTAGGGATTTCATCATCTACGGTCCAGAATATCAAAAGATTCCGAGAATCTGGAGAAATGTTTACACGTAAGCAGCAAGACCAAAAACCAATCTTGAATGCCCGTGACCTTCGATCCCTGAGGCGGTACTGTATTAAAAAGCAACATGAATGTATAAAGGATATTACCACATGGGCTCTGGAACACTTCAAAAAACATTGTCAGTTGTAGGCCTGTCACGATATTCAATAAGTCGATTAATCGTCCGATAAGTTTTTACAAGCTCGATCACTTTTTTGGCCACGATAAGTCACGATAAGTCCAAAAAAAAAAAAAAACCTCGAAAAAAAAAATGCTCGTCGTCAATCATCCCCTTTCCCAAATGCTCGTCGTCATCACCCCCTTTCCCCACCCAATGGAATGAAAGTTGGTGCACTGTCATTAAGTTTCGTCTTCCCAGAAAAAAATGTTTATGTTGCCCCGGTGACATTGGCGCCTTTTTAGAGATAAGTGTTTTTCGGCGCAGTGTTGCCAACTTAGCGACTTTGTCGCTATTTTTAGCTACTTTTTGGACCCCCCTAGCGAGAAAATTAGACAAAAGCGACTAGCGACAAATCTAGCGACTGTTTTTGGTGATCAGAGGCTCCAAGATCGCGGGAGGGGCAAAAAATAATTGCGCCGTTTTCTCTCTTTCCCCGTTCAGAGAAAGAAACAGAGGGACAGAGAGGGGCGGGGGCGGAGTTTAGAACAGCGCGGACTGTCAGAGACACGGCGCGCGCACACACACACACACACACACACACACACACACCAGTCTCTCCTCTGCTCCCTCCCATCTCGTCAGATCGCCTCGGAGTCTGGTCATTCCTCTCTCTGTTTCTGTCATTCAGTTCCTCTCGTCACGTGCATATCCCTCTCATTCTTTAGAGCCATAGGCTCTGATTCTCAATAAGTGTATGCCTATGCGCTCTGATTTGTTTTCTTTTTCTTTTTGGCGACACAAAGTCACAAGTAGCACTGCTTAAAAAGCTACAGCACAGAAAAGTTTAAAAAAGCTAGTCCTTTAGCACCAAAAAAATAAAAAAATAAATAAAACGCTATAGTTTGCCCACAATAGCACAAAAAATAAATAAAAAGCTTTAGTTAAACTACAGCACAAAAAAAACACAAAATAAAAAAGCAAGCTATAGATCTTGGACTACAGCTCCAAAAAAATATGTAAAAAATAAAAACCAAATAAAAAAATAAAAAACAGCTCGTCTAGCTACTTTTAGCTACTTCTGGGCGGGCCAATAGCTACTTCCGATGCTGGGGAGTTGGCAACACTGTTTCGGCGCAAGCTCTAGCAGCAGCAAGGAAGCATCGACTGCACGTAAAGTCAGATATCAGCAGCAAACGGAGGAACCAATGATATGGTCGGTGGGAAGAAGTGAGTAGGCTAAATCAAAGAAAAGAATGGAATTGGTGGCAAAGAAAACAGCTAAAGCTCCGGTGTGGGACTATTTTGGGTTCCAACCTGACGAGAAGGGTGAACCACTGAATCTCTGCGAGCCAATATGCCGCATGTGTAGCAAGCCGGTGCTGTCGAAGGCAAGCACTACATCAAACATGATAATGCACCTAAAATACAACCACCCGGCGCAATTTTCCGAGCTGGGAAAAAAACCCCAACTCCATCAACATCAACGGCAGCATCATCACAGCAGAGCACAATCACAGCCCTTTTCAGTCGGCAAACTAAATACAAGCAGGACAGTGCGAAATGGTCCCAACTGACTGACAACGTTGTGTGTCTACTGGCGAAAGAGATGCTTCCGTTTAACTTGATCGAGAAGCCAGCATTCCGAAAGATGTTACGTTCGTTCGATAGCCAGTACGAACCACCGTCTCGTAATTATGTATCACAGACGGCGATCCCGAGGTTGTACAACACAATGAAAAGCGAAATTCTCAAGGAACTGCAAGATATTGCGTTCTTCTCCGCCACCACTGATATGTGGTCAAGCTCCAACATGACACCGTACATGAGCCTGACCATCCACTATATCGCGGCAGACTGGACCCTGCGTACCAAATGTCTGGAAACCAGATATGTCCCAGAGAACCATACAGCAGACACCCTCGCAGAAAATTTGAAAGCTGCTTTGGCTGAGTGGGCGCTGGATGAGGATAAACTGGCATGCATCACCACAGACAACGGCGCGAATATTGTGGCTGCAGTCAGAAATGTGGGATGGCAATGGCTTAATTGCTTTGGCCACAACCTCCACCTTGCGGTGTCCCATGGCCTTGATGTGGACAGAGAACGCATAGCCCGTGCCATAGGGCTGTGCAAAAGCCTGGTTAGGGTATTCAACCTAAGCTGGATCAAGAAGAGGGACCTGAAAAAGGCACAAATTGAGGGAAATCTCCCCCAACACAGCCTAGTACTGGTGAGATATGTTTAATTATTTTCTATTTAAAATAATAATAATTATTATGGCAACATTGTTACACCTCAAAGAGTGTGCCTTAAGCCACACAAAGTTAACCAGTTGGTGTTTCTTGCTCGCAATCTGCCTGATGAGTAAAACAAGATTTAAAAGACATTCTTCATTGTTATTTTAATAAAACTACATTTATTGATATTTGAAAGGGTGTGTCTGCATTTTTTTATTGCATTTTTATCCAATTTTTTATCATTGTAATTATATTATTTGAAAGTTGCGAGAAATTCAATATTATCGATTATCGACAATAATTTCTTGGCCAACTTATCGTCCAGCAAAATTTGTTATCGTGACAGGCCTAGTCAGTTGTGTTGTTACTATTATCATTATTACTATTTTCCATTATTATTATTATTATTACATATTACTATTTGCACTATTTATTACTTACTTTATCCCCTCCCTGCCTGCATGCACTTTTTCCCTCCTGTCCAATTGTCCTGGAGCTACTGTGGCGAGTAAATTTCTCCTGTGTGAGATCAATAAAGTCTTATCTTATCTTATCTTATCTTAGTTAACACAGTTTGTCGCTACATCTCCAAGTGCAAGTTAAAACTGTACCATGCAAAGTGAAAGCCAGATATAAACAACACCCAGAAACGCCGCCGGCTTTTCTGGGCCCGAGTGCACCTGAGATCGACTGGCGCAAAGTGGAAAAGTGTGCTGTGGTCTGATGAGTCCACATTTCAAATTGTTTTTGGAAATCATGGACGTCGTGTCCTGCAGCCAAAGAGGAAAAGGACCACCCGGATTGCTATCAGCGCAAAGTTCAAAAACCAGCGGTTTGGGGGTGTGGTGGTTTGGGGGTGTGATGGTTTGGGGGTGTGATGGTTTGGGGGTGTGGTGGTTTGGGGGTGTGGTGGTTTGGGGGTGTGCTAGTGCCCATGAGTATCTTGCACATCTGTGAAGGCACCATTAATGCTGAAAGGTACGACAGGTACATACAGGTTTTGGAACAAGATATGCTGCCATCCAAACAACGTCTTTTTCAGGGACGTCCCTGCTTATTTCAGCAAGACACAAGCCACATTCTGCACGTGTTACAACAGCGTGGCTTCGTAGTAAAACAGTGCGGGCACTAGACTGACCTGCCGTCCAGACCTGTCTCACATTGAAAATGTGTGGCGCATTATGAAGCGCAAAATACGACAACGGAGACCCCGGACTGTTGAGTAACTGAAGTTGTATATTCAGCAAGAATGGGAAAGGATTCCTCCTGCAAAGCTTCAACAGTTAGTTTCCTCAATTCCCAAACGCTTATTGAGTGTTACAGTTAAAAGGAAAGGTGATGTAACACGGTGGTAAACATGCCTCTGTCCCAGCTTTTTTGTAACGTGTTGGAGGCATCAAATTGAAAATGAGTGAATATTTGCATAAAAAAAAAAAAAGTTTATCAGTTTCAACATTAAATATCATGTCTTTGTGGTTTATTCAGTTTAATATAGGTTGAAAAAGATTTGCAAATCATTGTATTCTGTATTTTTTTACACAGATAGCGATAGCTATCTAGTGATAGCGTCCCAACTTCATTGGAATTGGGGTTGTAAGGACCAAAATTGTCAACAAAACCACAAAATGTATAATAAATATAACAAAACATGACACAAAGCAATACACTAGAACTCGACAAACCTGATGTGATGCGGTATGATGCGATGTGCAGTAGTTTGATTAGCGGGGTGCACACTGATTGTGTTGTGATGTCACTGTGAAGGGGAGAGCGCAAAGGAATGGGGAGGACTTGGAAATGTATAAAACACACTCTTCAGGCATTTTCTTGATGAGGGTGATAACAGGGTGGAAAGCTCCAAAGAGTTGATTTTGAAGAATACCCTTCTATAATAAATATATTCTTTCTTTTTCCCCAGGAATGGTTTCCCAAAGCAGACGGCAGCGCAGCTCATCCTGAAGGCCATCTCCAGTTACTTTGTGGCGACGATGTCTTCCACCATCAAAACGGTTTACTTCGTCCTGTTCGACAGCGAAAGCATCGGCATTTATGTCCAGGAGATGGCCAAGCTCGAGACCAGCTAAAGCCAGCGCTAACAGCTAACAGCTAACAGCTAAAGCTAATGAGGTCCTCTGTACATGAAGAATCTTTCTAAGGCCGGGAATTGTTTTGCATTATTGTTTGTATTTTCTATTTTTAATTTCTTATTTCTAGTTTAAAATGTGCTGTTCAATCGGCGATATTTTATGACAAACAGTGCATAAACCTAAAAAAAAGACATAATTTCGAAGATAATTTTAGAATTGAGAGATGGTTCCTCCTTCATTTCCTGGGCTTCATGTGAAGTCTGTGATACGGGTTTGTGCATGAAGACAGTTTCTTTTCACGTTTTTGCTAACAGACATGTTCAGTATGGTTCATGTTCTTTTGGGAGCATCTCTGTCGCTGGTACTGTAAACTCAGATGGTAATGATGTAACAAAATTAAGTTTAAATTCATAAAATTTCCGTTTTTGTGTCGTGTTCTGAAAATTTAATGTTATTTTTGCCTTTATTTAAACAGGCAAAAACAGCACTGCAGAGATTTCAAATTCCACATAATTAATTGAAAATAGAATGATCAAAAGATGTTTTATACATACAATATACTTTGGATATTAACTTGTATTGCTGCAAAAAAAATAGACACACTGTGATTTAGCAGGTTTTTACACCAGATGCCCTCCCTTTCCCAACCAGCTGCAAACTGTGAGTGAAGTGCTCAGCCTCTGTGCGAGTTCCTATGAGCACTTCTACCACTTCCTGGGAATAACTGTGTATTTCTGTCCTCCCAGTTCAGATACAGTCTCATCCACGTGTCATGAGGACAGTGAGGTTTGAACCAGCGATGTGACAAACTTCTATCAGCTGCTCCTTCTGACCCTCTGCTCCTTCTGACCCTCTCCTCTGCTCCTTCTGACCCTCTCCTCTGCTCCTTCTGACCCTCTCCTCTGCTCCTTCGGACCCTCTCCTCTGCTTCCTCTGACTCTCTCCTCTGCTCCTTCGGACCCTCTTCTCTTTCTGACCCTCTCCACTGCTCCTTCTGACCCTCTCCTCTGCTTCTTCTGACCCACTGCTCCTCCTGACCCTCTCCTCTGCTCCTTCTGACCCTCTCCTCTGCTTCCTCTGACCCTCTCCTCTGCTCCTTCGGACCCTCTTCTCTTTCTGACCCTCTCCACTGCTCCTTCTGACCCTCTCCTCTGCTTCTTCTGACCCACTGCTCCTTCTGACCCTCTCCTCTGCTCCTTCTGACCCTCTACTCTGCTCCTTCTGACCCTCTTCTCTTTCTGACCCTCTGCTCCTTCTGACCCACTGCTCCTTCTGACCCTCTTCTCTTTCTGACCCTCTCCACTGCTTCTTCTGACCCTCTCCTCTGCTTCTTCTGACCCTCTTCTCTTTCTGACCCTCTCCACTGCTCCTTCTGACCCTCTCCTCTGCTTCTTCTGACCCACTGCTCCTTCTGACCCTCTACTCTGCTCCTTCTGACCCTCTTCTCTTTCTGACCCTCTCCTCTTCTTTCTGACCTTTTCCTCTGCTCCTTCTGACCCTCTCCTCTGCTCCTTCCGACCCTCTCCTCTGCTTCTTCTGACCCTCTCCACTGCTCCTTCTGACCCTCTCCTCTGCTTCTTCTGACCCACTGCTCCTTCTGACCCTCTCCTCTGCTTCTTCTGACCCACTGCTCCTTCTGACCCTCTACTCTGCTCCTTCTGGCCCTCTGCTCCTTCTGGCCCTCTGCTCCTTCTGGCCCTCTCCTCTGCTCCTTCTGACCCTCTCCTCTGCTCCTTCTGCCCCTCTCCTCTGCTCCTTCTGACCCTCTCCACTGCTTCTTCTGACCCTCTCTGCTTCTTCTGACCCTCTCCACTGCTCCTTCTGACCCTCTACTCTGCTCCTTCTGACCCTCTTCTCTTTCTGACCCTCTTCTCTTTCTGACCCTCTCCACTGCTCCTTCTGACCCTCTCCACTGCTCCTTCTGACCCTCTCCTCTGCTCCTTCTGACCTCTTCTCTTTCTGACCCTCTCCATTGCTCCTTCTGACCCTCTCCTCTGCTTCTTCTGACCCACTGCTCCTTCTGACCCTCTCCTCTGCTTCTTCTGACCCACTGCTCCTTCTGACCCTCTACTATGCTCCTTCTGACCCTCTCTTCTCTTTCTGACCCTCTCCTCTTTCTGACCCTCTCCGGCTGGTTAGCTCAATTGGTAAGTCACTGACTTTCCACCTGGGGGTTGTGGGTTCAAATCTCCCCCGGCAATGAGCTAACCAGTGTGGGTCCTTGGGCAAGACCCTTCACGGTACTGCCCCCCGGGCGCCAAAAAAGATGGCTGCTCACTGCTCCTGAAAAAGGATGGGTCAAATGCAGAAGTCAAATTTCTCCCGTGTGTCACTGTGTGTCATTGTGTGTGAGACCAATAAAGGCTTAATCCTTAATCCTCTTTCTTAATCCTTAATCCTCTTTCTGACCCTCTTCTCTGCTCCTTCTGACCCTCTCTTCCTCTGACCCTCTGCTCCACAGACCCTCTTCTGTGCCCCTCCTCACCCTCTCCTCCCCCGACCCTCACCCCTGCTCTTTGCTCCATCTGACCCTCTCTTCTGACCCTATCCTCTGCTCCATCTATCCTTCTCCTTTGCTCCTCTGCTCCTTCTGACCCTCTCCTCTGCTCCTTTGACCCTCTCCTCCTCTGACCCCTCTGACCCTCTCCTCTTCTCCTCTGTTCCCTGACCCCGATGTGTCCTCTTTAGTGTCCAGAGTGAGTTATTCATAGAGAAATCCCTTTAATTATGGTCAGATTCATTATAAATCCGTGATGATGATGTGGTTCTTAGGAGATTTGAGCCTCTGCAGTGCTCACTGGTTCTTGTGTGTTTGTTCGTGTTATATTGATGGAGTAATTGTGAAACTTTATGGTAAAAAAAATATATATATTAGACCGTAGATTTTTACTTTGATTTTCACAATGATCTTTTAAGACGCAGAAAGAAAAAAACCTGATTCAAAAGATTCTGTGTTTCTGTCTTTGTTCGACCCCATCGCACTTAGATTTTCAGTTTGTTTTTTCCACTATTCACCTCTAGATGGCGCAATATAGTTGACAATTGGACCGACTCCATGTGTTTTCTGCAGCAGATTTGAGTTGGGATTGAATCGGGACTCATTCAGGATCTAAACATGGACTGCACTATTTCCGCTGCATTTTGGACTTTTCCGGATGACCTTTTCTTATGTAAAAAAAAAAGAAAAAAAATGAAAATGCTTTCTAATTACAATTGAAGACTGTAACAAAAGCTCTGAACACGCCAGTAATAAAAACATTAAAAACTCAAAGAGTATTTTCATGATTTTTGGCTTGAGGCTTAGTATTAATTTAGACTAAACTTGGCAGCAGGACTTTCATTTTGGGTTTTATTTTCATTTTTCAGTTTTGTCAGCTAAATTATATTTTCATCAAACATAGAATAAATGAGCCTATGATGACGATGTCCTTTCGGTCATTACCCAGAGCTCCGAAAGGGCGAGATCGCGGATACAAGCGGCAGAAATGAGTTCCTTCCTCAGAGTGGCTGGGCGCTCCCTTAGAGATAGCGTGAGGAGCTCAGTCACACGGGAGGGGCTCAGAATAGAGCTGCTGCTCCTCCGCGTCGAGAGGAGCAGCTGAGGTGGCTCGGGTATCTGTTCCTGATGCCTCCTGGTCGCCTCCCTCGGGAGGTGTTCCGGGCATGTCCCACCGGGAGGAGGCCCCGGGGAAGACCCAGGACACGCTGGAGGGACTATGTCTCATAATCATAATTTTATTTTGGTTTATGTATTTTAAAATTACATTTTTACATTCAGCACTCATTATTATTTTTAAACCAAAAAAGGAATAGGCTGAAGCGGTGCTTATGTGATGCCTATCCTATTTACACAAACAAAAACTAATACAGCTTTACATTAGAGTTTCACATATGAAACATAAAGAAAGTACAATACAGTTTTCATAAATGGTTTTTATAATCATTAATCTTTTTTAGTTTGAGACATTTTTTAAATGTGAACAAGGAAGAACAAAATTTACATTCATCATTAAAGGGACAGTGTGTAGGATTCGTGGCGCATAGGTGGTTAGTAGCTATTCCACTTCCTCTTTTGGCTACGGCAGACCTCGAGGGTCACCCGGGCGCGTCGTAGCGCCGACAGTGCGTGCCCGCGCACGATCCGCGCACCACTGTATACATAAAACGCGGTCCCCCTTCACTTTTTTTTTTTCTTTTCGCATGAAAACACACAATCCCGATCATGATTCATGACAATCTACACATCAAATGAAACCTTACAGTCTCCTCTTTTTGACTATGCAATTCATTTCCCTGCAAAACAATCAGTCCCCGAGCACATGGGGCTTTTATACAGAAAAGCACAAAACTTAGCTTACTTAGCTTACCTTTGAAGGCTCTGCACAGGTCAAACTCTGTATTTCACCATAAACTTGGTCTCAATCTGTCCATAAGGATCCAGCGAATAAAATCCAGTAAAACAATTTAGTCCAAAATACGTGTTATATCCATTACGATGTGTGATACAGCAGCATGCTTCTTTACACGAGGCTCCCCCCTTCCCCCCTCCCCTTCCCCTTCTCTCCACGAGGCTCCCCCTTCCCCCCTCCCCTTCCCCTTCTCTCCTTCGCTCCTCCGCTCCCAAATGCGTGCTGCATTTGGGAGCGGAGGAGCGAAGGAGAGAGGCTGAGCAGCTGTTAGCAGGAGCCGAGGCGAAGGATGACCCCAAATGTCCTTCTGCGGCTCTCGTTTTCAAAATGGCTGCCTCTATATGGGGAAGATCCCCCTTTTATGTGACTATATCTAAGTCCAAAAGAATACTTTGATTTCATGATGGAAGTGAAAAGGCTTGGAAAACAATGTATTTTTGAATGGGTATCTTCAATTTCAGTAATTAACAGGTAAAAATCTTACACACTGTCCCTTTAAGTTCATTCCATAACTTAACACAAATAACAGAGACACATCTGGATTTACATTTGTTCTTTCTTTGACCTGTTCAAAGTGATCTAAACCTCGTAAATTATAACGACCAACTCTTAATTTAAAGAAATTGCTAATACTTTTTGGAATCAGATTAATATTAACTCTATAAAGAATCTCTAAGATTTTACTATCAACAATATCTCTTAACTTTAATGTTTTATTAAGTATAAACAAATCATTAGTTGGTTCATAATATCCGTCTCCCGGCTGGCCTGGAAACGCCTTGGGGTCCCCCCCAGAGGAGCTGGAGGAAGTGTCCGGGGTGAAGGAAGTCTGGGAGTCCCTGCTTAGACTGTTGCCCCGGATAAGCGGAAGAAAATGGATGGATGAATGGATGATGACAATGACAGTGCTTTGTTTACACACACACTAAAATATACGAGGGTCATTCAATAAATAAGGTGAATTTTTCGGTATAAGGACTGCTAATACAGATAGAAGCTTACTTTTTTAAAATTATGTTTCAACGTAGTCTCCCAGCACTGTCACACACTTTTCCCATCGTGCACAAGCTTCCGTATTCTCTCAGCGTAAAAAATCTTTGGACTGATGTCTCAGCCAGTCGCTCACAACACTTTTGACTTCATCGTTACTTTCAAACCAACAGATAAGCTCAAAGTCCTCGCAATGTCATCCACTGTCACCCTTCTGTCAGACTGAATGAGGTCACTGACTGATTCGATCACCTCATGAGACCTCCCAGGCCGGTCTTCATCCTCAACACTGCTCCGTCCTTCTTTAAACAATTTAGTCCACTTGTAGACATTTTTCTGGCTGAAACATGTGGCACCATACACAGTCGACATTCTCCTATGAATTTCAACGGGTTTGCACCCTTCAGCAACCAAAACCCTGATAACTGACCGCTGCTCAAACCTGGAGCATGCTTCTTGGTCGGCCATCTTTGTTAATTGCCAAAACTCACAAAGTTGTTTTTAATCTGCAAAAGAAATTAAATCAGTGTGAAAAAGAAGTAAAACAAAACAAAAAAATAAAAAAAGTAAGCTTCTATCTGTATTAGCAGTCCTTATACCAAAAAATTATTATTTATTGAATGACCCTCGTATATTTTTCTTTAATTCCTGGATTTTTAAAGGTCCTGTATTACACAAAATTGAGCTTTTAGCCATGTTATAATGCTGTTACCTCCTCAAAAACACACATTGAGTTGTGTTTTGTTTCATTCACACATGTTTGAGTAACTCTTTATTATTAGTCTGTCTACAAAGCTCATAATGCTTTGTTCCACCTTGTGATGTCATGAAGCGGTAGTTTTCAAGTTAACAGTTCTGTTTAACAGAGGTGGGCAATTCCAGGGCTGAAATTATCCAAATGATTCTAGTGACGCTGTGTGGAGTTTAAAAACACAGTGGAGCTCTTTCAGCATTACTACACACAGAGTGTTTTCAATTTGAGAAAAGAACTCAGCCTCAAGATGCAGGATTTGTGTGTTAAAGTGTGAATAAAACACAACTCCAGGTCTGTTTGTGATGAGGAGACGACAACGACGACGACGACAACAACAACAGGCGATGATCGGCCCTCGCTTGTTTGTCCTCACCAATGGGACGCCCGGCAAAAACTTTGTGGTAGCCAAACCAAATTTGGTAAACAGAAACACCGTTGCTAGGCGACCAACAGGAAGTCAGCCATATTGGGCCGAGCACGTGACCTGGCGCCGAAGGCAAATTTTCCTGTCCTCGTATTTTAACGAACTCCTCCTCGGGTTTTTGACCCAGACTCACCAGAATCGTGCTGTATCATCTCGACAAGTGGGACATTAAAAGTTATTAAAAGCGTTCTAAAAGACTGAACGGTGTTTACAATGCTTTTGCCGGGCGTCTCATTGGCGAGGACAGATGTTTGGCCTGTTGCCATGGCAACACGGGTATAGCCATAGGCACAATGTATTTTGATTTTCCAGGGGGTGTTGTCGAGCCATTTTTAAAGATTTTTTAATACAGATTATTTGTAAATTCCTTTTTTGGCATTCTTGAATTTTGTGCAAAATTTCGTGAGTTTTCGTCAGAAAAACATTAAACATGAAGAAACATTAAACGCAGTTTTAAAAAGGTGAGTCTTGAGCAGTTTTTTGAAGGTGAGGAGGTCAGAGCAGTCACAGGTCGTGGGAGTTCCAGAGGGTGGGGGCAGGTTCGGAGCTTGGTCCTGTAGGGGAGGGGCAGGAGGTTGGTGTCGGAGGAACGGAGGGAACGGGATGGGGTGTGGCGGTGCAGGAGGGGCAGGAGGTTGGTGTCGGAGGAACGGAGGGAACGGGATGGGGTGTGGCGGTGCAGGAGGTTAGAGAGGTATGATGGGGCCAGGTTATGGAGGGCTTTGTGGGTCAGGAGGAGGACTTTGAATTGGGATGGGGAGCCAGTGGAGGTTTTGGAGGACAGGAGTGATGTGGTCTCGGGAGCGGGTGTGGGTGAGGAGGCGGGCAGCAGAGTTTTGGATGTATTGGACCAAAGAGAAGGCTATTGCTGTTTTTGAGATGAAAGAAAGCAGTCCAGGTTATGTAGTTTATGTGTTGTTGGTATGAGAGAGGTTTGGGATGAGTGGGGATGGAGTGAGGGTTGTGTTGTCTAAGGTCAGGCTGAAGTCTTGAGTGGATTTGGTGATGTTTTTGGGGCCAATAATGATCGGATTTGTCACAGTTCAGTGTTAGGAAATTGTGTTGCTTCCATGTTTTGATTTCGGTGAGGCAGTGGGTGAGGGAAGAGTGAGTTGTGGAGTTGATGGATTTAGTAGTTATGTAAAGTTGAATATCGTCGGCGTAGCAGTGGAAATGGAGGCCGTGGCGGTGAATGATGCTTCCAAGGTGGAGGAGGTAGAGGATGAACAGTAGGGGACCAAGCACCGAACCTTGGGGGACACCTTGCAATAGGGGAGCGGTGGAGGAGGAGCAGTTGCTGATATGGATGAATTGTTGACGGTTAGTGAGGTAAGAGTTGATCCAGGATAGTGCTGAGCCGGTGATGTTGAAAGAGTTCTTGAGACGGGAGAGGAGGATGGAGTGGCTGCTGTGAGGTCCAGGAGGCTGAGGATACTGAAGTGGCCAGAGTCAGAGGAGAGGAGGAGATCATTGGTGACTTTGAGAAGGGCTGTTTCTGTACTGTGATGTGGACAGAAACCAGACTGGAATGGTTCAAACAGGCCATTGGATTTGAGATGGGCTTTGAGTTTTAGACAGATTTGGAAGGTTTGAAATGGGGCGGAAATTTGCAATGTTGTCAGGGTCAAGACTGGGTTTTTTATGATAGGGGTGATGGCAGCCAGCTTGAGAGACTGCGGGACAGACCCAGTGGTGAGTGAGGAGTTGATGATTGTTGTTATACATAGAAACAACATAGACATACTACGCTATTTTCTGATCTCTGTTCTAATGTTTCCTCATCACAATTATACCTGGAGTTGTGTTCTGTTTCATTTTCATGTTTAACACACAAACCCTGCATATTTAGGCTGAGTTCTCTCAAACTTCATGACATCACAAGGTGGAACAGAGCATTTTGAGCTTTGGAGATGTAGACAAACTAATAATAAACAGTTATTCAGAAGTGTGAATGAAATAAAACACAACTCCAGATCTGTTTTTGAGTACTTTGCAGCTAATCTCATCACCATTCTCTGGGGGTGTGATGCTAACTGGAGGTTCTACCCCAGGGGTGTCAAACATGTGGCCCGGGGGCCAGATCCGGCCCTCCAAGACCTTTAATCTGGCCCTCGGCTGATTTTCTATTAAAATATTTTAGTTATATTTAAATTTTCTATTAAAATATTGTTAATTTTCTGCGCCACGTTTCTGCAGTTTAGCATAGCAGCGTCTCCAGCGCCTCTGTGCGTGGCCCCTCCCACCAGAGCAGCACAAACGAAGACTCGCCTCTTTCCAAACCCTTTGAAAGGACCATCGTTTTGACTGTTGACCGTGACACCCTCATCAGCAAAATGTCAAAAATGAGAAAAGTGGACGCCGAGTGCAGGATTTTCCAAGAAAAATGGACTAATTCCTATTTGTTCACGGAGGTGAATGGAAAACCTGAACGCTTGTGCTGAAATTGCATTTTTCTTAGTTTCAGGTTGTTCATAATATTATATTTTGTAAAAAAAAACAAAAAAAACATCATCAAATAAAAAAAGACTTCTGTAATAGATTTGTGTTTCTCTGCACAAATATTTGGACTTATTGATATTTTTGGGGTATATTTGCCATGAGTTTTCTGATCCAGCCCCTTTGGGATCACAGTCGGTTGGATACGGCCCCCGGACAAGAATGAATCTGACACCCCTGTTCTACCCTGTGTGAAGCTCTGTTACTCAGGGTACATTAAACCTAACCTTTTTTTTGTTTGTTTGTTTTGTTTTTAACACAATTTGACCAGATAGAACTGACTTAATAACATCTGACTATCAGAAGGTAACTAGCATAACCCAACAGAAAATCAAACACCTCAAATAGAACCAGGTGCCTGAAATGTGTGGTTTAAATTGATTTTCAGATCATCTTAAAGGTCCCATGGCATGAAATTTTCACTTTCTGAGGTTTTTGAACGTTAATGTGAGCTCCTCTACCCTGTTTAGGCCCCCCCCCCCCCATGGTTAAAAGTTGCGAAATGTGTAATCTGAGCATTTGCGATCCTTTTCTGCGTTAGAAAAAATCAGAGCACAAACGGGCGATTTTGAACAAGGAAACTTATTGACGTCAGCTCGAAAAAAGAAATGCAAATGCAGTTCCACCCCTGTCTGTCTCTACTCAGCGTCTCTGTAAATCACGCCCAGAGAGTTTGGACTGCGGAGGAGCTACGCAATGCGAAATGCGTTTTTTTATTTGCCTGGAGGCACGTCCGAGTGTTTCTAGGCTCGGAAGTCCTTTATCTGAGCCTCTGGACCTTTGAACAGCAGTGGTTTGATTTTATCTTATGTGGAAATGTGTTTATTTTTCAATGGAACGCTTCTCATCTCTCCCTCCGCACAAAAACACGGAAGTGGGTCAGAGCGCACAGGCACAGGTGAGAGCTGAGAGCGGAGAGTTTGGCCACGCCCCCACCCGCTACTATAGGCCATCTCTGTCCTCCTCATTTGCATTCAAGCAACAACGCCCATAATGGAGTGTTCCAGAGTGACATTTATGACTCTTTCTCATCTTATCTCTGTTTGACTCTTTCTCATCTTATCTCTGAGTGTTGATTTTGAAGAAGGATTCATTTACAGTATTAGGGAACCATTAAGGAGCCATATAAAAGCATCAAGAAGTACCATGTCATGGGATCTTTAATAACATCTGACTCTCAGAAGGTAACTAGCATAACCCAACAGAAAATCAAGCAGAACTAGGTGCCTGAAATGTGTGGTTTAAATTGATTTTCATCTTTCATCAAACTCTTTGTACAGTGTTTGCTAAGTGTGCACTGTGTCGCCATGGTAAAAGCTGAACATTCCATCATAGATATGCACATAGAACGCCCCCAGCGTGATGTCAAATCATTATTCTGTCTGTAACGTGGAGTCTTATGGCCTCTCGCTCTATAATCCCAGGAAATACAGATATATGACTCTCCCTCTCTCCTCATCTCTCTATTCATTTCCCTCTCCTCTTCTTCAATCTCTCATCCCCTCCTCTCTTTCCTCTCTTTCTCTCTTTCTATCCCTCCCTCCATCTCCTCCCTAATCCCCTAAACTTGAAGCATGTGTGTGCTCTGTTCTCAGATGAAGTTTTCAGAATCTTGTGTTGGCAACAGGAGAAAAAAAAAAAAAAAACGTGATAGAGCAGAGCAAACTCCACGGGACGCTGATCAGAGAACGCTCATGTGCAGAGGAGGTCAGATTATGGGTCAGATTCATTTTTCCACTTTACTTTATGGGAAAAAAAAGGACAAAAAATAAGTTTGAAAGCTCTGGGTTAAGCTAAGATACATGGTAACTTATGAGCACAAAACCTACACGTATATCCTCCTGAGACCCGGCCCATTCTTTATAGTGCACATTAAGAAAAAAAATAAAAAAAATAATAAATACAAGAATAAAAAAAGAATAAATAAAAATATATAAATAAGTGAATAAATAAATAAATAAAAATATAAATAATAAATAAACATGCATAAATAAGTAAACAAATAAATACATAGTAAATAATTTTATAAATAAAATAAAAAATAAATATATAAGTAAATAAGTAAATAAATAAATACATAAAATAATAAAAATAATAAATAAAAATACATAAATAAGTAAATAAAAAAATAATAAAATAATAAACATGTATAAATAAGTAAACAAATAAATAAATAGTAAATAAAAATATAAATAAAATAAAAAATACATAAAAATACATAAATAAGTAAAAAATTCATTCATTTTCTTCCGCTTCTTCCATTTTCTGGGTTGCGGGGGCAGCAGTCCAAGCAGTGTTCTGCTGCCCAGAACACAATGCACCAGCCCCCATGAATCCTTCCACAGTTGGTGGGTCCACAGGAGGACGGCTCACGTCATAACAGCCTTGATGTATCTTCTGCCATGGGGCTACCAGTGTCCAGACACTGGGGGCGAGGTGGGGTTAAGTGTCTTGCCCAAGGACACAACGGCAGCGCTCATCTGTGGGAGCTGGGATCATATGCGGCCACCCCGTCAAGAGCGGGATTCAAACCGCTAACCCCTGGATCACGAGACATATGCTCTACCAACTGAGCTACTGCCGCCCCTTAAATATGAAATTAAAAGGGTTAACTTCACATGGCTTTAACACTATTACCGTCCATTATAGACGACACGTTACGACATTATGAATAAAAATAAAATTAACAAAATATAAATGCTAAGGTGTTCATTTACCTCCAAATAGAAAATTTCAATAATAATAATTTAGATACACTTTTTTTCTTCGGGTCAGTTTGAAACTTTGTAAACAGCTAAGTTTTAAACAATTCACCAAAGTTTAAGCTTTAAAGGTCCTATATTATGCAAAATTGATTCTTGTGAGCTTTAAACCATGTTATAATGCTGTTATACCATCAAAAACAGACCTGGAGTTGTGTTTTATTTCATTCATTTGTGTCCTTGTGGACATCTTTTAAGTTTTGAGACAGACTCTAGTTTGTGGCTGCACTATGATAAAAAAAAAACAACATAAAAATAAATAAATAATAATAATAATAATAATAATAATAATAAATAAAATATATAATATATAAAAATATAAAATATATAAAATACATAAAACATAAATAAATAAATAAATAAATAATTAAAAGGGAGTCTAAAAACTTTCTGAGGTGACTGTAGAACCGACTGAAAAACTGTTTTTGTTCGGTTGTTAACTTGACGTGGATTTAACACTATTATTCCAGTCCATTACAGAGGACATGTTACAACATTATAAATAAAAATAAAATTACCTCCAAATAGAAAATTAAGATACACTTTTTTTCTTCGGGTCCCAGGAGGATATTTTGTGTTGTGGCATTTTATTCTGTTTTAAAAATCTTTAAATAAATATCATTTTTCTCAGTTCTCCATGTGTCCTGAGGGTGGCAGTAGAGGACCACAGAAGCTGGAACTTCAGAAGTTTTTGGTAACGTTTTATTGCACTGAAAAACAAAGAAACACCTGTGTTGTTATTGTGAGGTAGCTTGCATCTCCACAGACCTGACTCTTACTCAGCCTGGAGGAGGACCTCACCTCTTTGTTTCCATAGAAATGTTTTCCCATCAGCTCTTATCTTCCACAGTATGACATAAAACATAACTATCTCCATGGAGAATGTTCCGAACTATGATTTTAACTTTCTGTTTCATGCAGGTGACGTGACACCTCCAGAAAGTTACACAGTCTAGCTTTAACTTAGTGTGAGGAAATGATGCCACAGTATTCATCATTTTGTAATTCCACGGCCGACAGAGTCATGATTTCTAAGGTGCATTTTGGATGTTTCCTGCTTGGGAAATGTTCCACAGAACGACATTAAACATTTTTGTCAACGATGGAAACCTGAAAAGTTTAGTGCACACACATTCTCTTTTTTCTGCCTTGCTCTCTCCTGCTCTTCATCTCTCCTTGCTCTCACCTATCTTCCTCACTTCCCCTCTCTCACTTTTTCTTCCTCTTTCTCCCTCTGCCCCACATGCCCCCTCCTCTCTTGCCTCTCTTTGCCCCCCTCTCCTTCTCTCCTTCCCCCTCTCCTTTACTGCCTAATCTCTATCCCCCTCTTCCCTCACTCTCCTTACCCTCTTCCCTCTTTCTCCTCACTCTCCCCATCTCCCACTCTCTCTGTCTGTCTCTCCTCCCCTCTCATGTCCCACTCTTCTCCACGGGGTCATTCTGGGGTCATTTCAGGCTCAGCTCCAGATAAACTCACAGCCGGATGTCACGTCTTTAAACCAGGGAAAAATACCACGGTGAATCATTTAACTCTGACACAGCTTCACACACATTTAACACACACATTTAACACATTTCTTCTGTCAAACACAAAACACTCTGTTCCACCTCGTGATGTCATGTGTTAATACAGGAGCTGTTCACCTGTGTGTTTAATTCCACAATCATTTGGATACTTTCCGCCATGGAATCTCTACTAAAAAAGGTAAAAGTAGGTAGCTGTTATCTTGAAAACACTTCATGACATCACAATGTGGAACACAGCATTTTGACCTTTGGAGATGTAGACAGACTAATAAGGTTTAGGTTTCTCAAACACTTGTCCGTGGATCACATATCCAATCCATTCTGTACATGAGCTCCGGAGAGCTCCGTGTCATATGTCCCGAAGAGAGAGTTTACAGCATTTCTTTATGTAGCATTTACAATCAAAATTAAGGATTTTTAAGTTACGGATGCAAATGCAGCCTATGAAATGCAGCTACATATTCAGTAGTTGCGCACAGCTGATAGGCGGAAAAAATAAACAAAAGAGCGCAAATGTCACGTGATTGGTCCGCAGCGGTAGGATGGTCATTTAGACACACCTCGATTCTTTCCGAAAAATAACAGTTTCACAAACAAAATGCTTTTTAAGCAGCCAATGCTGTTGGAGTGGGTTCTTCATGATCTCCACTAGCACATTCTGCAAAAAAAACCGAAAATCACAAATTTTGAAAACATTTTGTAAAAACGCATGTATCCAAGATTGCCTAATCCCGAGTTGTGGCCTCAAAGTCCGTGGTGTGTCACATATGTGAATGAAACAAAGCACAACTCCAGGTCTTTGAGGAGGGAACATTATAACATGGCTAAAAGCTCACATCTTTTTGTGTAATGTAAAATGATCAACCAACCAATCAAACTTTATTTATAGAGCACTTTTCATACAAAAAATGCAACACGAAATGCTTTACATGTTTCAATACAGTTCAGTTTTTAAAACTGATAAAACTGAATTATGACGTGATATGAAATTCAGTTGTTTTTAATCCTCAAGAATGCCTTAAAAGCATATATTCTCAGCAGGCTCGCCTCTCCACAGAGCTGACCTGTAACTTGGCCTGATGGCTTCAGCTGCTTGTCTCCATAGAGATAAAATGGTGTAATCCTCCATTTGTCCAGTCGTGGTTCAATGTAGAGAACTCATCATCATCTCCAACAGGCTCCTACAGCTCAAACAGTGACAGATACAGGACCACATTCATACTATATAATACTCCCTACAACTGTACACAGCTGCTACCGAACATCATATATGATACTGTATTTTGTATTTGACTACTACTTTTCTATTTAAATCTGATTGTACATATATATTTATTATCATTATCTTATGTATATAATTGTGTCTCATCAGACACAGGTCTGTTGCTCTTTGGTTGCTATTCCATCTATTTTTATTTTTGTTCTTTTACCCTCTGTTATATATCATATATTATATTTGATGAGTGAGCTACTGTACCCAAAACAATTTCCCTTGTGGATCAATAAAGTTTGTCTAAGTCTAAGTCTGTTTCATCTGTGTGGACACTGGAGTCCAGGTGACCACAAATGAAGGAAACAGATATGATTAATGGACTATGGACCACTCCAGACCCAACATCTCCATGGCCACAACCACGTAGTAGACCTTCCACCAGAAAGTTTCATTGTGCAGCTTTAATCAAATAAAAATCCAGATTAAAACCTGCAGTTGCTGTCTTGTTTTCTACTGCACGTGAACAGAGGCAAAAATTCGACTCAAGCAACAATAACATTACCCAATATTACTCAAGCAGAAGTACAAAGTAGTGGTTCAAGAAAAAACTCAAGTAAGAGAAAAAACATATTTGGGAAAAGTACTACTCAAGTAAGAGTAACATAATAATAATAATAATAATAATAATAATAATAATAATAATAATAATAATAATAATAATTCATAGCATTTATACAGCGCCTTTCATGACACCCAAAGCGCTTTACAGTTCATTGTTCATTCACTCCACACTTGGTGGTGGGAAGTTACTTTCTGTAGCCACAGCTGCCCTGGGGCAGACTGATGGAAGCAAGGCTGCCAATCTGCGCCATCGGCCCCTCCGACCACCACCAACACTCACGCACACTCCACTTTCATACTTTCATCACAGCTCTCAAGTCTCACGCTTTGAAAGTGTGACACACGCATTTTAACGGGTTCACACGCTCACACGCCACACATGGTATTTCTCACGCTAACCACTGGTCACAGCGCTTCTGTGCCCAGAACATCGGCCTGTGTGGCTCAGAAGAGTTATCCAGGCACCACGCCCTTTTCAGCCAATCAGAAACTAGATTGTTCTGTTGTCGGGCAGACCGTAGAGTCTAGTTTCAGCTAAGCGCGCACTGCACTGTCAGTGATAATTGAAGAACGGCAACTGAACACGAGGGAGACGAACAAATGATGACAAAACGGTGAATGATAAAACAAACGAACATCCAACTCAGGACTGAGAACCATCAGGTAATAACTTATAGACAAAATAATAATATATAACATTTATTATATATATTATATATATATATATATATATATATATATATATATATATATATATATATATATATATATATATAATATATTATATAACTCTCATTAGTTGCTTTGTAGTTTTGCTCTTTAGACCAACATTTACACCTGTCCATTTCAAGCATACATACATACATAAAGAGAAACTGTCGGGATGTAACTTCTGATTTATAATTTGAAGTTAAGGTAATTTGACATTCATACACAAAAATGAGACAAACTGAATCAGATGTGGAGCTGGAAGAAACACAAATGTTCAAATCTTTTCATATTGTCACATGAAGCTTTTGTCACTTTAGACTCACAGTGGGAAGAGGAAGTATAACTTGTAGTAGTGCTTGTAGGTAGTATGATGCAAGAAAAGTACTCTCAAAAGTCCTATGTCTTAAAAAGTTACTCACGTAAATGTAAGTGAGTACCCCCCCCCCCCCCCGTACACGAGAGAGTGGGCCTGTCTGAGCACGTGTGGCTGCAGAGTTAGCCTTGGAGTTAGCTTAGCATTAGCATGTTGGCGTTTCATCGGTGCTAACACGGTGAAGTGAAGTGCAGACCTGACCGGTGTGAGGGCCTGACTGGTGTGAGGGCCCGACTGGTGTGAGGGCCCGACCGGCGTGAGGGCTTGATTGGTGTGAGGGCCTGAGTGGAGTGAAGGCCTGACTGGCGTGAGGGCCTGACTGGGGTGAGGGCCTGACTGGGGTGAGGGCCTAACTGGCGTGAGGGCCTGACCGGCGTGAGGGCCTGACCGGCGTGAGGGCCTGACTGGTGTGAGGGCCTGACTGGCGTGAGGGCCTGACTGGTGTGAGGGCCTGACAGGCGTGAGGGCCTGACTGGTGTGAGGGCCTGACTGGTGTGAGGGCCATCATTTCCTCCTCAAACAAACTGTGTTATTGTGCATAAGAGCATGTGACTCTGTAGTTTCCATCTGTACAAACATGTTCTGAAATATGATTCAGTCGCTTTGGCACATTTCTCTATTAAAACCAACATTTGCAAAACAGCTCACACAGAATCCTAAACCAAAACCAAAATATTATTAAATGAAATGAAATTATTATACATTATACACTCAACAAAAATATAAACACAACACTTTTGTTTTTGCTCCCATTTTTCATGAGATGGACTTAAAGATCTAAAATTCATTCCAGATACACAATATTACCATTTCTCTCAAACATTGTTCACAAATCTGTCTAAATGTGTGATAGTGAGCACTTCTGCTTTGCTGAGATAATCCATCCCACCTCACAGGTGTGCCACATCAAGATGCTGATCTGACATCATGATTAGTGCACAGGTGTACCTTATACTGCCCACAATAAAAGGCCACTCTGAAATGTGCAGTTTTGTCTCACAGCAAAATGCCACAGATGTCACAAGCATTGAGGGAGCGTGCAATTGGCATGCTGACAGCAGGAATGTCAACCAGATCTGTTGCTCGTGCATTGAATGTTCATTTCTCCACCATAAGCCGTCTCCAAAGGCGTTTCAGAGAATATGGCAGTACATCCAACCGGCCTCACAACCGCAGACCACGTGTAACCACACCAGCCCAGGACCTCCACATCCAGCAGGTTCACCTCCAAGATCGTCTGAGACCAGCCACTCAGACAGCTGCTGAAACAATTGGTTTGCATAACCAAACAATTTCTGCACAAACTGTCAGAAACCGTCTCAGGGAAGCTCAACTGCATGCTCGTCGTCCTCATTGGGGTCTTAACCTGACTCCAGATCGTCGCCGTAACAGACTTGAGTGGGCAAATGCTCACATTCGATGGCGTCTGGCACGTTGGAGAGGTGTTCTCTTCAGGGATGAATCTCGGTTTACATTGTTCAGGGCAGATGGCAGACAGCGTGTGTGGCGTCATGTGGGTGAGCGCTTTGCTGATGTCAATGTTGTGGATCAAGTGGCCCATGGTGGTGGTTGGGTTATGGTATGTGCAGGCATCTGTTATGGATGACGAACACAGGTGCGTTTTATTGATGGCATTTTGAATGCACAGAGATACCGTGATGAGATCCTGAGGCCCATTGGTGTGCCAAACATCCATGAACATCACCTCATGTTTCAGCAAGATAATGCACGGCCCCATGTTGCAAGGATCTGTACACAATTCTTGGAAGCTGAAAATGTCCCAGTTCTTGCATGGCCAGCATACTCACCAGACATGTCACCCATTGAGCATGTTTGGGATGTGCTTGACCGGCGTATACGACAGTGTACCAGCTCCCACTAATATCCAGAAACTTCGCACAGCCATTGAAGAGGAGTGGACCAACATTCCACAGGCCACAATTGACAATCTGATAAACTCTATGCGAAGAAGATGTGTTGCACTGCATGAGGCAAATGGTGGTCACACCAGATACTGACTGGTTCTGAGTTCCCAGACCCCCATTAAAGCAAAAAAACTGCACATTTCAGAGTGGCCTTTTATTGTGGGGAGTATAAGGCACACCTGTGCACTAATCATGATGTCAGATCAGCATCTTGGTGTGGCACACCTGTGAGGTGGGATGGATTATCTCAGCAAAGCAGAAGTGCTCACTATCACACATTTAGACAGATTTGTGAACAATGTTTGAGAGAAATGGTAATATTGTGTATCTGGAATGTGTTTTAGATCTTTGGGTCCATCTCATGAAAAATGGGAGCAAAAACAAAAGTGTTGCGTTTATATTTTTGTTGAGTGTATATATACATTAGACGGCAGGGGTGGGACGAGACAAAATTTCCACGAGTCAAGACGAGATACGAGATTGGGTCCCCCAGAACGAGACAAGACGAGATTTTAATATAATTCCTAGCATGTTAACAACAGCTAATATTTCATGGTTCATTTTCCAATTTTGGCCTCACAGTTTTGTTATTTATTTCATTTCATAGTTTTGTTTTCATTCTCGTATCACTTTTTAGAATTGTAAGAGACGGAACTCACCAACGTGTAACCCTTTTTGTCTCATCTAAATGGAAAAACATTTAATATTTAAACATGGAAATCTTGTACCATTCCAAGCAGACAGAGCAACAGCCATTGGAGTCCACATGTTGAACATGAATTTTGGCGTAGAAAAACTTGCTTTTTCATCTGAAACCGCTCTGCTCCCCACCTCCTGACCTCCGCAACCCTGACACACTCCCAAACTTCAAACCCAATGACAAAACTGTTCAGACGGGCCTTTTCACTTCAACCATAACTGCACTGTCCTTTTAAATGTTTTACTGTTTTAAAAGTTTTACTGTTTGTTTTACTGTCCTTTTAAAGTTTTACTGTTTAAAAGTGTTACTGTTTGTTTTCAACTGTTTGTATTTTAACTGTTGCTTTTAACTGCCTATAATGTATATTGTACTTGTTGTAAGGCGACCTTGAGTGTCCAGAAAGGTGCCTAATAAATAAAATGTATTATTATTATTGTATTGTATTATGTCAAATATAAAAGTACACATTACCAACTGCAAAGTAGATTTTGCAGTGTTTGAGGCAAAATATCAATATCAATATCACCAACACAGCGGCACATCGGTCTACACTGTGTAGAAGACTCCAGTGTTGCTGGCTCCTCTCTGACAAACCACATATCCTCTTGGGACAATAAATCTTGGTTACTTTTTTCATTTTTTGCCTGAGTCTGTTATTTGCGTCCACACCTGCATTGCCCTAACAGCTTTTGTACTGTAATTATATGTGGCATGCTCTTGAAAATCACACAAGAACTGTGTGTATCTCAAAACTTGTATGTAGTCTGTATATTCACACAGTCCGTACTCCTCCCTTTTTGACTCATGTGTGAAATCCTATGCTGTCAGAATTTTTTGGAGCTCACAAATGATTTTGCTGTTTCGGAAGCCAAGCTAATTGCCGGGAAAGCTAATGACATGCTAGCTAAGTACCCCAGTGCTCCGCTGTTCATTATGGGGGACTTTAACGACTGCCAACTGCACAGCGTTTTACCATCTTTCCAACAGTAGGTGGACATCCCAACAAGATGGGCAGACGGTCTTGGATTTATGCTACGGTAACATTGCCGATGCTTTCTGTGCCCATTCGTATCCACCGATGCAGATCTTCCGCTGTACAGACAACAACTGAAGAGACTCCATCCGGAGTGCTACAGCGCCCTGCAGTGGTCTGGGGAGGCCATTGCATGTCTTCATGACATGACATCGATCACAAGGCCTCTGTGATCACTGATTATATAAACTTCTGCACTGGTACTTGCATTCTGGTCAAAACAATTAAGACATTTCCCAATACCGATCCTTGGGTTACTCCTCAACTTAGACAAAGTTTGAAAAAGAAATACAAAGCATTCAAGGAAAATACTTTGGCTGATATGAAACTGGCAAATCGTGAGGTCAAAATATGGTACTGAAGGCAAAACTGAAAAACACGGACAGACTGGAAAGGGAGTTCTCTAATATGAACACAAAACAAGCATTCCATAAGGTTGTGAACCCAAACCCACTGCACAGTTACAGACACCGCACAGTTTGTGGAAGAGATCAATATATTTTATGCTCGGTTTGATGAGGTGGATTATTCTGCTGAATGTGAGAGTCTCCTGAGAGAACTTCCAGCAGCTGACCAGGATGCACTATTCTCTTTTACATTGGAGGATGTCAGGGTCCAGCTCATCAGGTACAAGCTGGGCAAAGCCCCCGGTCCTGATGGCATCTCAGCTAACGTGCTGAAGAACTGCACACAGGAGCCATCTCCTGTTCTTCACTCCCTGTTCAAGGAAGTCTTAATTCAAACCATATGGAAAACATCCATAAAAATCCCTGTACCAAAGAAGCCCAGGCCTATGGAGCTCAATCACTACGACCTGTGGCACTCACCTCCATCATAATGAAGAGCCTGGAGAAACTGCGGTTGTTAGGCCGCAACTAGACCCACTCCAATTTGCCTATAAAGCAGGGAGGGGCACGAAGGATGCTGTAGCCTGTCTGCTGCACCTCCTCCTCCAGCACCTAGACTCTCCAGGACACTTTGCCCTGATCCTCTTCAGGGATTTCAGCTCAGCCTCCAACTTCATCCAGAGGCACCTGATGATCCAGAAACTGCAACAACTCAATATCTCCACCAGACTGATCCATCTCATCCATAACTTCCTGAGCAGCAGACAGCAGGTTGTACGGCTGGGCGTGACCACATCCTCTGCACTCACCATAAAAACTGGTGCACTGTAGGGATGTGTGCTTTTTATTCTTTATTTAATAAGGACAGTGCATATTAATGAACATCTGCAGCACTGCAGTGTAAATACGCCAGATTATAGCAAAAATGCTAATTTCCATCTGTAGTCCCTGGGCAGGTGACACCACAGTAAAAACAACAAAAACAATGACAAGTGACAATAACAGCAGTTAAACATTAAAAGTTTCCATAAGTCTGGTTTTCCTTTAGCCGCTGTTTCAGGTGTGATTTGAAAGTGTCCAGTGTTGGAGTCTCTCTTATTGATGATGGGAGAGTGTTTCAGAACAGAGCACATTTCCTTACACTATGATTAGCCCATTTCTTTACACTCTGTACACAAATGACAATATTAATCCCTCCACAAACATAACATATCTCATATAGCATATAGCCAGATGACACTGCTATCCTTGCCTTAAAGACAATAATTCAGTTATGGACTATTACAACACACAATCATGAATTTAACCAGGTGGTGCAGTGAGAACCATCTCCACCTCAACATCAGCAAAACAAAGGAACTCATTTTCAACCCCCCCTCACCACTTGCCTGGTTTACACCTGACCATATCACAAGTGAGATATGGTCTGGAAGCCACCTTCGAGATATCTCGTAGCGGAGGTGTGGTTTACGATCGCCAACGGCCGTTTATTGGGTGTTACGAATGTCTATCATTTGGCGTATACGTAGCCCATAGCCAATCATGTCAGTTGTCAGTTCAAACTACAAGCTTCCGTTTGTCACGTAGTACGCGTCGCTGTCTTGCCACCCCTCCCCGCTCTCTGATTGGCTCCCAGAATCAGGAGAGCTCGCTTTCCATAGTCGCCAGGCTGTCTTTCAGATCGGAACAAACGAAAGCAGCCTGGGATTTCCCAGGTTACCTCACCACAGCCACCCATCATCATTCGCAACCAGACAGTAGAGACAGTGGACACTTTCAAATATCACGGGGTCACAATAGACAACACACTTACATTTGATCAGCATATCATGGACATTTACAAAAAAAAGCCATCAACGATTGTCAGTAATCAGAAAACTCAAAGGACTCTGTGTTTCTCCACATCTGTTATTACTATTGCATCAATCCATCATCCATTGTGTATTGTTCCACCTGCTTTTTCAATATGCTCACTGTTAAAAACCGGTCTAAACTCACAAAGGTAACTCATACAGCTGCTAAAATCATAGGACTCCCCACACCCAAACTGCAGATCTTAACAACAGGGCCACTGGACGCATTGCACTCTCCACAGAACAGAACCCCACTCACCCACTACAGGAACACCTCACCCCTTTGCCCTCAGGAACACCTCACCCCTCTGCCCTCAGGAGTACGTCACCCCTCTGCCCTCAGGAGCACCTCACCCCTCTGCCCTCAGGAGCACCTCACCCCTCTGCCCTCAGGAGCACCTCACCCCTCTGCCCTCAGGAGCAACTCACTCCTCTGCCCTCAGGAGCACCTTACCCCTCTGTCCTCAGGAGCTCCTCACCCCACTGCCCTCAGGAGCACCTCACCCCTCTGCCCTCAGGAGCACCTCACCCCTCTGCCCTCAGGAGCACCTCACCCCTCTGCCCTCAGGAGCAACTCACTCCTCTGCCCTCAGGAGCACCTTACCCCTCTGCCCTCAGGAGCAACTCGCCCCTCTGCCCTCAGGAGCACCTCGCCCCTCCGCCCACAGGAGCACCACACCCCTCTGCCCTCAGGAGCACCTCAGCCCTCTGCCCTCAGGAGCACCTCACCCCTCTGCCCTCAGGCGCACCGCACCCCTCTGCCCTCAGGAGCACCTCACGCCTCTGCCCTGAGGAGCACCTTACCCCTCTGCCCTCAGGAGCAACTCACCGCTCTGCCCTCAGGAGCAACTCACCCCTCTGCCCTCAGGAACACCTCACCCCTCTGCCCTCAGGAGCACCTCACCCCTCTGCCCTCAGGAGCACCTCACCCCCTCTGCCCTCAGGAGCACCTTACCTCTCTGCCCTCAGGAGCACCTTACCCCTCTGCCCTCAGGGGCAACTCACCCCTCTGCCCTCAGGAGCACCTCACCCCTCTGCCCTCAGGACGGAGGTACAGGACGTTCAGGTGCAGGAGGGCCCACTTCCTCAGCCATCACATTTTTGAACACCAGGCCCCGCTGAGTGTGCTGTAATGTCTGTTGTAATGTGCAGATGTTTGTTGTGCTGTGTGTCAGACTAAAACTATAGCCGTGTCTCGATTCTCAGTGTGCACAGTTTGGAGTGTGGTTTTAATGGCGCATATGTCACTTCCGGCGCAACAACTGCTGTCCCATTTCCTTGCGGTCTGAAAACCGCAGTTGTTTCCATGGAAATCAGGGCGTGGACCAACTGTGTGAAGATGCCCACCCGCAGTCATATATCCCAGCATGCACTGTACGCTACTTCTTCTATGGGAGAAAATAGAGTCGGCGGCTGCATCTGGTAGTTGCGAGACCTGTCCCAATTCGCCGAAGCCCACGCGGTCCGCGGACTGCAGTCAGGACTGTGTAAGTATGCCCAGTCCTGAGTACACTTAAAACCACTCCGAACTGTGCACACTGCGAATTGAGACATGGCTTATGTGAACCCATGAGAAATGTTCCAAAAGATGAGGCGACTTTAAAGGGACAGTGTGTAAGATTTTTACCCGTTAATTACTGAAATTGAAGATACCCATTCACAAATACATTGTTTTCCAAACCTTTTCACTTCCATCATGAAATCAAAGTATTCTTTTGGACTTAGATATAGTCACATAAAAGGGGGATCTTCCTCATGCAGAGGCAGCCATTTTGAATACGAGAGACGCAGAAGGACATTTGGGCTCCGCCTTCGCCTTCGGCAAGGCTCGTGGTTTTGGGTAAACAACACAAGCATGCTGCCGGATCAGACTCGTAATGGATCTAACACGTGTTTTGGACTAAATTGTTTTACTGGATTTTATTCGCTGGATCCTTACGGACAAATTGAGAGCAAGTTTATGGTGAAATACAGAGTTTGACCTGTGCAAAGCATTCTAAGGTAAGCTAACCTTGTTTTGTGCTTTTCCGTATAAAAGCCCCATGTGCTCGGGGAGTGATTGTTTTGCAGGGAAATTAATTGCATAGTCAAAAAGAGGAGACTGTAAGGTTTCATTTGATGTGTAGATTGTCATGGTACATGATTGGGAATGTGTGTTTTCATGAGAGAAAATCAAAACAAAAACGGGACCGCATTTTATTTATACAGTAGCGGCGCGGCTCGTGCGCAGGTCCCTCGAGGTCTGCCGTAGCTAAAACAGAAAGTGCAATAGCACCATCCACCTATGCGCCACAAATCCTACACACTGGGGCTTTAATGTTCCTAAAAGAAAGTCTGCCTCCTCTCAATCTGCCTTTTCCTATAAAGCCGTCAAGGAATGGAATGGAAGGAATGGAATGGGCTTCCAGACAATCTAAAGAACATGACTGATTTTTACAGCTTTTCACAGGCTGTCAAAAATTGGATTCTGGAGCACCAAACATGCTCACACTAACAATACCAGACGGGTATTTTGCCATCAGGTGTTACCCCTGTGGGTATCACCTGATGGCCCCCAGGTTACCAGACCAATAGTGCTACAACATTGCATTACATTACATTACACATTGCACTTTTAACTTGTAAATTGTTATTTTATTGTATATTTGTATATTGTATAGTTGTGTTGTCTCGCCTTCCCAGGACTACAGATGGAAATTAGCTCTGAGCTACAGTCCGGTACAAACATCTCTGCCACTGTGCTTAATGTAATTGTACACTGTCCTAATAAACCAATAAATTAAATGAAATGAAAAGGATGTGAGCACTTGTGGTCCGGTTCAGATACAGGTTAAAGATCCCATGACATGGTACTTCTTGATGCTTTTATATGGCTCCTTAATGGTTCCCTAATACTGTAAATGAATCCTTCTTCAAAATCAACACTCAGTGCATGAGAAACGGAGATAAGATGAGAAAGAGTCATAAATATCTCTCTCAAACTCTTTATTCTGGGCGTTGTTGCTTGAATGCAAATGAGGAGAAAACAGCTGGCCAATAGTAGAGGGTGGGGGCGTGGCCAAACGCTCCGCTCAGAGCTCAGAGCCCACAGCTGATCCATTTCCTTGTTTTTGCACGGGGGGAAAATTTGAAGCGTTCCATTGAAAAATAAACACATTTCCACATAAAATAAAATTAAACCACTGCTGTTCAAAGGTCCAGAAGCTCAGATAAAGGACTTCCGAGCCTAGAAACACTCGGACGTCCAAACTCTCTGGGCGTGATTTACAGAGACGCTGAGTACAGACAGACGGGGGTGGAACTGCATTTGCATTTCTTTTTTCGATCTGACGTCAATAAGGTGCCTTGTTCAAACTCGCCCGTTTGAGCTCCGATTTTTTGTAACGCAGAAAAGGATCGCAAATGCTCAGTTTAGACATTTCACAACTTTTAACCATGGGGGATGGGGGCTAAACAGGGTAGGGGAGCTCACATTAACGTTCAAAAACCTCAGAAAGTGAAAATTTCATGCCATGGGACCTTTAAGATACAGGTAAGGTTTATTTAGATTTGCTTTTCTTTTAAGATTTTTGGTGTGAATATCAAACACTGGACGGGGCCCAGACTCCAGACAACAACATCAAAAGAGGAAACAGATGGACAAAACAACAGAGACTGGACTCAGGGGTCAAAGGTCACAGCAAGATGTCCTACAGACTCCCATGCACAGTAAATGAAATGACAGCCAATGTTTAACCAATGACACATTACACTATTTTCTGATACATTTCTGATTGTTACATTCACATGTTTAACACACCAGCAATGCATAATTAGGCATTAAGTTCTCCTCTCAAACAGAAAACACTGTTCCACCTTGGGGTGTCATGTGGTAATACAGGAAGAGCATGTCAGGCATGTTTTTGATGAGGAAACAACATTACAGCAGGATAAAAAGCTACAAAAAAATACATAAAATCATAATACCCCCTCGTGTGAATGACCACATCACAGCATGGACCATTCTGTGTGTGTGTGTGTGTGTGTGTGTGTGTAGGCTACAGAGGTGAGACATTTGCCTCAGAGGTGGATTAACCCTGAGCTACCCCCCCAGGTGAGCTCTACCTGAGTCTCCCCGGTGGGCTCAGGTCAGGACCCTCCCCGTCTGGGACCCTCGCTCAGGCCACACATGTTTGCCTTTGTCCCAGGTGTTTGGGATGTCACTCGGAGATGAGGTCTTAAGCCCGTCCTTTGTCCTCTGGAGGAGGTCTGTCCTGGGACATGAGACAGCAGACTGGGTGTCATGGGTGTCATCTGGCCCCTCTCACTTCAAAGTCCTCTGGAACAATAGGGCACAATTAGCATCTTACAGGAGGATCTGTGACAGGGTCAGAGGAACATACAGGAGCAGGTGTTTTTTTTAGGTCTCATATGGTCAGCTCAGGTCACTCTTCTGCCTGATGTCCAATAGTAAAAGACACAGCACTATCTCACTTTTGGGATGGAGCTTCTGCCATTGGCTCATCTCCATGCAGATGTTATTGCTTTGCTTAGAGCAGGGGTCACCAAACTAAGGCCAACGGGCCGACTCCGGCCCACCACGCCCCTTTGACCGCCATCCCCCCGCCCCTCTGCCTCCCACCGCTTGACCTGGCCCTATGAGGCAATTCGCAAAAGATGTCATGGCATATTTTTTAAAATTACTTTTTGTAATGCATCTTGTTTTCTGTTGTTAAAAAATGATATTTATATGAAGTATAATTACATATTAAAGATGTATTTGCCACTGAATTGGCCGTCGATTTTTTAAAATGTGTTTATTTTATAGACCTATTTGACTTTTGTCAAGTGCTGCACACAATTATTGTTAATACAATGTTATTAATATTATTATTGTTAATATCAACAGGCCTACCTACAATTTGTAAATTTTCACTCTTCTTTGCCAGTGTCATTCAGCAGATGTTTCTTTCCTTGATATTTCTTAACTTTGATGTTATTGTTATTAGAAAATAAATAAATGGAATATCTGAGGTATTTAAATTTAAAACAACGTGTGAAGTACTTACTACTCTTGCAAACCACTAGTAACAGATATGTGCCAGGAATTTTGTGTTGATATATGATAAAAGAAGAAATAAAATTTGTCAACTGGACAAAGTTTGTTTGGTCGAAAACGTTTCGCCGCTCATCCGAGAGGCTTCGTCAGTTCTGGTTAGAGTGCTGGTAAGACACTGCTTATATCTCGCTGGAGGGAGGAGCTAACTATACTGCAGTTTTTCCGAAACTATCTCGCCTATTTGTTTCTGTCTTTTGTTTCTCTGGCGTCTAGTTTAGCATACCTATTCATCCCTACACAACTGTTTTTCACACCTCTGGCCCTGACCTGGCTAGTACTGACTGCGTGCACATGGGAAACTCCAAACCGATTGCAAAGTGATTGGGGTCGTAACGGCTGCATGTGCACAGGGATTGGCTTGGATTGGGATTGGTTTGCCCCATCCCCCAGAAACCCCTGGCCTAGGCCGATAGCAAACCACTTGGAGTCGTCATGTGAACGATTTCGTATTGGATTAGCATACTGCGCATGGGCACCAGGAATTTCAGGAATTTCACCCATAGCTACAAATTTAATGCCTTTATTTGTGGCACAAAAGATGCAAGCAACAAAAAACAACAAGGCAGAACATGATTAAAACATCTGCGGTATAGCTCCCAGTCCTCGTAATTTTCGTTGTCCTCGATTGCTTGTAATATCAAACGCCGACTACACAGTTCGTGTCGTATTAAAGAAACCAAAAACGCTGTTTTGTCGTTCATACGAACAACCTAACTGCAGAATGCACAACAAGTACGCCACTGTCGCTCTGTCAAACTCCTCGAAAAGCCATTGCAGTATACTGCCAGATAGCTGTGTTGTGTTGTGTTTTTAGTAGCCATCACCCGTAAGTAGTTGGACTACAGCGCCACATAGCGTTGCGGAGCGTGCCAGGTCGCTGACCTGAATCTGATTGCGTGACATGCATGTGCACTCGGATTGGAAGACAGACCACCAGCCGAGCAAGTGTGAAAAAACCAACCCAATCCTGATCCAATCCTACCATGTGCATGCAGTCACTATTGTATCTTTTGTTTGTTTTGATTTAGGTTTAAGAATGGAATTATAGATGGGAGACAAATTATGTCTGACTCCACCATTTCTGTTTAGAGAAGGATTCTCTTTTTTGACAAAAATTGCCTCTTTGACTCCCCTCTCAAACCAATTCTTTTCCCTGGCTAAGATCTGAACCTCACTGTCCTCAAACGAATGGCCCGTGGCTTCTAGGTGAAGATGTACAGCAGATGAAGGTCCACTCTGGCACGCCCGTCTGTGTTGGTACATCCTCTTGTGAAGTGGCTGTTTTGTTTCTCCAATGCAGCGCTCACTGCAGTCTTCACTACACTGAATGGAGTAGACCACATTGCTTTGTTTGTGGCTCGGTGTTTTGTCCTTTGGGTGGACGAGTTTTTGTCTTAAAGTGTTTGTGGGTTTGAAATAAACTGGGATTTCATATTGTCTGAAAATCCTCTGTAGTTTTTCCGACACGCCGGCCAGGTAAGGAATCGCTACCCCTTTCCTCCTGGGTTCGGATTCTCTGTTATCTTGTGTTGATATAGTTTTGTGGATGGCTGTACCAGGCTCGTCATGAGGCCTGCTGGTGGTCATTTTGGTCCAGGTCGTACAATTCTGTTATACGGCCTACCCGCCCCCCCGTCACAGTCAGGAGAGATAATGTGGCCCCCACATTATCTGGCTTAGAGTGTCACATAGTGTGGCAGTATACCATCTCCATGGAGACAGACAAAGGGCAACATCAAGTCAAGTTACAGGTCAGATCTGTGGAGATGTCCGTGTAATTTTTGAGCAATAAAAACACATAAAAATGCAAGATAGATTAATTGAAACAAAAAGCTTTGTTTAAAATGGGGATTAAAATTGTGCTTTCCTTTGGTCAAGTTTTGTAACATTCATAATTATTACTATAAATAAACATGATATTCTTATAGTCTTAACTTACTGTAAATGCCTACAAATACTTTTACTTTCCATCAACGCACGTGCAGGCACATAGACAGATATGCTTAAAGAGGGGGAACTCTCTTGAGCCCTCTTCAAACCCTCCTTACAATGAGCAGTGTGAGTTTGTGCAATGCTCCACCCTTAAGCCTACATCAGCATGCTCTAACCGCTCAGCCACTGTGCCAGACACAAGATGTCCCGGAGGCATTTTGAGTTATTCGCAGATCCTGAAAGTGTAGATTCTAAGCTTTCCAACGATGCCTTATGCATGGAAATCTAAGAACATTTGAAGAATTTGTGGCCATTTGAAAGCAGCACATTGTGAAGGCAACAACAGGACATTAAGCTAAGCCCTCCCCCATCACTGACATCACTGTGGTGTTTACATTCAGGAAAGGTCAAAAATAGAAGCTGCTTTAGTCCTGGTTTAGTCCTGGTTTAGTCCTGGTTTAGTCCTGGTTTAGCCCCGGTTTAGTCACGGTTTAGTCCTGGTTTAGTCCTGGTTTAGTCCTGGTTTAGTCCTGGTTTAGTCCTGGTTTTAGCCCTGGTTTAGTCCTGGTTTAGTCCTGGTTTAGTCCTGGTTTAGTCCTGGTTTTGTCCTGGTTTTAGCCCTGGTTTAGTCCTGGTTTTAGCCCTGGTTTAGTCCTGGTTTAGTCCTAGTTTTAGCCCTGGTTTTAGCCCTGGTTTAGTCCTGGTTTAGTGTTGGTTTTAGCCCAGGATTAGTCCTGGTTTAGTCCTGGTTTAGCCCCGGTTTAGTCACGGTTTAGTCCCGGTTTAGTCCTGGTTTAGTCCTGGTTGAGTCCTGGTTTTAGCCCTGGTTTAGTCCTGGTCTAGTGTTGGTTTTAGCCCAGGTTTAGTCCTGGTTTAGTCCTGGTTTAGCCCCGGTTTAGTCCTGGTTTAGTCCCGGTTTAGTCCTGGTTTAGTACTGGTTTAGCCCTGGTTTAGTCCTGGTTTAGACCTGGTTTAGTCCTGGTTTTAGCCCTGGTTTAGTCCTGGTTTAGCCCCGGTTTAGTCCTGGTTTAGTCCCGGTTTAGTCCTGGTTTAGTACTGGTTTAGCCCTGGTTTAGTCCTGGTTTAGACCTGGTTTAGTCCTGGTTTAGTCCTGGTTTAGCCCTGGTTTAGTCCTGGTTTTAGCTCTGGTCACAAATTTTGAAAAAAATGACTAAAACCTCAATTATCTGGGTTTCACTAATGCCGACATGCGGCTGGTTTCCGCGTGTTCGGACACAAATATGTGATGTGTTAGCAGTTAATACCCCATACAAGTAAAATACCTTTTTGATGCCGTACTATGCAGTATAGGCACTGCAGTGGCATCTCCATGGAGACAAAAACAGAAACCCCAAGTCCTCGTATGACACAAATGCATAAGTTTATATTTCATTTCAGAGCTATCCTTCTCTGACATGAGCCCACGTCTTGTATTCTGTCTCTTGTGTCTCCTGTGTCTCGTCAGTGTCTCCTGTGTAATCTGTCTGTCCTAATAACTGCATTGTCCTGAGTCCGACGCTTCACTCTTTGTCCTGGTCCAGTGAAACCCGACCTGGTCTAGACCCGGTCTAGACTCTGGGTCTGGACTCTAATCCTCACAAACATGCAGCTAATCAATTTGTAACTGGAGAACTACTACTACTACTACTACTGAGGATATAGATACTACTTTAGATAGTACTACTACTTGGTTAGGTGGCAAAAGGAGAAAATTAATTTGTCACCTGGACGACTTGAGGGATTCTACACACTACTTGGTTAGGTGATAGTTCCTGTGTTTTTTCTCAGATCATCTTCAATTTGTCCTAAGTCCAAAGTGACACAGAGGGATGGTGGCAGCAGCAGCGGCAGCAGCAGCAGCATGACAACGGGACATGCCCCGCACTGAAGCATTACTGTGAGGGGCCGTTTAGACGAGGACGATTGCGACTGAAAACGGCAAAATATTCTATCGGAAGTGTCTTTCGTTTACACGGCGGCGGCGCCGTCGGACTCTGAAACCGCAAAAATCTGAAGACTCCTTCCAGAGTGTGGAGTTCTGAAGATGGCCCGGGTCGCGTCTCCGTCTAAACGGCAAGAAACGCAAAACATGTTCACGTCGCATACACCTGACGTCACACTGGATGCACCAAGCTGGTCAAAACAATAACAAACATGTCTGACTACCTTGATACCACGGATGTTCAAGTAGCATAGCTAGCAGCTCGAGTCAACATACAAGAGTCATTTCAATTGTATAAAATGTATACAGATACCATAGGTGAACAGAGACGGGTAAAATAAACTATTAGAAAATGACAATTTTGCGCATGCTCGCCGACATGCCGCCGCTCTATCACAGTGCCACCTAGCGGCCTGGCATGCATATTCAATCAAATTCGCCCACTTTTGCGTCTTCGCATAAACAAACATTTCCTGTTGAGAACGCTCGTCTAAACGCAGATAAAAAATTGAAGACGAGACGCCACTTTTGCGTCTTCTGTTTTGATCGTAGCCGTATAAACGTAGCCTGAGGGTGAAGCTGGAGAGGCTCATGTTCTGGCTGCATTAGTGAGTAAAATGTGAGGAGCTTACATTATGCTTTGTCTCCAAAGTCTCCAAAAACTGAAGAGGTCTAAAATTTCGATTGTGCAAATGATCAAACAAGTTCTTATCCAAGTTCACCAGCACAAAACAGTAGTGGCCGCGGTATTTGAAGGACTTGAAGAACCTAAAGATGTTTTTTGGCGGTTGCTAACGGTGCTAAGATCTTGAAGGATTTGTGCTTCATGCTTGGCGGTTCTAGAGTATTGCCGCTTGGACATTTTCAGTGCTATGTTCTGAATGCACTGCGCCACTCTGCCATACGTGCCCTCTCCTTTCAGCTCTTTAATCACACACAAGCCCAAATCTCCAGAAATGACATTGTCTCTGGTTAAGGGAAAGTTTGTTTGGCTTTTCACAATTTTTCTATCTGGTGAACTCTTAAAAATAATGATTTTGGAGATGGTTTCACACTTGTACGAACTTCAAATTTGCTTTCTCAGTCATAAGAGCCTTGTTTAATCTATAGCAGGGGTGTCAAACATGCGGCCCGGGGGCCAGATCCGGCCCTCCAAGACCTTTAATCTGGCCCTTGGCTGATTTTCTATTAAAATATTGGTAATTTTCTGCACCTCTTTTCTGCACAGTTTAGCATAGCAGCGTCTCCAGCGCCTCTGTACGTGGCCCCTCCCACCAGAGCAGCACAAATGAAGACTCACCTCTTTCCAAACGCTCTTAAAGGACCATCGTTTTGACTGTTGACCGTGACACCCTCATTAGCAAAATGTCAAAAATGAGAAAAGTGGACATCGAGTGCAGGATTTTCCAAGAAAAATTGACTAATTCCTATTTGTTCATAGAGGTGAATGGGAAACCTGTACGCTCGGTGTGTTTGCTCAAGGAATATAATCTTAAACGCCACTACGAGACATGGCATGTCAAACAATACAATAACTTGACCAGAGAATTGAGAAGACAGAAGATAGAAGACAGACAATATTATAATATTTTGTAAAAGAAAGAGTTTGCCAAATAACAATAAAAACATTTCTGTAATAGATTTGTGTTTCTCTGCACAAATATTTGGACTTATTGCGATTTTTGGGGTATATTTTCCATGAGTTTTCTGATCCGGCCCCTTTGGGATCAAAGTCGGTTGAATACGGCCCCCGGACCAAAATGAGTTTGACACCCCTGGTCTATAGTTATTGGTTGTTGCTATGGTAACGGAATTGCTGTATTTAAGATGACATCACAACATTCTATTGAGACCTTGCAGGGGGTGAACATTCTGCAGATGTCTATGGCAGAATGTTCAGCAGTTACCATGGTGACACAGCACACACTTTAGCACACTGTCGTTTGAGCACTGCTGTACAAGCCTTCATGGTTTTGTTTAGGAGTTTGATTTTTAACTAAACTGATGAGAGTGACTTAATTGAAAAACTGTTAACTAGGATTTCGCGGGCATTTTTTGTGATTGTTGCGGGCTAAAATGCCTGAATCTGCGTGAGCTTTTCCAAAAAGTTGCGATGAAAGTTGCGGTGCTTTTAAGGTTTTTGTGTTGCGGGAGGAAGTAAATGTTGCGATAAATAGTTGCGATTTTCCCTTTTTGTAATTAAAATTGAGTAATATTTTGAATACTTGAGTTATTACTGACAAAGAATAATACAAATACACAGAGATCACAGATATGGTCCTAAAACAACCTTACCAACATCGAAAATAAATTAATACTAGGAGAGGAACTGTTTCGTGTGGTCTTTTGCTGTTATTTTAGTGGGCAAATGGCGCCGCAGACATGATTCTTTGCCATTAGAAGCCGTGTCCCAATTCCCAGAGTGCGCGGCTCGGAGCGTGGCCCGAAGGGCATGTGCGTCACACATTTCGACAGTACACCGGCGCGATGACTGCTGTCCCATTTCTTTTTTGTCCCATGCGCAGTTAACACGCGGTCCAAATACCGCAGTCGTTAAGTGGTCCGCGGACTGCAGTCGGGGCTGAGCAAGTGTGCACCGCCTTGACTGCAGTTTGAGCCCCCTTCAAACCACGCTCCGAACTGGGGACACGGCCGCAGTTTCGTTTCGTCACACGGAAGTAAGGCAGAAGGAAGTTGGTCGGCGTTCAATACGTTGCCGATGATTGGTCAAAATTAGTGAAAATTGCGGAAAGGTTGCGGTGATTGGTCAAAATTGCAACACCGCCCTGAATTCGCGGGGATTGGCTGAAGTTGCGTTGAAGTTGCAAATCGCAACATCGCGAATTCCTGGAGGGTCTGACTAATGCTAGCTACCTTGGACTGTTCTTTAGGGATGGGCGATACCAGTTATTTTTGTTTCGATACGATACCAAGTAATACCAGGGTTAGAATCGCGATATCAATACCGATACCGATACTTATTTCATACATTTTTTAATACTACAGAAAAACACTAACCTGGCTCTAACTAGATACCTTGGCTTCGCAAAGCTCCACCAGGGGGCTTAGCTCCACACATTCTAACACCAGATATCTGAAAAAAAAAAATCTTTGATGAAATGAAAATGGCAATGCAGACATCAAATGTGACCACTAGACTTTTGTTTGTGCTGCTTGTATTGCACGTTGTATTTTTATGTATTTGCCTGCCGAGGGACTGCGGATGAAAACTAGCTTTGTAGCTAAAATTCGGCATATTTACATTTGTTTTATACTTATGTTCATTGTCCCTATCAAATAAATAAAATAAATAAATCTATTGTAAGTTGGGCACTTGCAGCCTATGAAAAAAGACAACAAATGAAGTATCACTATTGTCACTCTCACATACATACATTCTCCTCTCACACACACTACTCTTAGTCTTCTACATGCTTGATGGTTCCTGGGTACATTCTCCCTCTCTCAAACGCCTCGGCAGCTGACCTCTGTCGTACTGCTGTTGCTGCTGTGCTGGAGGGAGCTGCCTGACTAGCCTCCTGTCGTCGTTTGGTCAGTAGCATTTCGTCATGCTGAGGTTTATGATTTATGATCAAGTGTTTATTTAAAATTTGTGGTATTGTCACAATATCGGATAATTTTTTGGCACAAACTGCACTTCGCAACATTGTCGTCCACGGTGTGGAAGTAACTCCACACCACACTTCTCTTGCGGTCTCTCATGGCTCCCGCAGCCCCGCGCCGCTTTGACTGAAATCTCACAGCAGTGAGTCTATCGCGGGATGACGTTCTACCCCACGTTTGGTGAGAACGCGGAAGGAAAAGTAGTGCCTGACAAGTGGCAATGGTTGAATAATGAACAAAACACATATGAATTTGAACTCAATAAACTGAAAGTTAAGTCAGTAAGAAAACATGACTTGGTATCGATATTTTAATACCAGGATCGATGCATATTCAATACCCCATCAGGATCGATATATCGATACTTTGGTATCGATCCGCCCATCACTACTGTTCTTGTTCTGTTCTGTGAGAGAGACGTGTGGGTGGATCAAAGACAGGAGCACTCAGACTAACATAAACTCAGGAGCTCATCCATTCAAAGCCATTTCCTGCTGTCTCACACTGTCCTCTGCACCAAACATCACACAGACACTTCAGGCCCCACACCCACACACAGAGAGCTGATGGGATCTTCAGTGGTCAGATAACGCTCCGGACAAAAGATAGAAAAGCACTTCCTCATTCTCTCATTCTCATTTTGAGTTTTTCTATTGCATTGAAAAACATAGGAAAACATGTATTCTTACATCTCCACAAACCCGACTCTTATTTGGTCTGGGGAAGGGCCTCCTTCTACTTGTTTCTCCTTGGAGAATGTCCCAAAGTGTCGTTTTAACTCTGTATTTCCATGGAATTATGCAGGTGATGTGCCACCTCCAGAAAGTTACGTGCTGTTGCTTTAAGCATAGAAAATTTTAATAATAATAATACATTTTA
>JAVJIX010000079.1:4335000-4500000 GCA_036785185.1 Paratrypauchen microcephalus | reverse complement strand
ATCTCAGAAGCAGAGATCCGAGTGTGAGGGCAGAGTGTCTGTCTGTCTACAGGCTCTTCACGGCATTACTGTGAGTAGTGACAGGAGCAGTGACAGGAGCAGTGTCAGGAGCAGTGACACAGACAGGAAAGGCGTCAGAGAGACCAGCACTGCGGGGCATCTGACACACTGTGTTGTAATGTGGCCCTCAGTGTCAGACTGTGTAATGGATTTTTGTGTCAGTCAGTGGAGCAGAGGAAGTGTGAGTGTTTGTAAAAGAAGCGTGGGAACAGTGACCTGAGCTGCTGCTGACAACAATGAACAGAAACACATGAACGTGTGGGGCAGAACTCACATTTGAATTAAACACATGAACATGTGGGGCAGAACTCACATTTGAATTAAACACATGGACGTGTGGGGCAGAACTCACATTTGAATTAAACACATGGACGTGTGGGGCAGAACTCACATTTGAATCATTAGTCATTGTTTTCAGTCTTATCAAAAGCCAAACTGTGAAAAAGTACAGTAGAGCTACACAGAATTGATTGACTAGTCCATTATAATTTGTGATGTATTGTGTGGGACTAGCCACACTGTTATGTCCTTCACATGTATGTATATATGTATGTATGTATGTATGTATGTATGTATGTATGTATGTATGTATGTATGTATGTATCTATCTATCTATCTTTCTCTCTCTCTCTCTCTTCATGTATCTCTCTCTCTCTTTGTGTGTGCATCTCTTTCTCTCTCTCTCTCTCTCTCTTCATGTATCTCTCTCTCTCTCTTCATGTATCTCTCTCTCTCTCTTCATGTATCTCTCTCTCTCTCTGTGCATCTCTCTCTCTCTTTCTCTCTCTCTGTATGTCTCTCTTTCTCTCTCTCTCTCTCTCCGTGTATCTCTCTCTCTCTCTCTCCGTGTATCTCTCTCTCTCTCTCACCGTGTATCTCTCTCTCTCTTTCTGTGTATGTCTCTCTCTCTTCGTGTATCTCTCTCTCTCTTCATGTATCTCTCTCTCTCTCTCTCCATGTATCTCTCTCTCTCTCTTTCTCCATGTATCTCTCTCTCTCTCCGTGTATCTCTCTCTCTCTGCGTGTCTCTCTCTCTCTCTCTCTCTCCGTGTATCTCTTTCTCTCTCCGTGAATCTCTCTCTCTCTCTCTCTCTCTCCGTGTATCTCTTCGTCTCTCTCTCTCTCTCTGTGGATCTCTCTCTCTCTCTCCGTGTATCTCTCTCTCTCTCTCTCTCTCTCCATGTATCTCTCTCTCTCTCTCTCTCCGTGTATCTCTCTCTCTCTCTCTCTCTCTCCGTGTATCTCTCTCTCTCTCTCTCTCCGTGTATCTCTCTCTCTCTCTCTCTCTCCGTGTATCTCTCTCTCTCTCTCTCTCTCCGTGTATCTCTTCGTCTCTCTCTCTCTCTCTCAGAGACAGGGCACAGGAGCTCAGACAGCACATGTTCACACAACAATAAGAGCGTTCACACATTTCATGTGTCCAGAGTTTAAACTGGAGCTGAGGTCAGAGTTTTCTCTGGAACTGTTAGATTGAGTTGTTGACCTGGTTATGGTTCTGGACCTATTCACATGAAACCAAAACTGGCTCAAAGTTCAGTGACTTATCTGTGAGTATAAATAAACAGAAGTGATTTTGTACATTTTACTACTGAAGAGATATGTGCTACTTTATTCAGTCACAAAGGCAAATGTGAGCTGAAAGAGTTAGAACACAGAGAAAACTTTAACTGCCCCAACTGCATGATGAGTCCACATTTCAACACCAACGTTTGGATTTTTCCTCTCTAGGACATGATATCAAAGACTGTATAAAGAAAGTGACTAAGGGAGTGTGACTTACCCATAGTGCTCGGCTTCAGTCAGATGAAGCTTATCGAGGCTTGTAGTTATAGGAGCGAATTTGGAGCTGAGTTGCATATTAGAAATTCCAACTGTGAGTATCATAGCCCCTTCCCGCCCACATCGCTGGGTCTTAGCAATGCTGTCAATCAAACCTGTTGCTAACTCTAGCGCAGGGATGGGCAATTATTTTTCCCCAGGGGCCAAATGAGAAAAAAATATTGTGGAGGGCCGGGCCAAAAGTTTGAAGTTTACTCTGGTTATTAATTTTATTTCTATGTTGAAATCAGTAAATGTCATTGTTTACAGAAGCTGTAAGTTCTGTGTTATTATTAAGTAATGAGAGAGTGAGGTTTTACAAAAACTGAATTTATTCAGTAAAATAATTCAAAACAATGGTAAACATGAAACATTTGTAACTCACATTAACCCCACAATGCTTTCTGAGTTTAACTTAAACTTTGTATTAAGACACCACAATGTCTTTGTTTGCCAAATAAGATCTGTCACAAGATATGTTCTTGTTTCCAAGATGGCGGCGCGGATGCACGCAGGGGCCCCTCTCCCGGCCGATAGCGTAGTGTTTTCACCGTTTTCGCCGCCTTTGTCTCGTCTGTCTTGTTCGTCTTCCGTGTTTATTTACAAGTACAGTAGGCAGTTCTTGTTGGACATCGGCAGAACTGCCCAGCACAACTCCCTGGACACTGCAAGAGAGGAAAAACTAGAGCGGTTTGGACTACTCCGCCGGCCTGCTGCTACTGCTGCTACAACGGACTTGCCTGCTGCCCCCTGCCCGGAGAGGAGACGCCAAAAGCGGTGTGCGAGGAAGTAGAAGCAAAGCGTGGAGGTATCAGAGCTAGGCTAGCGGCTATCCCACACCGGCCGGCTCTTCCATCTATTCTCCTCGCCAACGTGCAGTCTCTGGACAATAAAATGGGCTATCTCAGCCCAGCCCAGCGCGATGTGAGGGAGTGCTGTGTTTTTGTATTTACGGAAACATGGTTACACGGAAACATCCCGGACTTGGACAAGCTAACATGCTACCGCTTGGACCGAGCGAGCAGTGTCCCCGGAGTTAAATCCCGCAAAGGGGATTTAATCATCTTTCTTCGGGACACTTATTGTCGGGACGCTGGGGTGTTATGTAGACACTGTTCACCTCTGGTGGTGTTTATGATTCTGAAGTGCTGGCCTTTTTATCTCCCGAGGGAATTTACGGCGATCATGCTAGTCGCTGTTTACATCCCCCCCACACCGAACAATGCTGATAAAAGAGAGGCACTGTACGAGTTGTATAACTCCATTAGTGAGCAACAGACGGCTCACCCGGACGGACTTTTTATCCTCGCCGGCGATTTCAACCATGCAGACCTCAGGACTGTCATTTCAGCATGTTGATTTTCCAACCAGAGGAAAAAATATTTTGGACATGCAGTGCGTGCACATGGACGAGTGAAATCCAACTGCAAACAGATTGGGATCGTATCGGATTCATGTGCACAGACTAAGGATCGCATCAGGATTGGTTTCCGGAATCCGATTGGAACCCCTGGCTTAGGCCGATAGTAATCCGCTTGGTGCCACCTTGTGGACAATATCAGATCGGATTGACATACTGCATATGCGCGGGAGTTTTCGCCAGGGATTTCACCCGGAGGTGGCAGGACGACTTTGCCATAAGTAGTGATTGTTGCCGGAAAAGAAAGAATGCACAACACATACACCAATGCTGCTCCGTCAAACTCCTCGAGTGCCATCTTTGTATACCGCCACATAATTTGTTGTGTTTTTTTTTGTGTGTTTTTATTGAGTAGCCATCACCTGGAAGTAGGACTACAGTGCCACATAGTGTAGCGGAGCTGACCAGGTCGCTGACCATTATCCCATTACACGAGTTTCATGTGCACTCGAATCTAAGGACAGACCACCCGCTGAGTAACGGGATCCGATCCTACCATGTGTACGCAGTGACGGTCTATACACCACACAAAGGAGCATACAAGGCTTACCCCCTCCCCCACATAGGCCTCTCTGACCACATCTCTGTTCTGCTCAGACCGGCGTACAAACCCCAGGTACAGACCAAACCGGTTCTGAAGCAGATCCAGGTGTGGCCAGAGGGTGCCTCGTCTGCACTACAGCACTGCCTCGGTACAACAGACTGGGCAGTGTTCAAACAGGCCGCCACATACAACAACCACACAGACATTGAAGAGTACGCAGACACTGTGACCTCCTACATCTCCAAATGCATTGGTGATGTCACACACACCAGGACCATCATCTAACCAGAAGCCATGGCTGACAGGGGAGGTTCACAGACTGTTGAGAGCCAGGAACGCTGCCTTCAGAGCCGGGGATGTCACACATCTGAAAGCAACAAGAACCAACCTGTCCCGTGGCATCAGGGAAGCAAAACACAAATACACACAGAAAATAACTGGATAGTTTAGAGACAGCAGGGACACACGGAGTCTGTGGCAGGGCATCCAGAACATCACGGACTACAAACCCTCGCCACAGACCTGTGACAGCAACATCACCCTGCTCAACGACCTCAACAGCTTCTTTGCACGGTTTGAGGCACAAAACGACACCCGGCCACAGAAAACTCCACCACCTCCCCACGACCAGCCCCTGTGTGTGTCTGCAGCCAGCGTGAAGAGAACACTCTCCAGGATCAACACCCGCAAGGCTGCAGGCCCGGACAAACCCTGTGTTTAAGGACTGTGCAGAGGAACTCAAGGATGTCTTCACAGACATCTTTAATGCTTCTCTCAGCCAGGCTGTCGTTCCCTCCTGCTTCAAAACCACCACTATCGTTCCTGTGCCAAAGTAACCCACTCCAGCCACTTTTAATGACTATCGCCCTGTTGCACTGACCCCCATCATAATGAAGTGCTTTGAACGGCTAGTCATGGCACACATTAAAGCCCCTACCCCCCCAGCCTCCTGCCCTCGGGGAGAAGGTACCGGAGTCTCCGGGCCCACTCCACCAGACTCTCAAACAGCTTCATCCACCAGACTGTCAAACAGCCCCCCCGTGTAGAAAAAAAGTCAAAGTTAGCATGTTTTTTGTGTTTTTTTTCTTAATCAGTGAGAGAAATCTAGCCTCTGCTGAGCTTTAACAAGTGCATCAAAGTCAGGTTGCATGCTTGAGGTGTAGATGTGAAGCACATCTGACGGATGTTCATCAGTACAAATGCATTATGTACAATTTTAAAAGTTGGTTTTATTTTCTTAATTCCAAGGAACCTTTCGCGGGCCGGTCAGAGTTTGGCCCCGGGGCCTTGAAATGCCCGGGTCTGCTCTAGCGGGAGTGACTTCGGAGAAAGAAGGCACCTGATTTTTCTGTTATTAATGTTCATATCTTGATTTATGGACAAAATAGCAAAATAAAAACACCAGGATCATGTAGAGCAGGTTAATACGAACATCCATCCATCTTCTTCCGCCTCTCCATTTCTGGGTCGCAGGGGCAGCCGTCCAAGCAGATCTGCTGCCCAGAACACAATGCACCAGCCCCCATGAATCCTCCCGCGGGTGGTGGGTCCACGGGAGGACGGCCCACGTCACAACAGGCCTTGATGTACTTCTGCCACGGGGGCTAAAATGAGGAGCCTGACAAAGACAGGGGTGACATCTTTTGAATACAAAGTGAATTGGAGCCAGAGCCGATGGAGCTACAAGAGCTCCATTTATATCTACAGTTTATACATGATGTACAATAGTACTTTAGGAAAATTACTTGATTGTGTCTGGAATTTAAAGGTCTTGTGCCTGATTTTTCCATGTACTTGATCAAAATATGTCTTGCCCTAGTACAGATGTTTTATGTAAGCCACTCTTGAGGTGTACTGCCTAATCTAATTATAAAGCACTGTCCGATAATCAGAAAGTGTGTGTTAGCATGCTAGTTGTTGTTAGCTTTACTGTCACGGCAAAACTCAGGTCTGGTCTCTGAAAGTTGTGAAAAGCTCTAATAAAGTGGAGTTAATATGATTTACTGAGATTCAGGAGCAGGATCACACCAAAACTGCCCTCTCCTCCTCACCAGCGAACCACAGCTCACCACAACCACACCTCTAATTTCCCAGAAGCCATTTGTAGCTGCCTATCCCGTCATTCCAGTTTGTCTCGGCTAACTCAGCACCTCCCTCCCACTCCCTGTCTTGTTTGTCTTTCAGATATAAGACTTGTTGCTAACCTGTTGCTAGACCCCCTCGTAGACACAAGGGGGTCCCATTCCGGCTGGGCCAATTGATGACTGAGACGGACCCCCCACCCTGAGTCTCAACACAGCCATCACTACCTCATTTGTCCAGTCATCCATCGTTCATTCATTAATAAATATCTTTGTTGCATTATGCTGTTGGCGTGGGCCTTGCTAGTCAAGTCATTGAGGTGAATAATTAGGATGCTCTGAATAAGGCAGGGGTCTCCAACCTGTAGCTCAGAAGCTACCGGCAGCTCTCCTTCCCCTTCCAAGTATCTTGCCAAGGGATTTCTGATTTTTTTTTTTTCTTGGTTTATTTTTTATTTTTCAAGATTCTCAAGATGTACAATATCAAAGTCAAATGAAAAAGGTAGTACAAAGATACAAAAGAACTAGTGCTGTCAGGCGATTAAAAAAAATCTAATTAATTACAGGATTTGTAATTAATTAATCTAATTAATCGCATTTTTAAAATATTTTTTTAGGTGGTTTATTGTGCTCTCCCACAGTGCAAAAAAGGTGTCAAATGTGTGATTTATAGTGGTATAGTGAAAGGACTGCATACTTCCCCTTTAAGTCTTTCAGTCTTTCACTCGCTCTCTTTCTCTAAATTAATCTAATTAATTACAGGATTTGTAATTAATTAATCGAATTAATTACATTTTAATACGCTTGTGGTTTGTTGTGTCTATTTCCCAATATTTTTAAATAACAAACCTACATTCATTTATTCAAGGTATACACTTACTAACCAACTATCCATCCATCCATCTTTTTCTGCTTATCCGGGGCCGGGTCCCAGACTTCCTTCACCCCAAACACTTTCTCCAGCTCCTCCAGAGGGAAGACTGCAGACTTCCCCTTTAAGTCTTTCAGTCTTTTGCTCGCTCTCTTTCTCTCAGCGAACGTTACCTCCACTGTAACCAAGACAAGACTGCTGAGAGCACCTGTATACCCCTATTCCCCCTCCCACATTACGTAACATTCATTCGAAAGCTCATTTACACCATTCCACTATTACATGGCGAATATTTCTGATGCCAAACGGTGAGCACGTACAGTACCTTTCATGCGACATCAATAAATAATATACAAAGCTTCAAATATACAGAGAATACAAATAATTGCCTGTGTAAATTACTCATGGCTCACATCACCTCCGGAACCCACGAGGAAGATTTAAACTCCCAGTGCGGATTTGTCCGGACCATCGCAGCGCGGGGTGAGTAAATGATCGGGTTTAGCGTGATTCGGATGACAAAACTGACTAGTCAAAACTTCTAAGTGTACACCTTTAGTCGCGGCAGAACACTCTGGAGAGGTTATAGGAATTAGTTGATAATGAAAAGGGATTGGGGCACGGAGCGCAACAGATACGGAAACGGGCTTCACGTGCTCTCCCCGGGGACAAGACGGACCTGCTCCGTCACATTTTTATAAATAAACTTGCCGTTCAAAAGCCCTGCACCACAAATTTAAAATGCGCGTATTGAATTGCCCCTCATAATTAATTGCGTTAATTTTTATAATGCGTTAATTAGCAGTGTAATTAATTAATCTAATTAACGCATTAAACTGACAGCCCTAAAAAGAACAATCAAAATTGTAATGCCCAAGAAGGAGTGGGGGGAAGAAAACTTATTTAACCCCACCCCCATTACATCTATACATAATAACATATGTAAAGAAGGAAAATCACTTCCATTTTCCCATGGTAATTCTTATCTGTTATGTGCACGTCTTTCTTTTTTACTTGGAGACAAGTAACCATATAGTTACGGATACAGGACCTGAATACTAGTACCAGCAATGGTAAGAAAGCACATACATGTATTGTGATGAATAAATAAAATCTGATTGTTTAAATGCCCATTACCATTGTACATGTATTATTTTGATTCCTAATTTTGTGCAATAATAAATGAATAATGGTTTATGTTTTATAGGCATCAAACTGTACCTCATCTACGGCTCGCTATACCTATTTTATTTAATCAATTTCTTGTTGCTAAAATTAGCAACTTTCTGGCATTTTTGTTTTGTAAAAGTACCTCACTGGAGAAAAAAGGTTGGAGACCCTTGGCATAAGGTACAGTAAGTGAGGAATAATTTTGGGCCACTGCAAACTGTTTCAAATGAACTAGATGGGTTTTTCATGTTTTTCAGACAGTAAAACTCAGGTAGAGCATCTGAATAATCGTCGTCTTCCTGAATCGTCCTCTTGTTAAAATCCTGTTCAGGTTTTGTTTGAACTGACATGAGCAGATCTGGAAATCCCCAAATAAATGACTGTTTATGGATGGGGCAAGTTGAGCATTTACAAACACAGTGAAACCATTATTGGAGCTGTAAGTCCACTTTCTCACACAGTTCTCTACATTTAGATGATTGATTGGCAGTTCTTATGGAGCCAGAGAAGACAGAGGCACAGATCCAAACTCGGTGGAGACTGATTTGTGGTTTTTGCATGTATCTTTTAAGTGATGGTTTTGACACATAACATTTAGCCCCAATAAAGCATCTGCAGATGAATCATTTTGTGAAAGGCTAAATTTGGATGTTCTTTTTAGTCACAGTTCGACACACCTGGAATTAGACTAGCTTCTCTTCCTGACTCTCATTGAGGGCAGATGCTTCTCCTTTTCTCTCTTACCTGCTGCTCTACTGTCTGCTGTGTCTCTCCGGTCTCATCTATATTTCACCTGTTGGAGTAGATTTTTGAAATTATGTTATGGAATTGATAAGCTGGTCCCTCAATGCAACTGACACGCCTTTTTCAACAAGGAATGTGGGTTTGGGAGAGCCAACTTGTCCGGATGGAACTTTTGTTGCTAGGTACAGAAGGGATGCTTGGGACAAGTGGAACATTGTGTGTCTGGCACCTCTGTTCCTAGAGGACGTTGAAGATATCTACTTATTTGGATTTTTGATGGCAGGGCATCTGATGATGCTTGGGGATGTTCCTGATCTATCGGAAAATTGGAAAGCTGGCTGCGAGCTGCGAGAGTCCCCAAAAGCTGTCAGCTGTCATCTCACACCACAGCGGAGCCGTTGCTGACCTGGTGAAGGGATTACATCAGAAGGTGACACAGGTTGAGGACCATCTCCAATACCTCAAGACGCCATCACACACATGCTTACAGAACTGTGTAGAAACAGTGCAGCATAGTCTGCAACCATTGCTACACGCCAGGAGGAACTGTCTAGGGGTCTCTCAGCTCTACAAGGTGATATGAAGTTGGAGGCCTGGCAGAACCAGGGTTCTTGACTAAATTGTCAGTTTGCCTGAGTTCTAAAAATGTTTTTGCTTATGTTGCATTTTCCCTTGGTTAATCTCACTCTCCCCGAAAATGTACACTGCTGTGTAGGGCTGCTGTGTTTTGACTATGATCTCTTGCACTGGACACTCCAAGGACACATAGCTGTGATAACATGGCTCACCACGTAACAAAAAGGACACCATATCAGTTGGCTAGAACACATCTGCCATCTACTGGTGCAAAAAAATCAAATAATTAGGGCTGTTAGTTTAACGCATTAATTAGATTAATTAATTACACTGCGAATTAATGCATTATAAAAATTGACGCGGCAATTCAATGCGCGCGCATTTTAAATTTAACATGCAGGGCCTTTGAACGGCAAGTTTAATTATGAAAATGTGACGCAGCAGTAAGAGCGTTGTCCCCGGGGAGAGCATGTGAAGACGCGTGCGCTCATTTCCTTATCTGCTGAACTCTTTTCATTATCAACCATAAACTAAACTTCCCATAAACTCTCGAGCGTGTTCTGCCGCGACTAAGGGTGCACACTTAGAAGCGCCAGTTTTGCCCACCCAAATCACGCTAAACTCGATCATTTACTCACCCTCGTGCTGCTCGCAAACCATCCACACCGGGAGTTTAAATCCTACAGTTTCGCGGGTTCCGGGGGTCATGTGAGCCATGAGTAATTTGCACGGGCAATTATTTGTATTCTCTGTATATTTGAAACTTTGTATATTATGTATTGACGTTGCATGAAAGCTACTGTACGTGCTCACATTTTGGCACCAGAAATATTCACCATTTAATAGTGGAATGGTGTAAATGAGCTTTCGAAAGAATGTTATGTAATGTGGGAGGGGGAATGGGGGTATACTGTACAGGTGCACTGTGCAGGTCTCAGTCTTGTCTTGGTTACAGTGGAGGTAACGTGCACGGAGAGAAAGCGAGCCAAAGACTGAAAGACTTAAAGGGGAAGTCTGCAGTCTTTTCACTGTACCACTGTAAATATTTTTTCACGCACGTTTGACACCTTTTTTTCCACTGTGGGAGAGCACAATAAATCACCTAAAAATGTATTAAAATGCAATTAATTAGATTAATTAATTACAAATCCTGTAATTACTTAGATTAATTATTTTAATCGCCTGACAACACTACTAATAATCAAACTTACAGAAGGTAGTTTGAACAGTTTTGCATTGAGTACAGTAAAAATGTTGTTTTTGTTGTGTCTATTTCCCAATATTTTAAAATAACAAACCTACATTCATTTATTCAAGGTATACACTTACTAACCAACTATCCATCCATCCTAGAGGTAAGATCGGGCCTAAAAAATCCAGCCCGACCCGACTCGGCCCGCGGGTATTAAAGCCCGACCCGGCCCGAGCCCGACCAATTAACTTGATTTGCAGGCCCGAGCCCGAAGCAAACCCGAAATTTCATATTTTATTTGTGAGGGGCGTTTTTTTGAAACAAATGATAATATAGATGTTTGACGATCATCAATTTTGCTAGTACAGCTGTTTAAATGCCTGCTCAGCGTCGAATGTTCCCCCTAATGTTTTATGTGTCTGAGCAAACACACTAACTCCCTGAGCGTTCCTTGGACTCCTGTGCGCGACATCCGACATGCACCCCCGGTACACGCGGAAAGAGCTGCGCGTGCTCGCGGCTTGCGCGTGCTCGTGGCTTACACCGGTAGAAGTTTAATACGAGACACATACTTTTGTTTCTGAATACTGGACGATTCCCCCGTATTCAGATGACCCCGCGGCTGAAAAAAAAAAGCGGAACTCTTTCATCCCTGCGCTGCATAGGTTTTCTTGTGCGCTGAGAATGTGTGAGCAGTGCGCAACTGCACAGGCGCGCAGCTTAGAGGGAACGTCGAGGTGCCAGTCTTTTTGCTCTCGTATGAAAGCAAAGCGCCACATTGACTACATTCAGCGAAGCCAACGCAAGTTTCTGTAGCATTTTCAACAATCAATTTGAAGCTTTTCCACACCTCACTCTTACCGGTGCGTGTTTGTCTTTTCAGTTCTCCTGTCTTTAGTTTATCCTTAACTTCTTGCTCCTCCATATTGGGGATACCAGGTCAAAATAGATGTGGACTTGCGGAGGGGAAGATTATTAAGAGCGGCTCCTGTTTAATAGTTAAATAGCAATTACCTTACAGCGCCTTCTCTGTTTTATCCAAATTATTTATTTTAAAACAAGTATTCCTTAGTTTAGTATCCACACATCGTTTTATTATACATTTTTATAAACATATATTTATTTTAAAAAAAGTCAGCGAGAGAGAAGCCCGGCCCGAGCCCGACCCGAAGCAATGATTGACATTTTAGGCCCGACCCGACCCGAATTTCGGGTCGGGTCAGGTCGGGCTCGGGCTCGGGCTTAAGATCTTACCTCTAATCCATCCATCTTTTTCTGCTTATTCGGGGCAGCTCCTCCAGTGGGAACCTCAAGGCATTCTCAGGTCAGCTGAAAGACCCTCCGCATGGAGGAGTCTGGGAGGAATCCAGAACAGATGCTTGAACCACCTCAGCTGTTCTTCTACACACGGAGGAGCAGAGGCTCTACTCCGAGCTCCTCCTGTGTGACTGAGCTTTCACCCTGTCTCTAAGAGTGTGCACCCTGAGGAGGAAACTCATTTTAAATGCTTGTATCCATCAGCTTGTCCTTTTGGACACTACCCAAAGCTCATGACCATAGGTAAGGGTAGGAACAGAGACTTAAAACAGGACTAAACCAGGACTAAACCGAGACTAAACGAGGACTGAACCTGGACCATAGATGAGGGTAGATGTAGATTTACAACATCTCACCCTTATGTAACAGATAACCCTCTGTTTCTGTCAATCGTCATATCATCTTTGCACTGTTTCCTTATGACCTAACTGTGATATACTGTATTTATATTATATTTTTTTAACTTACTGTACATACATTTATATCATTTATGTTTTTTTGATACCAGTGTCTTGCTATTTTATATTGCTACTTATTTAAAAGAGTATTACTAATATAATGTGATATGTGAGCTACTGTAAGTAGTAAGTAATTTCTCTTGTTGGTCAATAAAGTCAGTCTAAGTTGTTTGTATGTACACATGTTTAATAAGAATTCCAATTTTATAACTGAGGCCCCTGGAGGCATACTTCTATCAATGGAAATAGATATGTTTAATGCACATCTCCATGGAAGCAAACAGACGGCAGACCCTCCATCAGAAAATTTGCATAGTGATACTTGAACACCCTGAGCGCCTGAGAGAGTGGCAGCTGGGTACAGTAGCTCCTGAGGCCTTTTTAAGTTACTCTTGTCTGCACTTTAAGATTTTATTTTATTTTTATTTACTTTATCCATCCAATAAGACACTCAACAGGTTTTTTGGGCATTATTATTGTTTTTTCTTGATTTTTGCTGTCCTCTTTGTTCTTTGCTGTGTGGCTCAGCAGTCCAGACTGACCATTGTGTATTCTAGAGAGCATCTTTGTTCACTCTCAAGTCCCCAGTGCTGTTCGGAGTTAAGCTTAACATTCCTGTGGAATTACAGATGAGGCCGCGCACAGGATAACGCACTGGAGTAAGAGCGAAACAGCGGAGAAAGAAAGTCAAGCCTGCAGTTCTATCAGTTCTGTTGGGGAATGTAAGGTCACTGGGAAATAAGATGGACGAACTGTGTGCACTTGTTCGGACCCAGAGGGAGTATGCGGTCAGCAGTATCATGTGCTTCACGGAGACCTGGCTTCATACAAACTTCCCGGACAACAGTGCATCTGTACCAGGCGTTTAAGACACTGCATACGGACAGAGACACTCTCCTTTGCAGTAAGAAGGACAGTAGGATTACTGTTTTGGTGAATGAAAGGTGGTTTAATCCTGGCCATATTAATGTGAAGGAGCATATCTGTGTGCAGGACATTGAACTTATGGTTTTTGGAATGCTTCCATATTATTTACTAAGGGAATTTACTTCTGTCCTGTTCATTGGAGTATACATCCCTCCCTCAAAGGATGAAGAGGTGGCCTGTGACAAAATACACACTGTGGTCATTGTGCTGCAGTCTAAACACCCAGAGCCTTGATTACTGATTTCTGGAGACTTCAATCATGTTTCCTTGGACAGTGTTTTACCCACACTTCACCAGTATGTGGGTTGTAAAACTTGGGACAATAGAACTTGCTGTATGCCAATTCTAAGGAGGCAGACAGTGCCACTGCCCTGGCCCCACTAGGATGATCAGACCATAATCTGGTCCTGTTAATGCCTCAATATGTACCTGCAGTAAAAAGGCAGCCTGTCACCACTAGGACTGTAAGGAAGTGGAGTGAGGAAGCCAGCGATGCCCTCAAGGACTGCTTTGAGGCCACAGACTGGAATGTGCTCTGTCACATGGGAACAACATTGACACTATGACAGACTGTATAACAGATTGCATCAACTTCTGTGAGGATACAACCACACGCACTGCGCGCTGTTACCACAAAAACAAGCCCTGGATCACCAACCAGCTGAAGGAACTACTTAATAAGAAGAGGTGGGCCTTCAACTCTGTTGACAAGGACGAGGTGAAGAAGGTGCAATGGCAGCTGAAGGTCCAGCTAAGGCAAGGCCAGGAGGCCTATGGAAGGAAACTGGAGGCTAAACTCCAACAACCACACCGGAGATGTGTGAAAGGGAATGAAAGCCATCACAGGTCTCTCAAAAAGAAAGTAGCAGGACAATAGCTCTGACAGATCAAACCTACTCAATTTGCATTTTAATTATTATATTATTATTAATTATTTCTCATCCCCTGGCAACCCCATCTCTACATCTCCCAGACGGCCAACCCACACCTCACCACAGACCACTCAGATGACAATCTCAATGGGTAGTGTTAAGGGCTCTGTGAGGGTATTGTTCTTTGATTTCTCCACTGCTTTAACACAATCCAGCCCTTTCTGATGAGTGAGAAGCTGCTCAGCATGGGTGTCAGCTCCTCCGTTGTCTCTTGGATTACTGACTACCTGTCAGGCAGGCTGTCAGGCCTGACTGGGGACCACCCTTTCTGACAATGTGGTCAGAAATGTGGGTGTCCCCCAGAGTACAGTCCTGTCCCTGTTCTTGTTCACTCTGTACACCTCTTTTCCTTTTCCAGATTTCCAGTACAGCTCCGGGTCCTGCCATCTGCAGAAGTTCTCTGATAACTCTGCGGTGGTAGGGTGTATCAGGGATGGACAGGAGCTGAAGTACAGGACACTGATTGCAAATTTTGTGGAGTGGTCCCAGGCAAACCATCTGCTCCTGAACATTGACAAGACCAAGGAACTGGTGATTGACTTCAGGAGAAAGAGGACACTAGTGGAGCCCATTACCATCCAAGGTAATGACCTGGAAATAGTGGACTGCTACAAGTACCTTGGTGTCCATGTGAACAACAGCACAGGCGCAACTGTAGTGCTGTCTACAAGAAGAGCATGAGCAGACTCTACTTCCTGAGAAAGCTCAGGACTTTCAATGTGTGCAGCAAGTTACTGGAGATCTTCTACCAGTCTGTGGTGGTCAGTGCCCTGTAATTTGCTGTGTCTGCTGGGGGAGCAGAAACTGATCCATAAAGCTGGTCGTGTGATTGGGTGTGAGCTGGAGACATTTATCACAGGGAGGGACAGGAGGCCACTGGACAAACTGATGTCCATCATGGACACTCCTGCACCAGACTATAGAGGGACAGAGGAGCTCATTCTCCATCAGTCTCCTATAGTGAGTGAGAGATACAGGACTCCATTCATACCATACTCCATAGAGTTGTACAACAACTCACCCTTATGTACAGATACGACTGTACAACAACTCAGTCTTAGTTATCAAGTAATGGATAACCTTATGCTCTATCAATCAGTATAATATTGCATCGTTCTTGTCTCCTGTATATAGCTGTGATTTTATATTTTATTTTATATGTTATTACTTATTTTTCTATTTTATTTTGACTTGTACACATACATTTATTATTTTTTACATTATTATCATTTTGTCTCATTTGACACCGGTCTCTTGCTCTTGCTATCTTGCTATACCATCTATTTTTGTTACTCTCTGTTATAATATATAACATATATAACATATATAATATATTTTGTTGAATGAGCTACTGTATCCAAATAATTTCCTTTGTGGATCAGTAAAGTTTGTCTAAGTCTAAGTCTAAAACATTTTGGGCTATTCACTTTCACAAGATTAGATGCTTATTTATTCCTGAAAATCTGGCAGCCTGCAGCCCTGATCCCAGTTTGAAAAGCAAATTGTTTATAGGTTTTATCCTTCTGTTAAAACTGCTGGCGTTCTTGGTCTGTATCGATGTAATGCGTTTTTAGCTGAGCTCTTCTGGCCCGGTCCTGCTTTCACCGGCTTTAATCTGGAGGTGTCATAGCAGACTTACTCATGTTAAGGAAATGTGTGGACTTAATGAGGACTTTATGGGGCTCTGTGAATGTGGGCTTCATTAGAAATAACAGGACTTATCCAGAGTGGCCTGGGAACCATCAAAGTTATGAGCAGGTGGAGCAACGAGCAGAGTCTTCCCACCACGGAAAAATACAACATTGGAAAAGGGGCTGAATTCTGGAAACAATGTCGGTTTGTGCTGAAAAAGTCTGTGGAGAATTAATTAAGTTGCGTTCTTGAAGGGAACATAAATAGACTTTTTATTAAAGGTGCACTGTGTAACTTTTTGGGGGGTCTGACACCTTCTTGTTTCCATGGACATGTCATTGCTCTCCTTAGAATGTTCCACACTTTACATTTTTCAATTACAGGTGTTTTTATAGCTCAAAAAAACACCTGTAATTGCAATAGCTCAAAAAAGAAGCAGTTTGGATGACCTTGGATGATGAAATGTATTCCACCAAATAAACTTTTGTCCAGCTGACAAACTGAATTTCTCCTTTTGCCATGGATTCTACCTGGACAACAGAGGGATTCTACACTCAAAAATACCTAGAAAAACAGACTGTGAGTGGGGTCGCCTCTCCATAGATTTGGCCTGTAACTTGGTTTGGTTGGGTCTTCATGAAGATAGAAATATTTAGTATCATACTGTGAAACATTTCAAATGAAGCAAATAACTTATTTAAAGGGCCCATATTACTGACTACTGGCAAAAGGAGAAATTCAATTTGTCAACTGGACAAAAGTTTATTTGGTCAAATACATTTGGCAGCTCATCCAAGCTGCTTCTTCAGTTCTGGTCAGAGTGCTGGTGGACACTGCCTTATATCTCCTTCAGCAGCTCCTTCAGCAGCTCCTTCAGGAAGAAGTGCAAGAAGGAGGAGTACCGCATCATCCGCTTCATCCCCACCGCTATCAGACTCTATAATTCTACTGTATAGTCCAAACGTGCAATATTTCTTCCATACTCTCCTAAGATGTGTGAAGAATCCCTCAGTCGTCCAGGCAGAATCCATGGTAAAGGAATAAATTCAATTTGTCAACTGGACGAAGTTTATTTGGTCGAAAACGTTTCGCAGCTCATCCAAGCTGCTTCGTCAGTTCTAGCTAGAGTGCTGATGGACACTATCTGCCTGAAGGGAGGAGATAACTACAATGAAATTACTATGAAACTATCACACCGATTTGTTTTCAGTTTCTGCATACCCATTCAGTAACCATAATGGGTGTTTTCACACCTCTGGACCTGATCTGGCTACCCTATTGTTTTCTTTGTTTGTTTTGATTTAGGGTTGAGAATGGAATTATATATGGGAGACAAATTGTGACTGACCCCTCCATGTTCAAAGAAGGATTCTCTTTTTTGACAAAAATAGCCTCTTTAACTCCGCTCTCAAACCAGCTCTTTTCCCTGGCTAAGATCCGAACCTCACTGTCCTCAGAGATCACATGACATGGTACTTCTTGATGCTTTTATATGGCTCCTTAATGGTTCCCTAATACTGTAAATGAATTCTTCTTCAAAATCAAGACTCAGTGCATGAGAAAGCCTCGTGAACACAACCAGAGCCAAAAATATCCCTCTCAAACACTCCATTCTGGGCGTTGTTGCGTGAATGCAAATGAGGAGGACAGAGATAGGCCAGTGCAGCGGGTGGGGGCGTGGTCAAACTCTCCTCTCTTTCCTCTTTAGGGGTGTGCTGTGCGCTGGCCCCACCTCTGCGTTTTTGCGCGGAGGAAGAGATGAGAAGCGTTCCATTGAAAAATAAACACATTTCCACAGAAAATAAAATTAAACCACTGCTGTTTCAGAGGTTCGGAGGCTCGGATAAAGGACATCCGAGCCTGGAAACACTCTCATGTGCCTCCAGGCAAATAAAAAAACGTATCTTGCATTGCGTAGCTCGTTCGCGGTCCAAACTCAATGGGCATGATTTCCAGAGAGTGTGGGTAGAAACACAGACGGGCGGTGGAACTGCATTTGCATTTTTTCTTCAATGTGACGTCACATAGTTTCCTTGTTCAGAATAGCCCATTTGGGCTGTCTTTTTTTCAAGCACAGAAAAGGATTGCAAATGCTATTTACACATTTTGCAACTTTTAGCCATGGGGGGGCCTAAACAGGGTAGGGGAGCTCACATTAACGTTCAAAACCCTCAGAAAGTGAAAATTTCATGCCATGGGACCTTCAAAGGAGTGGCCCGGCTTATAGGTGGAGATGTACGGCAGATGAAGGTCCACTCTGGCACGCCCGCCTGTGTTGGTACATCCTCTTGTGAAGTGTCTGTTTTGTTTCTCCAGTGTAGCGCTCACTGCAGTCTTCACTACACTGAATGGAGTAGACCACATTGCTTTGTTTGTGGCTCGGTGTTTTGTCCTTTGGGTGGACCAGTTTTTGTCTTAAAGTGTTTGTGGGTTTGAAATAGACTGGGATTTCATATTGTCTGAAAATCCTCTGTAGTTTTTCAGAAACACTGGCCAAGTAAGGAATCGCTACCCCTTTCCTCCTGGGTTCTGATTCTCTGTTGTCTTGTTTTTTGTCCTTGTCTCTCTTGGTTTTGCTGAAAGCCCATTTAGGATATTCACAAACAGAGAGGGCTTCCTGCACATGTTGTTCTTCTTTCTCCTTTCCCTCTGTGCTTGTAGGAACCACTTGGGCCCTGTGTTGTAATGTCCGAATAACTCCCAGTTTGTGCTGCAGTGGGTGGTGTGAATCAAAAAGCAGGTATTGGTCCGTGTGTGTGGGCTTCCTGAAGACCTCTACTTGGAGTCGCCGGTAGCTCCAGGTAGGGACAGTTTGAACAAGAAAGAAAAGTGCATGCAGACAAGAATGCCATAAAGATAAGTAATAATAATAATAAAATAAGTAATAATAGAATAAGTAATAATAATAAAACAGTAACAAGGAGAGTATTGAAAAACAATATTGCACGTTTGGACTGTACAGTGGAGTTATACAGTCTGATGGCGGTGGGGATGAAGGATCTGTGGTAGCGCTCCTTCTTGCACTGGGGGTGCCTCAGTCGGCTGCTGAAGGAGCTGCTCAGCTCCTCTACAGTCCGGTGCAGAGGGTGGGAGGTGTCGTCCATGATGGACGTGAATTTGGCCAGCACCCTCCTCTCAGCCACCTCCTTTACAGAGTCCAGAGGACAGCCCAGGACAGAGCTGGCCCTCCTGACCAGCTTATTGAGTCTCTTTCTGTTCCGCTCTGTGCTGCTCGGGGCTCAGTAGACGACAGCGTAGAGGAGAGCAGAGGCCACCACAGAGTCATAAAAAGTCTTGAGCAGAGGCCTGCACACTCCAAAGGACCTCAGTCTCCTCAGGAGGTGGAGGCGACTCTGGCCCTTCTTGTACAGGGCGTCGGTGTTGTGGGACCAGTCCAGTTTATTGTTGAGGTGAACACCCAGGTACTTGAAACTGTCCACAGTCTCTATGTCCTGCCCCTGGATGTTCACCGGTGAGTGAGGTAGTGGTCTTCTCCTGAAGTCGATCACCAGCTCCTTTGTCTTACTGGTGTTCAGGCTCGGGTGGTTGCACCCACACAAGTCCACAAAGTCACTGATGACCAACCGGTACTCCAGCTCGTTCCCCTCAGACACACAGCCCACAATGGCCGAGTCATCAGAGAACTTCTGGAGATGGCAGCTGTCTGTGTTGTATGTGAAGTCCGAGGTGTAGATGGTGAAGAGGAAGGGCGAGAGGACAGTTCCCTGGGGGGCCCCAGTGCTGCAGACTACCACCTCTGACTCACAGCTGCACGTTGTGTGGACGGTCAGTAAGGTAGTCGATGGTCCAGGCAGCGAGATGTCCATCAACTCCCGCATCCTCCAGCTTCCCCTGCAGCAGCGCCGGCCTGATGGCGTTGAAGGCGTTGGAGAAGTCAAAGAACATGACTCTCACAGCACTCCTGGTGGTCTCTAGGTGGGTGAGCGTCCGCTGCAGCAAGTAGAGGACGGCGTCCTCTACTACGTTTGGCTTGTAGGCAAACTGCAGGGTCCAGGGTGGGGCTCACCACAGAGGTGACTGAGGATCACCCTCTCCATGATCTTCATGAGGTGGGAGGTCAAGGCGACTGGTCTGTAGTGGGCTGGTTCCCTGGTGTTTGTTGTTTTGGGAACCGGGACCACACAGGAGGTCTTCCACAGGACGCGGACCTTCTCCAGGCTGAGGCTCAGGTTGAAGATGTGGCAGAGAACCTCACAGAGCTGGTCTGCACAGGTTCTCAGCAGCCTGGGGCAGATACAGTACCATCGGGTCCTGCGGATTTCCTCTGCTTGAGTCGCCTAAGTTCCCTCCTCACCTCGTCCAGTGTGATGGAGAGGGGGGAGTGGGGAGGATGGGGACTGTGGTGGACTGCAGAAGGTGGTGGCGGGGGGTAGAGGGGGCCTGGTGCTGGGTTGGGGATGGGGTTGGGATGGGTTGAAAGGGAAGGGGGATGTGGCTACTGGCCCGGGGAGGTGTGAAGAGGATGGGGGAGTCGACAGAGGGGCAGAGGGGGTGGGAGGCGAGTCAAACCTGTAAAATATTCTTCCGCCTCTGGGAGTCTATGGCAACCCCTAGAACCGTCTGTTAAAAAGTTGTGAAATTTTGCATGCACATTCCAGCCAGTCTCCTCATTACCCACAGCAATTTATAGGCCCCCACCCCCAACCCTCTAGCGCCACGAGCAGGTCAAAGTTGGCCTATAGGGCCACCAGAGGGCCAGTTGCAGGTTTGATTGGCTGTCACGACAAAACGATAAGAGATATCAAAAAACCCAGGCATATTTCTGATGAGGCTCAGTCCAAAGATGCTATGTACCAAATTTGAGCAAAATTGATCCAAAATTGAGGAGAAGCATTTTGAGTGTTTTTTACATAAAATTCAAAATGGCGGAAAATGACGTCATAGGGCGACGTCATGTGGTGCGTTGGATTCGGCTTGGCCCAAGAAGTCCAGGGATGCCAAGTTTTTTAAAATTGGACATACGGTTCAAAAGTTACACGCAGTCATCAAATTGACGTGCGTTGACGTGCGTTTCAGCTCTCTCAATGAAACTTGGTGCGCAATGTACCATGCATACAGAATTAGCCATACCACATTTGGTGCACATTGGCCACTAGGGGGCGCTACAACATGCATAAATGTGTTTTGGGCGAAGACCGATCCAACGCACGTCATCAAATTAAGCTGGGTCACTGCTTGGCCCCACATTGCTGCTTGCAGCTATATTTTATTAATTGACTTTTATTGAACCAGGAAAGTCCCACTGAGATTAAGTCTGCCACAACAATAAATCAAAGCAAGATATATATCGCTGCAGAGAAATACTGCAATAAATTATATTGAAACTTCTTTATGCCACTGACACAATAACAATAAAGAAGGGTAAAGCAGGATAATCCCATTTTAATGAGGCTCTTAAATAGTGAATATCATTAAAACGCCTATGCAGCAACTAATAAATAACAGAATGAACCAATAATTAGAAATACAAATGACTTATTCATGTACATTTTATGGGCTGATATATCAACATTTAATACAAATATTCAATACCAACATTTTTTTTGCTGCCCCATTCCCCCTGTGGTTTTTAAGAACAGACTAATGATTCATTTGGAAATAGAAGAGTGTTATGTGGCTGATCAAACTGGTCTGTGTGTTCTTTGCACAGAGAAAAAATAGGATGTGCTCTGTGGTTATTTTAGCAACCTCCCAATGACACAAGCTGACTTCTCTCTCTGTCTCTACAACACCACAGCTAACTTCTACTGCCTCAACTGAATTATGAATTATGTCCATTTACAACCCATTTTCATTGTGGAGGTCATTTTAAGTTCCCTCCCTTTTGATGTTTTGGCTGGTTTTCCATTAGTGCTGGCTTTGGCTAGAATGATTATCACTACTGGGAGTAAGAGGCCATTACTTAACCCTGCAGAAACTGTACAGATTGTCCAATTGCACCAGGATGGCACATCTGGACGTGCCCTTGCAAGAAGATTTAATGTGTCTCCAGCACAATCTCCAGAACATGGAGGAGATTTCAAGTGACAGGCAGCTCTATCAGAGCTAGACAGGGCCCTAGAAAGTCATCAACCCATCAGTGGGACCCATATCTGCTCCTCTGTGCAAGGAGGAACAGGCTGAGCACTGCCTGTGCCCTACAGAATGACCTTCAGCGGCCCACTGGTGTGAATGTCTCTGCCCAAAGAATCAGACTTCATGAGGGTGACTTGAGGGCACCATGCTCTGTAGTGGGCCCTGTGCTCACCACCCAATACCATGGAGCTGGATTGGCATTTGCCGCTCTATGCTTTTCACAGATGAGAGCAGGTTCTCCCTGAGCACCTGTGATAGATGTGAAAAACTCTGAAGAAGACAAGAACGCTATGCTGCCTGCAACATCGCTCAGCATGAGCTGTTTGGTGGTGGGCCAGAGATGGTCTAGAAAGGCATATCCATGGAGGGACACACAGACCAGCTAGAACATAGCAGCTAGAAAATAGCAATCTGACTGTCAATGAAATCCTTGAACCTATTGTCAGACCTTACGCTGGTGCAGTAGGTCCTGGGTTACTCCTGCATGACAATGCCTCATGTGACAAGAGTCTGCAGGCAGTACCTGGAGGATGATACAAATGAATGGCCCTCATGATCACCTGACTTAAACCTCGTAGAACACCTCTGGGACATTATGTTTGGGTCCATCAGATGGCGATTGCTCCTCAGTCTCTACAGGAGCTCAGTGATGCCCTAACAAAGATCTGGGAGGACATCCCATAAAACACCATCCGTTGTCTCATTAGGAGCATGCCATGGTGTTGTCAAACATGCGTACAAGCACCACATAAGAGACTGAGAAGCATTTTGAGTTACAGAAATTACATTTTGGCAAAATGGTCTAGGCTGCCACATCATTATTTCACTTTGATTTTCAGGGTGTCTGTAAAATTAAGCCCTCTGTAGGCTTAAAATGTTGAGGAAGCATGCTTTTGTTCCTAAGTCATTGTCCTGGCCATATTTGTACAACATTTTTTACACTGAGATCTGATGTATTTTCAAAGAGTTCCTTTGATTTTTTTTTTTTAGCAGTATATATTCAGAATGGTAGGAGCCAAGACTGATCCTTTTGGAATTCCCCAGTAAATACCAAACTTTTCAACTTTTCAGCTGTAAGAATTTTAGTGGCAAAGAACTCTGGTTTAACAATATTTATTGGACTAGTTTTTTTTTGTATTGTTTGAACTCACATAAAGTCTGTTTTCAGCCAGAATCAGTTTTATTGCCATTGGAAATGTACAAAATTCATGCGCGTTTTGGTGACAGGTGAAAAGTGACAGGCGATAGACCTGTTCCAGTAATAATCTGGGCTGATATATCAAAGTTCAATAATGATATTTAATACCAATATTCAATACATTTATTGTAGCACTGCCCCATTTTCTGTGTGGCCTTTCTGAACAGACTAATGATTCAAATGGAAATAGAAAAGCGTTGTGTGGCTGTATGTTACACAAGCATGTAAGACGTTATTTTATACCCCACACAAATACATGTTATTACTTTTACAGAAGTTAATTTTTTATCTTTACTTCAACTTAAGACACATTTGTGGGCCTTACTGTAGATTTTAAAAGCTCAGCCACAGCAACTGGAATCAGCTAAAAAAAAAAAATCCATATTGGCCCATCCCTAATGTAAACCCAGCCTACTCTTCATATGATAATTACAATGATCTTAAATAAATCTTCTGGCTTACTATAAGAAAACTATACATGGAAAAGAGTTAGCCAAACAAGTGAGAGAATCTGGGCTTAACACAGTCAAAGGTTTTCCACAGAGTGCAGTATTTTAGGCATTAGAGGCACACTTTGACACTTCTTAAATGTTGGGGTTTTTTTTATTACGATATGCAGTGTGAGTCAGTGAAGGCGTTTTCACAGCAGAATAAACCCTTCGTCAAACTGGTCTGTGTGTTGTCTTTGCACAGAGAAAATAAGCATGTGCTTTGTGGTTATTTTAACAACCTCCCAATGACACAAGCTGACATTTACATCTACAACACCACAGCTCATTTCTATATTACCCCAGGCGCTTCTATAACACTACACCTAACTTCTATTTGTAGTTTTCAGATTCTAGAATATGATGAATTTTTAGTGGCAGAAAACCCCGATTAAGACTAGTTTGTTTGTGTAGTTTGAACTCATAAAAAATATGTACTGTCTTCAGTCAGTTTTATTACCATGTACAAAATGCACAAAAAGGAACTTTTTTCTGCATTTTGGTGACAGATGACAAGTGACAGGTTTTACAGAGTGACAGGTATTATACACCATATTCCAGAATCTGCTGTGGACACCGCAATCTTTAGTCGGGTTGTATTATTTTGTACGGGAACTATAAAGCCGTTTTAAAGGAGAAGTAACGTTTTTTACAATTTGAGCCTTATTAGAAGCTCGATGTCTTAGTCTACGATTTCGTTTGAGTCAAAAGTGGCCTGTAATCCGATTTATCCATAGTTTACAGCTTTGCGTTTCATGTTTGGGTCCCGGGAGCTGAGAGCACACTCCGCATATGCGCACTGGCGTCCTCATCTACTCGAAACTATGGCTAAATCTTGGATTACAGGCCACTTTTGACCAAACGAAATCGTAGACTAAGACATCGAGCTTCTATGATTTGAAAAGTGCTAAAGTTTGTGTTATTTGGAGACCGCTCGGGGCATATAATATATGCCCCGAGCTATGGCTAGAAGTCGCGCTAGGCTAACGCAAATCTAAAACATCTCTGGAAGTGCTCCATATGACACCAAAGTGCTATGGGTGAGTAAAACAACTTGTTTTATTACCGAAATAAGGCTCAGATTGTAAAAAACGTTACTTCTCCTTTAAAGCCTCCAGTGCAGTGTGACTTGTTGGTCACATGAACGTTGAACACAAATGAGCCATCTTCATGTCATATTTAAGATGAAAATAGTTTCCCAAATTCTTTGTTGACATGAATGGGATCCATGTTTAACCGGAAGTGCCACCACCAAAAAGCGTGGTTTAGGAGAATTTGCAAACAAAACTGGGTGGGGTGGAATAAGGTGGATAGAGTGACTGGCGTTATACAATGACAAGAGTGACAGGCGGTATATAGAGAGAGGTGTTGTAAAGTGACAACTGACATGCAAACCCCACACATAAAGGCCCTGTGCTGCCCCAAAAATTGCTGTTGCTGTGAAACGAGAGAGCTAAATGCTATGGCCAGATTTTTTTATAGCGCTTTTTTCACTTTCAAGGCACTCAAAGCTACAACAAAGAACCACTCACCCATTCACACACAGTGACATTCATCTGTGGGAGCTGGAATCACACCACCAGCCAGTGATGGTTATGTCGAGAGTGGGATTCGGATCTCCAACCTTCAGATCAGTGGACAAATGCTCTTTCCAACTGAACTACTGCATCCCCACTGTTCCATCGCACTACATATTTTATGGTCAGTTTAGGATGTCCAGTGCACTAGGGATGGGCTATATCTTGGGTCCAATAATGATATGGTAATTGGGCATACCGGGCATTTTCCCAGTGGGCCAACAGTCCTAGGGGCCGATGCCCTTCTTTTTTTCTTTTTTCTTTTTTTTTTTTAACTTAGAGACCGGCCCACAACTTAGGACTGAACCAGGACTAAACCAGGACTAAACCAGGACTACATCAGGTCTGAACCAGGACTAAACCAGGTCTGAACCAGGACTAAACCAGGACTAATCAGGTCTAAATCAGGACTAAAACAGGATTGAACCAGGACTAAACCAGGACTAATCAAGTCTAAATCAGGACTAAATCAGGTCTGAACCAGGACTAAATCAGGATTGAACGAGAACTAAACCAGGACTAATCAGATCTAAATCAGGACTACCAGGACTAAATCAGGTTTGAACCAGGACTAAACCAGGACTAAATCAGGACTGAACCAGGACTAAACCAGGACTAATCAGGTCTAAATCAGGACTAAATCAGGTCTGAACCAGGACTAAACCAGGACTAATTATGAGGGGCCGGTCTAAGCCAAAAATGCCAGGGCCATTTTTTTGTCCCAGTCCAGACCTGGTCGCATATATATCAGAGTTTTTATTATTATTATTTTTTTTTTTTTTTACAAAAGTTGATTTGTAATCTTTACTTACTTATTAATACATGTTCTTGTGGTTCCTCCTGTCTAAGGGGAGTGGCTCAAACAGTCTGTGTCCAGTGTGACCTGGACATGTACAGGACCTTCACTAGAATCATTTGGATCATTTCAGCCCTAGAATTGAACTCTACTGAACTTGAGTTAAAAGGAACTGTTAGCGTCTGTCCTGGAGAGATGGGAGGCTACAGCCCATCACCTTCTCAGCAGAGCGCACTAAGCTCTGCAGTCAAAATATATGAAATGCAGTGTCCTCATTTTATTCATTATTTCTTAAAAGAATCTTGAGTCCTCCAGCTTAGTGCCTTGTGACCAACATTCAGGGAAAAAATGAAGGACATGTTGTTCCCTTTTCAGAAACATACCTTCTATTAGCGCTTAGAAAATTCTTTTTATTTTATTTTTTCATTTATTTTTGCTTTCCAAACATAGACATTATTAGTTAGAAAACATGAGACACTAAAGCCAAGGGATCAACTGATTACATAACAGCCAATAGTGAAATAACTGGTCCATGACGTAATAACAGGCTGATAATGTAATAGCAGGCCAATAATGAAATGACATAATTACAGATTATTACAAGATAAGATAAGATAAGATAAGATAATCCTTTATTTGTCCAACAATGGGGAAATTGCAGTGTCACAACGCAAGTTTCAGAAACAGTAGGAAAATATGAGCATGCACCAAAATTAAGATAAATAATAATAATAAGTATGTATTGTGTAATCAACTAAAAAAACACAACATTGTAAGGTTAAATATCCCATGACATGGTACTTCTTGATGCTTTTATATGGCGCCTTAATGGTTCCCTAATACTGTAAATGAATCCTTCTTCAAAATCAAGCCTCAGTGCATGAGAAAGCCTCATGAACACAGTCGGAGTGAAAAAATATGTCTCTGAACACTTTATTCTGGGTGTTGTTGCTTGAATGCAAATGAGGAGGACAGAGACAGGCCAGTGCAGCGGGTGGGTGTGGCCAAACTCCGCTTTTTCCTTGTTTAGCGGTGCGATGTGCGCTGACTCCACTTCCGCGTTTTATGCGCGAAGGAAGAAAGGAGAGGCGTTTCAATGAAAAATCACATTTTCACAGAAAATAAAATTAAACCACTGCTGTTTCAGAGGTCCAGAGGCTCAGATAAAGGACATCCGAGCCTGGAAACACTCTCACGTGCCTCCAGGCAAAGTAAAAAAACGCATTTTGTATCGTCTGTGTGACGTCACATAGTTTCCTTGTTCAGAATCGCTTGTTTAAGCTGTCTTTTTTTTCAAACGCAGAAAAGGATTGCAAATGCTCAGTTTAGACATTTCACAACTTTTAGCCATGGGGGGGGGACCCTAAACAGGGTAGGGGAGCTCACGTTAACGTTCAAAAACCTCAGAAAGTGAAAATTTCATGCCATGGGACCTTTAAAAGGCACAGGAACGTTGCACAATAAATGTCTTTGATTCTGAGCAGTGAAACGTACAATGTAATAATCTTCCAATTACATAATAACATCCAACCGCAGCTGTCTAAAGCTGCGTTTAGAAAATGTGTTGGACACCTCTAATTAGACTTTGCATTTAAATTAAGACGCTTCCTTCATTCGCATCTTGGAGAAAAATATTTGATGTGCATTGAGGGTGTCGTTGCAGCTGGTGAGTGCCTCGTTTGATCCCGGTTGAGAGAGTGGCTTTAGTGTATTTATTCAAGGCCACATCTGAGGCCTGAATGCTCAAGATGCGCTGTGTCGACAATGTGTCAACATTCGTGCAGTGGTGACGCCTGAAGATGCAAAAACTCAGGCACCCTGATGCACTGAATGCAGTTTTACAGTGAGCAGGCTGTTACAGTAGTCTAACCTACTGGAGACAAATGCATGGATAAATCTCTCCACGTCTGCTTTAGGCAGTATACCTTTGATTTTTGCTATTTTTTTAGGTGGTAAAAAGCTGCAGATGTTATTGATTTGATGTACTATGATTTCTGTCTTGTCTGAGTTTAGCTGGACGAAGTTGTTTTGCATCCACATCTGATCTGTTGTCAGTGAGACGTAGATCTGAGTGTCTGCATAGTTGTGGTAGGACGAGTAGCCAAACATCTTCACATTTGTCCAGTGACAGAACTGAATTTTCCTGATCAGGTAGAGAATTCAGTGTATGAAACAGTCAAATGAAGCCACAATAATCATGATGTGTCCACTTTTTAAAGGGATAGTGCAGTTTTTTAAATGTTAATCTGTATGGGTTTCCTTCTAAAAGTTCCGTGTGTTGACACCGGCTTACCTCTGACACTCTCAGCTGATCCCGGTTCGGCTCGCTTTCTGGAGCCCACGTAAGTAGGTCCGGTAACTTCCGTGGAACATGAAATAAAGCTTGTTTTTCTTCTCAAAACAAAACATTTGTTAGAAAGGTGATATATTTGCGTCCGAAACAGTTGTCCACGAAACATCCAGTAACATATTTCGCATTTGCTTATTGTCTCTCTCCACTCGTATCACTACGCCCATGTTAACTCTATCAGCCTGTTCACCTTCAGCGGATGTCTACGCCGAAGTTTAGAACACATGTAACTTTTAGAAGGAAACCCATACAGATTAACATTAAAAAAACGCACTATCCCTTTAAAAATGACATCCAGCTTGAACCATTCTGAACCATTCGTCACATAAAGTCCAAAAGTTAAAAGTTATAATGGTTTATGGTTTATGTTCTAATGCTGTTTCCTCATCACAAACATACCTGCAGTTGTGTTTTGTTTTAAACATGTTTAACACACAAACCCTGCATCTATAGGCTGAGCTCTGCTCAACAGAAAAGACTTGTGAGTTCATGTGGTAATACAGGAAGTGCTCCAGTGTGTTTTTAATCTTCATACACACACTAGAATCATTTGAATAATTTCAGTCATGGAATTGCCAATCCCTACTGAACTAAAAGTAAATTGTAGCTGTTAACTTGAAAACTATGGCTTCATAACATCACAAGGTGGAACACAACATTTTGAGCTCTAGAGATAAGAAAAGATAATCCTTTATTTGTCCCTCAATGGGGAAATTGCAGTGTCACAACGCAAGTTTCAGAAACAGTTGGAAAATATGAGCCTGCATCAAAACTAAGATAAATAATAATAATAATAATAATAATAATAATAATAATAATAATAATAATAATAATAATAATAATAAGTATGTACAATCAACTAAAAACACAACACTGTAAGGTTAAAAGGCACAGGAACGCTGCACAATAAATGTCTTTGGTTCTGAGCAGTGAACAAACAAACAGCAGTTAAAGTGACTCCAGTTCAGTAATATATAATATCACTACAATAAAGTGACTCAGATGATTGTGTACAGTGCAGTGATGGGCAGTGGTGGTTAAATAAATAAGTAGCAGGTAAAGTGACTTTAAATAATATTGCACATTGTTATTATTACTATGGAGATGACACATGGTTGCTATGGGGATGAACATGACTAGCATTGATCACTGTTCAGTAGACAGACTAATAATGCAGTCTTACTCAAACATGTGTGAATGAAACAAAACACAACTTCAGGTATGTTTTTTATGAGCTAATAACATTGTAACATGGTTTAAAGTTTGTGTAATAAAGGACCTTATACCCCAAATAAAATCTCAGTGTTTAGCTATACTGTAATGCAATTTCTGGGAGAGAGTAGAGGGTGATGGACAAAAGTTTCAATAATGTGATACAAACTAACATATTTTGACCTTTTTGCGTCAGGACAGTCGCACACAGGCTGAGGGAGTGTACTTCAATACACCGCTGGAAAAACAAAAGGCGATCGTGTGAGCAAAGAATGAGAGGAGGAATGGTGGCAGAGAGCAGAGGAGGAGTGGTGAGTGAGCTGCGCACACAAATATGCGTTTGCGTTTTGTCAGGGCTGTTTGCTTCCTGACAGGTCAATGAGAGGCTCCTTAGTCACATCTAAACTATACAACATGATTCATCATTCAGACAATTAACGTTTAAACACACGGGCAGGATTAAGAGGTCACAGCCACAGCCAGTGTCAGAGCAGCTACCAAGGATTCTTTAATCTATAGCTATACGAAAAATGACAGAAACATACTTTAATACATGTTTCAGCTAAAAATACATTTGTAGGCACTATCAAAAGTTAAATGTTTAGTTAAGAGTTTTTTCAGTCTTTGTTTTTTGGTCAGTTTGGTCTCTGAGCGTAAAATCTTTCATGTAAAATATAAAAAAAATAAAAATGATCCACTCTGCACCAAAAGGTGTTTTAATATTTAATTAAATCAACTTTTGTTTATAGACATTTAGTTTATGGGGCAATGAAAGTTTAAAAATTCACAAAATGCATTTCACTCATAGGGACAGGATCAGGATTAGCCTTTAAAGTAGCATCTACACCACATGTTACAGTCTTGTGAAAAATGAGACAAAATAAACATTTTTGAGGTAAATTTTCAGTTTGATGTAGTATTAATATACACTGTATTTGCACTGGGGCTCAGACTGTAGTGGTATGAGGAGCAATTTGGCTAAAATGCATTGTTAATGAAAGTTCATTTATCATCTACAAACCTTAGTCCTTAGGGTTAGACCTGATCACATATACAGTTTGTTCAATGTAATCCTGGTTTAATTTTGGATTAGGTTAAATCCTGGTTAAGTCTTGGTTCAGACCTAGACCTGATTTATTTTTATTTATTTTTTGTAGTACTTTTATTATCCCTGTAGGGAAATTGTCCTCTGCATTTCACCCATCCTTTCAGGGACCCATCTCCATGATCTTATTGTTAGGCCTGGTAAGGATGGAGGATTATTATTTTTTTTTTTACCTTTGAAGCATGTTTTTGGGATGATGGGGGAAACCAGAGTGCCCGGAGGAAACCAACCCAGACATGGGAAGAACACGCAAACTCCACAGAGTGCAAGCCACTCAGCCACTGTGCCACCACTGTTTAGACCAGAGGTGTCAAACTCATTTTGGTCCGGGGGCCAGATCCAACTACGAGTGTGCAAAATAATCGTCATGACAATGCATCGCGATACTAACTTTCACAATATACTGCATCGATTCTTGATGCCAAAAATCGATTTTTATTTATTAATAATTAATTATTAATAAATACATTAATTAATTATTAGTTGTTTTTTTTTAAATATATAAGTCCTATGCACTTTTTTCTTTGTGAAAGGGTATTGTTTGTTATGATGGTAGCTACCTCCAAAATGGCAAATGTTTGAACATCATTTTTTGTTTTAGAAAAAATCCTATGCACTTTTTTGTTTTAGTTTTAGTTTAGTTTATTAGTTTATTTGACAGGGACAATGCACATAAAAACATTGACCTACATAAAAGACGTAATATGTTTGTGCCAGGTTATAGCAAATATGCTTTATTATTGGTTTGGTTTATTTGTTTTTGTTATTCAATAAATTCATGAATTGAGTTGCTCAGAGTTATGTATCAATTGAAGACACTACCCAGATACACAGCCACTGATATTTAAGTTATCCTCTTTTTTTTGGTACATTTTCACTGAAGTATGTCGAATATATTGCAATGCATCGCAATAATTCAAGTATCGTGATGCATCGTGATAGTATCGCATCGTGGCATATGAATCGTGCTTCGAATTGAATTCGTGACTTCTTTGCCAATACCCACCCCTAGATCCAACCGACTTTGATCCCAAAGGGGCCGGATCAAAAAACTCATGGCAAATATACCCCAAAAATAGCAATAAGTCCAAATATTTGTGCAGAGAAACACAAATCTATTACAGAAGTGCTTTTTATTTGATGAACTCTTTCTTTTACAGAATATTATAATATTATGAACAACCTGAAACACAAGCGTACAGGTTTCCCATTCACCTCTGTCAACAAATAGGAATTAGACCTGCTTTAGTCCTGGTTTAGTCCTGGTTTAGACCTGGATTAGTTCTGGTTTAGTCCTGGTTTAGTCCTGGTTTAGACCTGGATTAGACGTGGTTTAGTCCTGGTTTAGATATACTAATATATTTTAAACCTGTTTTAGACCAACCTGAAGTCCTGATTTGTATAATGTTATTGACTTCACTGTTTGAGTCCTGTTTTAGGTCTTAGTTCTGGTTTAGTCCTGTGTTAGGTCTTAGTTCTGGTTTAGTCCTGTTTTAGGTCTTAGTCCTGGTTTAGTCCCGGTTTAGATCTTAGTCCTGGCTTTGACCTGGTTTAGTTGTGGTTTAATTAGGAAATGGAAAATCCTGCACTCAGCGTCCACTTTTCTCATTATTGACATTTTGCTGATGACGGTGTCACGGTCAACAGTCAAAACAAGGGTCCTGGGAGGGGCCACACACAGAGGCGCTGGTGGGAGGGGCCACGCACAGATGCGCTAGTGGGAGGGGCCATGCACAGAGGCGATGGAGATGCTGCTTTGCTAAACTGTGCAGAAAAGAGGCAGAAAATTACCAATATCTTAATAGAAAATTAAAATATAATTCAAATATTTTAATAGAAAATCAGCCGAGGGCCAGATTAAAGATCTTGGAGGGCCGGATCTGGCCCCCGGGCCGCATGTTTGACACCCCTGGTTTAGACCTTGTTTACGGCTTTTTTTTTAGATGATTTATTTCTGGTTTAGACCTTGTTTAGAACTGTCTTAAATCTTGTTTAGACCTGGATTATTTTATATGTTCTTGGCTTCCCCTTTTTCATATTTCCCATTATTTAGTTTGTTTTGTTTTAAGTTTTGGGACTCATAATTTGATACATTAAATAAAACCAGATTGCTTTAATCACTTAGGCCCATTTCATGTCAACAGGAGCCTATTAATCGTTTTCCAATTACTTCAAAGTTGAGTCCTTTAAACAGTGTATACTTTGCGCTATTGTATCTTCAGCTAACTACTTAACAAAGAGCTCCAGCAGGGCCTCCGACAACTAAAGCGACTGCAGCAGATCAAACGACTTTGCTCATGTTAAAAAGACGGATTGGCATGTTTTGTCAGCCGTCTTTGTAAAAAAGACTGGCCTGGTATTATTTATGTGGCGCTCCCATGGGTACAGTGGCACAGCTCTTTGACGTATGGCTTCTGCAGTGACACATGCGCTAGCTGTTTCGAGATGACTGTGCATGCAACTGGAGACAAGTGAGCCGTGAAGTGTGTTAAGCTAACAGTGGCGAAAGCTAGCAGCTTTTCAGTGGAGATTAGCTGCAGGATGGGCTAAAGAGTGTAAATACACGGCTCTTTGACACACTTGGAATGGAGAGCAGATAGTGTAGCTACGCAGGGCCTTTTGTTGTTCATGGACAGTATACAGTAATATTTGGAATAGACAATTGCAATATTGTTGATTTTCAGATTCTACAGCGTGATGATGTCATAATTCCATCTAGAGAGCATGAACGTTTTTCCTATTGATACTTTGCAGCTGATGTCGTCAACATTGTGTGATGCTAACTCTAGGCTCTGCACTATCTAAAGCTCTGTTATTCAGTTAGACTTAATATGAAGTTTATATGAACACAATCTGGGCATAAGAAGTTAATTTACAGGTGAGCTGATAAACAAGTCTCTCACAGATGACATTACAGTCACAAGATAGATAGTGTTAAGTTTTTCAGTTTGTCAAGTTTGTCACTTTCACTTTCACTTTGTTGAAAATCAAACTCCTCAACAGAACAACAATAGAATATTCGCCCACAAGCAGTACTCGAGTTGAGGGGGGATGGGGAGGGATGGCATCGCCCCTGGGGGAAAAATAGTCAAAATCATCCCTCTTCTAAAACAGGCATCCCTTCTTCCATCCCTTGTGGAATTTTATCAATCAGGCATGAAAATCCCTCACCTTTTGGCGAAATTTGCTGTTTTGAAGTCAAAATAGGTGACTAACATGAATCGTGGCCAGTTCCAAGAGCCAATCATAGGCCGAACTGCACTCCGGCTTCCAATCATGTTGCAGCATAATTACCCACTGATCGCGCTCCCGCCAATCGTGACAGCGTTGTTGTGTTTGCGCCTGTTCGCCGATCAGCTGTGAGCGAGCCCCGTTAATATGTACGCTACGTTATTGCTACGTAAGAAGGAACTCTCGCCTCGGGACTCGGGATATTTATGTCGGTTTCCACGTGCATACTCGTGTCATATCAGACAACACAGCAAACTACAGAGCTGACCGTGTTCTTATGGAGTGAGTTCTATTATCATCAGGATTGGGGAGTAACGGATTACATGGAACGGCGTTAAGTAAAAGGATACCAAAAAAAGGTAACTGTATTCCCCTACAGTTACAAAGAAAAAGACGTACTCAGATTACAGGTACATTTAGTGAAAATGGGGATTACTTAGCAGGATTACAATTTGAAAGCATTTTATGTTATTTCATTTTTTCATTTAAAGCTGGAGGTCGTATGTAGGGAAAACAGAACGTACAGACTCGCACGCTCGCACTGTGGAATACACTTGCAGCGGCTCGCACTGAACTTCACGCAGGTCGCGCACTACGGACTAAACTTGCAGCGGGCATGGTTTCAAAAAACGCATTTAGCGCGTGGAAATTTAGGGAGAATTTTATTTTTATAGAAGACAAAGGGAACAACATCACAGTGCAGTGCAAATTGTGCCTTCCAGCGGTTAAACACCTGTCAATGTCCAAGGATTCTACTTCCAATCTCAAGAAACATTTACAGGTAAGATCGCTAATATTAACGCTTTGATACTGACAGGCCCTAAATGTCCTGCTTCAGTCATGTTATGTGTGAATATGAGTCATTTCTTTGTCTTGATTCATTGGTAGGAGCCAGTTTCGAGTTAGCTATCGACTAGCAAACTATTAGCAAGCTAGCTAACGTTTGCGGTCACAAGTACACTTTGTGCATTTGTAGAACGATATTACAATATTTAAACATTATCTAGGCAACATAGCCATGTTAAAAGGGATATGCCACCCCCAGGGCAAATTTGGGCATCTCCCCACAGTCCAGAGACTAAAATAAGTGGTGGAAAGCGTTTTCCTGCTCACCCAGCCATTGTCCGAGTCTGTCGCCACTGACCGCCGCGGTATCTGCAGCTCCTCCGCCTTAGACTGGAGTCTAACGTCGCCAGAGAAAGATTTCGGCCAAAAGGAATTAATTTGCTCGATGTGTTTCCCAATTACTTTATGTGTAGTGCGCATTCATATCGAGTGTAAATACATGTGCAAATCAACACAGAGAGCTTGCCTTGGTCATTTTGGGTGGGAACTATTTTCCAGTGCGGAAGAATACAGTCAAATCACGCAGCACGCTGCCAGGGGAATCCCAGTTACGCACCGGGAAGGGAGTTCCCCTGTTGCACAACGTGGAACAGCTTTGTGCATTTCTTGACAGGGAAGATTTCTGTGCTTTTCTCTCAACTGGATTTAACTCAAGTTTGATTTTTCTTCTTGTTCCACTGTTGTGACGTTTCAACCAATGTTTTCTTCAGTTTTATTAAGTCATTTTAGATGATTATTGCGATTTAAAATGTGCAGATTACAATCCACAAGCGTCATAGATTATAAACATAGAGCAGACACTAGCACAATATGTTTCCTTTAACCTGGTTTTAAACCAGGATTAAAGTGCCATGTGTTTGTCTATTGTTTGTCTTTGTTAATATATAGACTGATAAGGACGGGGTCTTTCACTGTGTAATCTTCTCAAACACAGATAAACACATTACGATGAGCAGTCCTTCAGATAAGTGCCCCTCAGCTCTCTGCCAGTCAGAGCTGTCACTGAGGAGTGTGAACACTTTAAAAACATGATCCAAACTAACACGTGTAAATACTGGACACCTTTGACATATCTTTGCTGTTTTCTGATCTATATTATAATTTCCTCATCACAAACAGACCTGGAGTTGTGTTTTGTTTCATTCACACATGTTTAACACACAAACCTGCAGATTTAGGCTGAATTCTTTTTGAGAATTCAAAAAGAATTCAGCCTAAATCTGCAGGTTTCTGTGAAATGGAAGACACTCTTTTCCAGCTTGTGATGTCATGTGGGGATAAAGGAAGTGCTCCACTGTGTTTATAAACTCCATACACCTTCACTAGAATAATTTAGATAATTTCAGATCCAATCTCTTCTGAACTAAATGTAAACTAAACTAAAATGTACATGTAGACTAATAATAAAGGATTACTTTCTACAATTTCCCCATTGTGGGACAAATAAAGGATTACCTTATCTTATCTTACTCAAACATGAAACAAAACATAACTCCAGGTATGTTTTTGAAGGGGACATTGCTTGATTAGAACATGTCTTACAGCTCACCAGAGTTTTGTGTAATCTAGGACCTTTAATGTGCCTATGAGAGTAGATTAGAGTTATTATACTGGATCAGTTTTATATAGCGCTTTTGTGGACACGTTTTACAGTGCATTATTCATCCACTCCACACACTGTGGTGGTACGCTACTACTGTAGCCACACATGCCCTGGGACAGACTGACAAGTGAGTGAGTGAAGTGTCTTGCCTAAGGACACAACATCAGTTTTTGTTACTGCTGCCCCACAGTGACATCAGGTATTCTCTCATCCAAGTATTAAAGGAGAATTAACGTTTTTTTACAATCTGAGCCTTATTTCGGTAATAAAACAAGTTGTTTTACTCACCCATAGCACTTTGGTGTCATATGGAGCACTTCCAGAGATGTTTTAGATTTGCGATAGCCGTAGAGCTAATATATGCCCCGAGCGGTCTCCAAATAACACAAACTTTAGCACTTTTTAAATCATAGAAGCTCAATGTCTTAGTCTACGCTTTCGTTTGAGTCAAAAGTGGCCTGTAATCCGAGATTTATCCATAGTTTCGAGTAGATGAGGAGGCCAGTGCGCATGTGCGGAGTCACAGTTTATTTCACTCTCAGATCCCGGGACCCAAACATGAAACGCAAAGCTTTAAATTATGGATACATCTCAGATTACAGGCCACTTTTGGCTCAAACGAAAGTGTAGACTAAGACATTGAGCTTCTATGATTTGAAAAGTGATAAAGTTTGTGTTATTTGGAGACCGCTCGGGGCATATATTAGCGCTACGGCTATCGCTAATCTAAAACATCTCTGGAAATGCTCCATATGACACCAAAGTGCTATGGGTGAGTAAAACAACTTGTTTTATTGCCGAAATAAGGCTCAGATTGTTAAAAAAACAACGTTAATTCTCCTTTAAGCCCAGTCCTGTTTAGCAGAAGAGATGTGAAGAGACCAGGCTGTGACACGCTGGTATGACCACAGTTATGATTTAACAAAAAATATGCACATTTGTTTATGCGAAGTTTATTATTTCATTATCTGGACAGACGTGTTACTAAGCAACCATAATGTAAACAAGGGCAAAAACTACGATTATTATGATTAGACTCATAAAAATAAATGACAACACCTTATTTTGATGTATAAGTGTCTGTAAAGAGAGTGTATAGTGGAGGTGGTTGGAGGAGAGAGTGTATAGTGGAGGTGTTGTGAGGAGAGAGTGTATAGTGGAGGTGGTTGGAGGAGAGAGTGTATAGTGGAGGTGTTGTGAGGAGAGAGTGTATAGTGGAGGTGTTGGGAGGAGAGAGTGTATAGTGGAGGCGGTTGGAGGAGAGAGTGTATAGTGGAGGCGGTTGGAGGAGAGAGTGTATAGTGGAGACGGTTGGAGGAGAGAGTGTATAGTGGAGGTGTTGGGAGGAGAGAGTGTATAGTGGAGGTGTTCGGAGGAGAGAGTGTATAGTGGAGGCGGTTGGAGGAGAGAGTGTATAGTGGAGACGGTTGGAGGAGAGTGTATAGTGGAGGTGTTGGGAGGAGAGAGTGTATAGTGGAGGTGGTTGGAGGAGAGAGTGTATAGTGGAGGCGGTTGGAGGAGAGAGTGTATAGTGGAGGTGGTTGGAGGAGAGAGTGTATAGTGGAGGTGGTTGGAGGAGAGAGTGTATAGTGGAGGTGGTTGGAGGAGAGAGTGTATAGTGGAGGCGGTTGGAGGAGAGAGTGTATAGTGGAGGCGGTTGGAGGAGAGAGTGTATAGTGGAGGTGTTGGGAGGAGAGAGTGTATAGTGGAGGTGTTGGGAGGAGTCTATAGTGGAGGCGGTTGGAGGAGAGAGTGCATAGTGGAGGCGGTTGGAGGAGAGAGTGTATAGTGGAGGCGTTTGGAGGAGAGCGTGTATAGTGGAGGCGGTTGGAGGAGAGAGTGTATAGTGGAGGTGTTTGGAGGAGAGAGTGTATAGTGGAGGTGTTGGGAGGAGAGAGTGTATAGTGGAGGTGTTGGGAGGAGTTAGTGTATAGTGGAGGCGGTTGGAGGAGAGGCGGAGAGGTGGAGAGAGCAGACGGTGTCACATCAGAGACTCTGTATGATTCACAGCTCTGGGGTCAAACCAATGCATTAGACGGAGTTATACAGAGGAGCCGTAAAGAGCCGCTTCAAAACATTCGAGAGAGCAGACGCACTCGCCGTGACCCCACCCTGACCCACCGTGACCCCAGACACATGCACCAGGCACAGGAAATCACTTAAAGGCGCTGTACCAGAACGAGATCAGTTGAAACAGTTTGCAGTGGTCCAAAGTCCTCACTTATCTTACGCATTCAGAGCGTCATAATTACTCACCGTGATGACTTAATAAGAACATTTTACGTTTAGAGGCCAGAGTGGAGTTTTTCTGTGACAGTAAAGCTAACAACAACTAGCATGCTAACAGAGCACTTTGCTGAATAAAACTGATAGCAGATGCAGACAGTACACAGTGGACTTATTTTCACTTCAAGAGCTTCTTATATCCTCCTGGGACCTGAAGAAAAAAAAAAAATCAGTATCTGAATTATTATTATTATTATTATTATTTTAATTTTCTATTTGGAGCTAAATGAACACCTTAGCATTTACATTTTGTTAATTTTATTTGTATTCATAATAATAATATCCGTAATGTGTCCTGCGTAATGGACGTCGGGGACATTTTGGTGTTAACAAAGTTAAGTTAAGTTAAGTTAACAACCTCACAAAAACTTTTTTTTTTTTTTTTGATGACCAACATCTCTGACAAGCTTCTACAGTCACGTCAAATAGTTTTTAGTCTCCCTTTAATTTTTTATTTATGTATTTTTTTTATGTATTATTTATTTTGTATTCATTTGTTTTTATTTATTTTAGTATTTTTTTAAATGTATTTTTATGTACTGTATTATTTATTTTCCATTTATTTATTTATTTTAGTTTTTTTTATTTATTGTTATTTTTATATATTATTTATGTTCTATTTATTTATTTATTTTAATATTTTTTTTATTTATTATTGCTCGACAACACAGGAAAAAATAGTTTGCACGGCTTGTGTAACTTTTATGGTGGGGGGACCGACACCGTTTTCTCCATGGAGAGGTTATTGCTTTGTAAGAAATGTTTCACAGTATGGCTTTAAACTTTTCTATCATGGCGACCAAACCAGACCAAGTTACAGGTCAGATCTGTGGAGAGGCGACGCCACTCACAGTCAGAATGTCTGTTTTTCTAGATATTTTTGAACTATAAAACAACATGTAATTGAATAAATGTGAGGTAGAGCTGTTTAATTCAAGATTCAAGATAGTTTATTTGTCAGAAGAACCGTTGACTCGTGAAGATAGTCAAGACGTACTAATAGCAGCAATAATAGTACATGGTAAAAAAGTGTTGCAAAAAGTGCAGCAGAAGAAGTAAACAATATAATAAAAAATATGTAATAAAATTTAATAAAATATAAGGCACAGGTAGGGTTAAATAAGGTGTAAGTAGAGTGTTTCACAGATTGCACATAATATAGTGTAGTATAAGCAGGGATGAAAGTGGCCAATCATGAAAAAAGCGGAAAGTCACACATTTCTCACAAGCTTTTAATATGTACGGTGGACCAAAACAGGCTCTTACTATGAAAAACAAACATACAGCTTTTATTGTGAAATTCTCATTATGTTTGTTTGTTTGTTTGTTTGTTTGTTTGTTTGTTTTAAGGTGCATTGTGTCACTTTTCCGGTGGAGGGTCCGTCAGATGCTTTTTCCATGGAGATGTTATTGCTTTACTGTATTTGGAATGTTTCACAGTATGGCTTTAAACCTTTCTATCTTCATGGAGACCAAACCAGACCAAGTTACAGGTCAGATCTTATAAAATCACCCGTAACTGAATAAATGTAAGGTAGAGCTGTTTAATGTCATACTGTGGAACATTCCAGGCAGAGCAATGACATACAGTATCTATAGAAACAAGTTACGCAGGGCACCTTTACATGTCAAATTGCTCAAAACATAATAAGTAAAAAAATAAATAAGTAAATAATAGGCTTGAACAGTGGTGACCAATGATGAAAATGGGGATTGCAGGGGAGTATTTTACTCAATTCTGTTTTTCTTATGTTTAAATAAATGAAATCAACATATACACTTACAGCTGAAGTGGGTTCAGCCCATGTGTGTAATAGCCCATAATTATTGTTATGAAGTAAGTACAGGGCCGGTTGCTATGCTGACATTATCTGTCACAGGACTACAAATAAAAATAGCCATCTAGCTAATTATGTTATATACCCAAATGTTAATTAATACACATTGGTCCTCGAAATGAATGAAATAAAATTAATTAATCCTTTTATCTAGTATAAAATCAAGGATAATATAATAAATAAATAAACTGTACATTGAAAACCTCTACTGCAGGGGTGTCAAACATGCAGCCCGGGGGCCTGATCCGGCCCTCCAAGACCTTTAATCTGGCCCTCGGCTGATTTTCTATTCAAATATTTTAATTATATTTTCATTTTCTATTAAAATATTGGTAATTTTCTGCGCCGTTTTTTCTGTTTTGCATGTTCGTGACTACCTACCTTTGTGAGCAGGTTTTCTCAGTAATGAGAAAAAGTTAAAACAAACTCAAGCTCAAAGCAAACACACAAACGCTTGAATGACATTCTGAAGTTGGCAGCTCCTCAGGACATGGGCCTGATACTGATGCACATGTGTAGGCTAAAATATGCCAAGTTTCAGGAGCAAAAAGAAAGCATGACTGAATTCAGTGAAATGCATACAAGTTCATGTTAAAACATAGTGTTGAAATGGCATTTTTCTTAAAGTTTCACGTTGTTCATAATATTGTAATTTTGTAAAAGAAAGAGTTCATCAAATAAAAAAGACGTCTGTAATAGATTTGCGTTTCTCTGCACAAATATTTGGACTTATTGCTATTTTTGGGGTATATTTGCCATGAGTTTTCTGATCCGGCCCCTTTGGGATCAAAATAGGATGGATATGGCCCCCGGACCAAAATGAGTTTGACACCCCTGCTCTAGTGCATACTATCGTGGGTGTTGTGTGTGGTTGCGGTCAGTAGGGGGCAGTAGTGGTGCCTGGTTGAGCTGCGTTGGAACAGTGACAGGAAACAGCACAATGCATTTGAATAGGGCTCATTGATCATTATTAATCATTGCTCATTATGAGGTATTATTATTATGACACAACCGCCGTCTGGGAATGGCACGACTCGCCCATGAAATCAGACCAGATCAGAAACCGCAAACAAAAGGAGCAATCGTTTGTTATATTCATGTTGTAAATTGGTAATAATATAAATACTGTGTGCAATTAAAGGCGCTCTACCGGATTTTTACCGCTGTAAAAACATCAAAAACATCACTAGTTCCTTTTAAAAAGTTTGCACTGGTCCAAAGTTCTTCCTCACTTACCTCATGCATTCAGAGTATCCTAATTATTCACAAAGATGAGTTTATAAGCACTTTTCACAAGACCTTTTAAAGACCGGAGAGGAGTTTTGACGTGACAACTAGCATGCTAAACCCACACTTTCTGATTGCTGGACAGTAAAACGCTTTATAATCAGATGCAGATGACAGACAGTGGACTTATTTTGACTTCGAGAGCTGCATATACCATATATCTGTAGTGGGGTAAGATATATTTTGCTTAAATACATGGGGAAAAGCTAAATAAGGCCTTTAATTGAATCTTTGAACTGGGATCAAACTTCAGTCAAATCAAATCAAATCAGTTTGGGGCTTTTCAATGGAGAGGTCTGTGATTGTAAAAGAGTTTTGGAGAGGGTGAATTTTGGAAGTATAATTTGGAATTTCATTTTAGTTTATGCCAGAGGGCTGGTTCCTCTGACTCAGAAATGACATCAAATTGAAGACTGTGTAATATAATATTTTAAGTCATTTTTCATTTTGTAATTCTTTTCAAACCTTGGATTCAAATATTTTATTTTGTCAGATTTTTGGCAGTGCCTGCAATTAGCAAATTCTCATCAGAGTCACAGAAACTAAATCTTTCTAGCTGTGTTGTGGACTCTCTAAGTGTCCACGTTCAATTTTAAAATGCCGCCATGATTTTTGATGTCACATGTTCAGTTCAAAGGCTAGAACAGGGTTGGCTCGTTACTTTGGACACCCTCAAGGGTGCCCGGTTTTTAAATGACCATAAAATCCACATAGCTAAATGTTTTTTTTCTACTTTCAAAACTAGGATCTCTTCAACTACCGCTAATCTACTCATGCAAACTTTCTATATCCTCCTGAGACCCGCCCATTCATTTGTGTCCTTTATAGTGGACATATTTTAAGTTTTGAGACAGACTCTAGTTTGTGGCTGCACTATGATAAAAAAATAAATAAATAAAATAATAATAATGATAATAATAATAAAAAAAATATTATTAATAATACAATAAATTATTAATAATAATAAAATAAAGTATTATTATTAATAATAATATTATTAATAATATTAATAATAATAATAATAATAATAATAATAATAAGAAGAAGAAGAAGAAGAAGAAGAAGAAGAAGAAGAAGAAGAAATCAAACATTAAAAACATATAAATAAAATACATTTAAAAAATCTAAAATATATAAATAAAATACATAAATAAGTAAATAAATAAATAATACATAAAAAATTTGAATAAAACATAAAAAAATACTAAATATAAATAAAAATACATAATATCTTAAAAATAAATAATAAATTAAAAAAGAGTCTAAGAACTTTTTGAGGTGACTGTAGAAGCTTGTCAGAGGTGTTGGTCATCAAAAAAAAAAGAAAAAATGTTTTTGTTAGGTTTAGGTTAACTTGCCATGGATTTAACACTATTACAGTCCATTACAGAGGACATGTTACAAAAATATGAATAAAAATAAAATTGACAAAACGTAAATGCTAAGGTGTTCATTTACCTCCAAATAGAAAATAATAATAATAATAATAATAATAATAATAATAATAATAATAATAATAATAATAATAATAATAATAATAATAATAATTTAGATGCACTTTTTTTCTTCGGGTCCCAGGAGAATATACATTGTATATTTTTTTTTTACATTTTAAGTCAATTTTACCTTAAAAGTACACCCTGCATAAACAATAAAAAAAATTGAAAAAAAAAAAAAAACTTTTTCAAAATTTGGTGGAAAACTTTATCTACATTTATTAGAGCCTAGTATATGCCAGTGATGCATGATGGGAAAATGTGGTGTATTACTGTGTTTTGAATGGTAGAGGATTATATAAAACCCTCACCTTTGTCACTTTTAGTTTATAGCTAGAAAAACAGACATTCTGACTGTGAGCGGGGTCGCCTCTCCACAGATCTGACCTGTAACTTGGTCTGGTTTGGTCTCTATGACGATAGAAAGGTTTAATACCATATTGTGAAACATTCCAGACAAAGCAATAACATCTCAGTGGAGAAAAGCACTAGCAAAGTTACACAATGCACACAGTGAACCACTTCCTGTATCGCCACATGACATCACAAGGTGGAACAGACTGTTTTCAGGTTGAGAGAAGCATTCAGCCTACAGTAAATATGCAGGATTTGTGTGTGACTGAAACAAAACACAACTCCAGATGTGTTTGTAACGAGGAAACAACACGATAACATAGATATAAAAATAGTGTAATATGGGCCCTTTAAGAGTCACTATCAGTAACAGCAGCGTTCTGAATACAGCCTGTATCTATTGTACAGTTCTCATGAGTCGTGTGTGCAGCCGAATCCTTTCAAATCTTGCTCAAACATTTTTAAAACCAGGTCTTTTTGCTCTCCTCTCTCTCACACTCTTCAATCAGAACCACACGGCTCCGGCTCTACGCTGCAGGCCAAGCCAAACAGGGGCCCACAGAAGTCACCGCTACCCAAACAAGAAGTCACCGCTGCCCAAACAGAGGCCCTAATCCTGGGCTTGTACCCCCCTTCCCCACCCCCCGGAGCCCGCCGACCCTCCAGAGACTGCCCGTATCGAGCGCAGGAGCAGAAATACCCTGGGGTCAAAGGTCAGGAAGGGGAGGGCTTTAGGGGTCTTAGTGTTATCACGAAAGCAGAGGAGCAGGAGCACGGACATGGTTAAGGGCTCCAGGATAAATCAGTGTAGTAAGAAAAAGCAGGATTCGAACTGTAAATCTGTGTCTTACGGTGAAAAAAAAAAGCACTACTGTTTATGTTTTTATCATTTTATTTTTCTAATGTTATCTTTGTTGATTTTCCCAATGATTTTTGTTCTTGTCTTGTTTTTACATGGGATAACATCATAGTAACTAACACAGGATTTTACTGTAAATCTGTCTCTTTTACAGTTTAAAAAACATACTACTGCTGAATGTCTTTCTACCCATTTTTGTGTGTCTTTTTATTGTTTTATTTTGTAATGTTATGTGTAGAATTGTGTAGAATAACATATCTGGTAACTAGACTATAATGAATTACCTCACCTTAACTCCTCGCCCTGACTCCTTAATTGAGGGTTAGCTACTAAATGAATTATTCTTAATACACTTTTTGTTTATTATGAGTTAAAGGTCCAATATTACACAAAATTGACTCTTGAGTTTTAAGCCATGTTAGAATGTTGTTACCTCCTTATAAACACACCTGGCGTTTTGTTTTGTTTTGGCATTTTGAGCTTTGAGATGTAGCCAGACAATAATAAAAGGATTACTCAAACATGTGTGAATGAAACAAAAGTGTTTTGTTTCATTCACACATGTTTGAGTAATCCTTTTATTATTGTCTGGCTACATCTCAAAGCTCAAAATGCTCCGGTCCACCTTGTGATGTCATGAAGTGGTAGTTTTTAAGTTAAAACCTTTTTGTTCAGTAAAAATGGTCAATTCCAGAGCTGAAATGATCCAAATGATTCTAGTAAAGATATATGGAGTTTAACCTCCTGTATTGCCTCATGACATCACAAGGTGGAAAAGTGTGTTTTCTGTTTGAGAGAAGAACTCAGCCTAAATATGCAGGATTTGTGTGTTAAACATGTGTAAATGAAACAAAACACAACTCCAGGTCTGTTTGTGATGAGGAAACTACATTACTAAACAACAACTGAGACGCACAGTGGAAATGTTGCAGCAAAACTTGAATTTCCCTCGGGATTAAAGATCCCATGACATGGTACTTCTTGATGCTTTTATATGGCTCCTTAATGGTTCCCTAATACTGTAAATGAATCCTTCTTCAAAATCAACACTTAGTGCATGAGAAAGACACATGTACAGAGTCAGAGTCATAATTTCTCTGTCTGAACAACTCATTCTGGGCCACTTCCGCGTGTGTAAGCGCGAAGGAGGAAAGGAGAGCCTTTTCAATGAAAAAAAAACACATTTTCACAGAAAATAAAATTAAACCACTGCTGTTTCAGAGGTCCAGAGGGTTGGGTAAAGGACTTCCGAGTCTAGAAACACTCGCACGTGCCTCCAGGCAAATAAAAAAACGCATTTCGCATTGCGTAGCTCCTCCGCAGTCCAAATTCTCTGGGCGTGATTTCCAGAGACAGGAGGTGGAGATCCAGACGGTGGTGGAACTGAATTTGCATTTCTTTTTTCGATCTGACGTCAATAAGGTGCCTTGTCCAGAATCGCCCATTTGAGCTGTGTTTTTTTCAAATGCAGAAAAGGATCACAAATGCTCAGTTTAGACATTTTGCAACTTTTAGCCATTAGGGGGGCCTAAACAGGGTAGGGGAGCTCACATTAACGTTCAAAAACCTCAGAAAGTGAAAATTTCATGCCATGGGACCTTTAATAAAGTATCTGTCGGTTTAAATAGAGGTGATTGGATTAGACCGTTGCTTACAGCCTAAATATGTTATTTCATAAAATCTGTCTAGTACATTAACACATTGTATTATTGTCCCTTATTTGACACTAGTCTCTTGTTGTTTTTGCTACTTATTTTAAGTAGTAGACCTGCTATATTTGCTCTTATTCTGTTGTAAAGTGTGAGCTACTGTGTCCAAGTAGCTTCTTTTGTGGATTTATACAGTTTGTCCAAGTGACGTGCATGTGACAGTAGTAAATGTGATAGGTTTTCATTATTTTTTTTTTCTAATTCTGACTTGGTTTGGTGGGCTGGTTCTACATTCATTATGTAGCAGTTTGTGGGGAAAAAGCTGAGTCAAAAAGTACAGAAATCAATCAAAGACAATTTATGCACAAGCAAGGTATTTTTGTAACAGATTAAAACATCATTTTAAGATCATTTTAACAATATATAACGATAATGTTATATATTTGTATTAGCCTAATCATAACTATTGCATAATTGAGACAGTATTTTGCCCTGCCAGGTAACAGTTTTGCCATATCTATTGTCTGTGTAAAAAATTAGAAAAAAAAGTTGTCTTAATTATATTTTGGCAAAATGTCTAGTCTAACCTGTCATAAGCACTTTAAAGGGCCCATAGTACACTATTTTCTATCTGTCATAATGTTTTTTCGTCATCACAAACATGTTTAGCACACAAAGCCACACAAAGCATATTTAGTTTTTCTGTCAAGTTGTGATGTCTTGTGGTAATACAGGAAGTGCTCCACTGTGTTTTTATACTCCACACACCTTCACTAGAATCATTAGGATCATTTCAAGCCCTGGAATTGCCAATCTCAACTGAATAAAATGTGAAATGTAGCTGTTAGCTTAAATACTACCACTTCATTGATTATTATTCTTTTATCTATTGTTTCTATTAGTACTTTTTGTCTGGAACATAATTCTGCTGACTTTTTAGAGTGAAATGTTGTACACCACTATGTGAAGCGGGTCAATTTTGTGAAATATAGGACCTTTAAACATGACATTAAGTATGGGTTAAACAATAGTCCTAGTTTTATCTAAATAAAAACACTGAAACAGTGTGGCTCAGTGTTCAGATGGAACATTTTGGAGCATAAACTTTTCAAATCTCTGTTATAACTCCAACATGTTTTCATCTTGACAGTCTAAAGTCCCTTGCTTAGGTTTGACTGGTTTGCTATAGTCTGGGTAGCGCTGCGCTGACCACAACAAGGCTAGCTCCAGACCTGCAGCCCGGCGCTAATGCAGGTCAGCTTTAGCATTAGCCGCACCGTGAGCCGCTAGCTGCTGCCTTTATTAGCACCTTGTTGTAGCTTAGTGCGTGTTAGCCATGGCTGTACACAGGCCTTATTGCCCCTAAGCCTGCCCATAGTGTATAGAGATCTGAGTTAATGCACGGCTAATGGGGAAGTGTCGTTTGCGTTTAGCCAAAGCAAGACAGCAGCTTTACCAGATTTTAATGTATTCTTGACAGGATAGATGCACTTTACATCATACACTGTTCTGGACGCCTCCCACGGGAGGTCATCCGGCATCCGGAACAGATGCTCAAGCCACCTCAGCTGCTCCTCTCGACATGGAGGAGCTGCGGCTCTACTCCGAGCTCCTCTCGTGTGACTGAGCTCCTCACCCTATCTCTAAGGGTGCGCCCAGCCACTCTGGGGAGGGAACTCATTTCGGCCGCTTGTATCTGCGATCTTGTCCTTTCGGTCATTACCCAGAGCTCATGACCAAAGGTGAGGGGAGGAACGTAAATTGAGAGCTTTGCCTTTTGGCTCAGCTCCCTCTTCACCACAACGGTCCAGTCCGATCCTCCTGCGGGTAGTGGGTCCACAGGAGGATGGCCCCACATCGCTTTTTCGGGCTTCGCCAGACACTCGCGTGTGAGCACCCACCCCAGGTCTGGCTCCAGGCTGGGGGTCCGGTAACACCAGTCTGGCCTTGTTGTATGGCTTAACATAAGGGCTTCTGAACCACTCTTAGTTTGACCCCTCCCCCAGGACCTGTTTGCCTTGGGTGACCCTACCAGGGGCCTAAGGCCCCGACAACATAGCTCCCGGGATCATTCAGGCACTCAAACCCCTCCACGTTAAGGTGGCGGTTCAGGGAGGGGTTGGTAAAAAGTGTTAAATAATAATAATAATAAAGAGACTGTAAAATAACATTTACAACATTTTCTCAGACTATTGACAGGGTGACCTCTTTCATCCAATCAGGGGCATTGTTTACATTGATGAAAGGTCATTAACAAAGGTCCTGTATTACACAAAATGGACTCTTGTGAGCCTTAAGTCATGTTATAATGTTGTTACCTCATCAAAAACAGAGCTGGAGTTGTGTTTTGTTTTATTCAAACTAGGGATGTCAACAATTAATCGACTTACGATTAATTGTCGATCAAAACGTTGGTCGATTAAAATGCATTAATTGTAACTAATCGCTAGAGGAGAGGGCGCCACTCTGGAATGTGAACACGAGATGCGAACCCACTCGCGAGAAGGACCATAGCGTTACATCCGCAGCCGGAAGCAGTGCAAAATGTTCTCCTGCAAACCCAATTTTTGCAGCTTGGTTCGCTCCGCGTCCCGCTGTCTGCGTGAACACGTGTGCGGCGCGCTGCACATGCTCCTCCGCTCCGGGCCGAGTAGCAGGCTCCACGTGAAAGCGCAGTGGAAGGAGCCCGCTGTCCGGCCCATGTGCCCGTGTGTGTGCGACTGTGCGTGTGTGTGAGTGAAATGTTTTCCCCGATCAATTCATTTTTTAAAATCATTTCATATCACAGAGCTTTTACAAAAAACGTCCTCAATTTATTTTCAATAAAGAATGTATTTTGTTATTCAGCATCAATACATTTGTCTGCTTTTTACTAAGGAATAATTAATTGAGGAATATACAATATAATAATACTATGATATATTTTTGACTCAGTGTTATGTATACTATAGCTTATATTCTTAAAGACCCTATTGAAACACTAAAATTCAGGTGAAAAACGCTGCTTATCAGTTAATCGTTAATCGATCGATAAGGTCAATCAACTATAGATTAATAAATTAATCAATAATTTGCATCCCTAATTCAAACACATTTGATTAATGTTGGTTTATTAGTCTGTCTACATCTCCAAAGCTCAAATGCTCCATTCCACCTTGTGATGTCACAAAGTGGTAGTTTTCAAGTTACCAGCTACCTTTTACCTTTGGGTCAGTAAAAATTGGAAATTCCAGGGTTGAAGTCACCCAAATGATTCTAGTGAAGGTGTGTGGAATTTAAAAACACAACAAAGCACTTCCTGAATCACCACATGACATCACAAGTTGGAACTCAGTGTTTTCCATTTAAAGTGAAGAACTCTAAATATGCAGGGTGTGTGTGTTAAAACGTGAATGACATAAAACACAACTCCAGGTGTGTTTGTGATGAGGAAATAACATTAGCAGATCAGAAAATAGCAAATATATGCTCTTTAACTGATCAGAAAAGATCATAATGAACATAAGCTAAAATACAAACAAAGTGATTTAAAAATGTTTGAAAAAGAGCCTTTTTTGAGACATTTTAAGTATAGATAGTTATTATGTATATATTTTAAATCTGGAGTAGATTATGGCAGCCTCTATACAACAAGGTCAAACTCTTTATATTCTGAGTTTTGATGCATTGTAATAAAATTTCAACGGTATTGGACCAATACACCTATACTTGCCATAATATTTCTTGCTATCAGATCGAAACAAAATAGTATCATCTGTCACCAGTGGGGATATGGAGCAGGCATTTTCAGACCACTCTCATTTCCATTTAAATGAATAATGGTGCCACTCATCTAAATAATGTTGGTATCTGCTAAGCTCCTCGTTATCCTTCATTACAAACACATAAATCCTGCTCGACTTTAACTCGTATCTCGACTCACTATTGTCTATTGTCTCTTAGTCTCTTACTGTGCATTTTAGATTCAACACTGAGATAATCTAAAACTCCTCTGTGCAAACAACAACTGCAACAGCACATTAACCTAACAGATAAGAATGTGCTAGCCACTATTAGCACACTTAGGTAGCATTAGGAAGTTGGTCGTGTGCAATTATTGCCTTAGGGAGATTGAAGAAGTGATAAAACCAGGCTTAGTTTAGTCTAAACTATTGTGTCAGGATTTAAATCAGTGCAGAGCTAGATAAAATAAACAAGTTAAAAGTGGATTAAGGATCTGAATGTGATCAGCAGAAAGGAAATAGAAGTAAGATTCAAATCAGGGTTTAATATTTTCTTTGTCCATCCATTAGGCATTGGGTTTTCATATTAACACCTCATTTTTACCTTGTGTTTAGCAGAGATGAGCAATTCCAGGGCTAGAATGATCCTTAAATATGCTGATTTATGTGTCTGTGAAAACAGCATAATATGGACTCTTTAAAGGGCATCCATACAATTGATCAACTTGATCAAACAACCTGACAATCAACAGTGTCAGTCCCCGTAGCAGTGTGTGCAGTAGTAATGCAAGGGTTGACCCGTAAGCTGCAGGTTTGGGTGGGTTGGATAACTCAATGGTAAAGCAGGTCTGGGTGAGTCGAGTGCCATCATAACCTCACCTAAAGCATGTTCTGTAGCTCTGATGAACAAACAAGGCCGCAGGACTTTTGGTTTTATAGCCGGGGTGCCCAACACATCGATCGGGATCTACCAGTCGATCGCCAAGGTAGTGTGGGTCGTAGTACTTGACACCAGTCTTGGTCTTGAGATGAGTGTGATCATATTTCATTACGGCCGCTGCCGTCAGCAATAAACTTTTACCGGTGTGGGGGACCGTGCAGGGCTTCTCACTGCAGCCTGTGCACTCGTCTGGAGCCGCGGACACCGCGCGGAACGTCACGACACGCGCCCCCAGCACACACAGCTTGTTCACAACAGCGTGTACCTTTGTGTACCAGCGTGTATCACAGGGCAGGTTAAACTTTATAAAACATCCTGCCTGTCCGTCCGCCTCACATCAGCGCGCCGCTCCTCGCCTTTTCACGCTCTCGTTCCTCCTGCTCATAGTGCACACAGACTCCTGTGTTCTCCTCAATGTGCTCTGATTAGAAGTGCAAAACTAAGTGCAAAGCAAAAACTAATCTAAATTTATGTTAGTGTTATTCTGTTTCAACTTCCTGTTTGAATAATTCAGGGGTGGAGTGAGACTGGATTGAATCTCACTCCCATATTTGCCACATCATTCTAAAATGGACTAAAGAAAGAAATCCCCCCCAGACCCCCCTCTTGGTAGATCTCGGCACACCATCAACCTCAAAAGTAGATCTCGGTTAAAAAATGGTTCAGCACCCCTGTTTTATAGCTACGGATTGAACACCCAAACAATGCTCCAGTGTGAACGAGGCACAAATCATACACACCTATACGGTACAAAAACACTCATGTGCATGCAGAGGGACTGTCATCAAATCTGCTGAAGAGTCCAAAGGTGCAGCAGCACAGCAGCACAGCATACCCACAGGTATCGCTTTCCATTTTAACTGGACAATTTACACCATCAGTGTCATACGCGTGTCCAACAGCTTTCACTGTGCTGCACGCCTCTCAAATTAGATTGGAGTTCTAAATTTTCAGCATCAAGAGGGGTCTCCAGGCTTTTTAGCTGGGGCTAAAATAAGCACGTGGTGTTAAAACAAATAAAGCCACTACAGTCACATAAACACCATGCGTCACATCCAGTAGCTTGGGGAATGATTTGCGCTGGAAAGTTTACAGCCACGGAGGATAAATATAAAACACTTTACAGCATCAGACAGTAACTTTACAAGAGGAACTTCTGAAGGGAAAGGGGCTTGGTGCACACAACCAGAGTAGTTTAATTAATCCAACTAACAATGAATACATAAGCAATGTAAAAAAAAAAAATTGCACAGAAGAGAATGTACAGAAATTGACGTCACTGCCTCTGGTGTAAATTGAAGTTTTTGGTGTGAATTCCAGGTTACTTTGTTCTATACAGTATGGCATAAAAAATATCTGTCTTCATGAAGAATGTTCAGAAGTATGGTTTTAACTTTCTATTTCCATGGAATCATGCAGGCAGAAAGTTCTTCTCTTCTGTCTCTTCCTGCTCTCAAACGAAACACTACCTGAGTAATCACTTCTCCAACAGACACAATCAGGTCAGATCTGTGGAGCGACTGACCCCAGATCAGGCCTTTTATTGGAGGATAAATGCAGAACACGGAGCGCAGATTGCCTCTAATTGGCCGCATTAACATCATCATGGCTAAACGCTGGCCCCGCCCCCCTCCGGATCAGCACGCCACATTCTGATTGGTCGATGGGGCATACCAGGGTAATTTTGGTGCCACCCGGGAGAACAAGCCCGATTTAGCCAGAGACTAACACCCCATGTGCAGTTCTGCTGTGAGCTGTGAGTCCTGTGAGCTCCAGAGCTCATGTGGTCATAGGTCCAAACTCCACTCATCAAAATAAAACTATGGTTTGGTTTTTGGCACCCTGGAATTATTGGTATTGTGTTTTAATCAGTGAAGAGGAGAAATAATTTATAACATATTACATTTCATGGGCCAATCAAAGTACTATATAAATAAGTATTAGTAATTATTATATGGTTTAACTGTATAATTTTGTTGCTGATGTTGCTGTGGATTAATGTGTAAAGACCAAAAAAAAATGTTCTAGTATAAGGTAAAGTTTTTTTTTTTCACTTGAGTTCCTTTTTTGCTCCCAGTAGCAGTCTCCTCTCAGGGCTCTCTTAAGTCTTATCTTTGGTCTGACTGCATTATGAGCACAAATGCTCCTCACACAGGCTGCTCATGTCAGATCTTCAGTGTTCCTTGTCCTGCAGTGAAATCAGAGGCTTGCCCATATGTGAAGAGGGTCCCCTTTAATCCCCACATCCATCCTGAATCCCTCCCTCAGGGCCTCCCTCCCTGCTGCAGGGGCTCATTAGCGACAGAGCGGAGATTTGGGCTCTGATACATGGAGTCAGCAGAGTGGACACTGGGAGACGGACACATGAAGATATTAGGCACATCCTTTGAAGGCGCTTTACCTGATTTTGTCTTAAAACGTGGAAAATAGACCTGGTTCATTTTAAAGTGGTACAAATTTACAAAGTCAAGTGGTACAAAGTTATTCCCATAGAATGCATATATAAATGGACATAGCAAACCTGCTAGCTGCCACATTCCACATAGGAAGTGAACATGGGCTCCATCGACTTTGGCTCCAATTCACTTTGTATTAAGAAACTGACAACCCTCTCTCTGTGACTGGTGTGGTGACCTGATGTTTTTATTTCACTATTTTGTCCGTAAATAAAGATAGAAACGTTAATAACAAATCAGGCGCCTTTCACCAAGGTCACTCATAATAGTGTTAGCAGTAGCAACGGGCTTAATAGACCTGTTTCAAAAGCTACGTCATCACTGAATGGGCGCACATTGTTGACTCAAAACAAAGCCACGGCCGCCATAAAACCCCCAGCGAAGATATAGAAGAGAAGAGAAGAACTCGACGTGAAATAAAGAGAAACAGATGGAATAAATGATAGTTCATATCATTCAACTGACATACACACAAGTGGGCAAATTACCCTAAACAAGCAGCATGATTAACTAGCAAGCACAGGACATCGCAAAGCTCACAGACATATTACCCGGGTAACCTCTACGACAGACACATGTAAACGAACACGAATAAGTTTGTTAAAATGCATAATAAGTTTTCGCATGACCATCATAAATGGCATTTAACATGACTGAGATCACATCTGTGACTCGTGAATTAAGTCGTAGTATGTTACTTACCCCGCAACGCAAGTGCAGTTGGTGGTCAGAACGTAGTTATCGCGCTTGTTGATGATAGCCCAAGCATTGTACATGATCGTCTTATGACCTTGTCTTTGACTGGGGAGAACATCAGATGCCAACACGCAAAGCTCCCCATCGATATCGTGGTATTTTACCTCCTGTACGTGGCCACACACGGCAAACTGGTAGGCATCCATGGATTTGTATGCGTGCACTTTCTCTCTTGTATACACGCTGGGATTCTCGACTAAATAACAGTGGATATCTGGCCACTTTCTGCGGTCGTACTGCCACTCCGTGATCGCATAAGGATCTGGTAGTCGAACCACATTGCTCAACGTGAGCTTTTGAATGTAGCTCTCCCTATCGTTCATATTCAATAACTTGCAATAATCAGATACTCCGCTTTGGTCCGCCATGGTTGATTCTGGGTCAACAATGCGCGTACCTGCCGGTGACGTCACATCTGTTTACTAACGGTAAAGGGGTCTATAGTGTAAGCCGTAGCAACGGGCTTAATTGACAGCCTCTTACCTGATTGGCACTTTGGTTGCTGTGATACTTGCGGTCGGAAATCCAAATATGGAACTTGACTTCAAATTTGGCACTATAACCGCAGCCTTGTTGAACTTCATTTGACTGGAGCCGAACACTGTGGGTGACGTCACACTTACTCACTGCACTTCTTTATTCAGTCTATACTTATTCCTTCCTTACCTTATATATCCTCCTGAGACCCACCCATTCATTTGTGTCCTTTAGAGTGGACATCTTTTAAGTTTTGAGATAGACTCTAGTTTGTGGCTGCACTATGATAAAAATAATAATAATAATAAAAAAAATAAAAAAAATAAAAAAATATATATAATAAATACAAACATATTAATAAAATACATAAATAAGTAAATAAATAAATAATACATACAAAATATAAATAAAACATTTTTAAAAATAAATAAATAAATAAATAAGAAATTAGCTGGTGCATTGTGTTCTGGGCAGCAGAACACTGCTTGGACTGCTGCCCCCGCGACCCAGAAAATGGAAAAGCGGAAGAAGATGAATGAATGAATGAATGAATGAAAGAAATTAAAAGGGAGTCTAAAAACTTTCTGAGGCGACTGTAGAACCGACCGAAAAACTGTTTTTGTTAGGTTGTTAACTTGACATGGATTCAACACTATTACAGTCCATTACAGAGGACATGTTACAACATTATGAATAAAAATAAAATTAACAAAATGTAAATGCTAAGGTGTTCATTTACCTCCAAATACAAAATTAAAAATAATAATAATAGTAATTTAGATGCACTTTTTTTCTTCGGGTCCCAGGAGGATATTCTGAGAATCCTCATTTTTCACCACAATGATCTAAGTAACAGATCTACAGAGTAAATTATAGATTTCAAAGCTCATACTGAGAGTATTTCGACTCCACCAAGAACAGAGAGTGCTGATGGAAGTAGCACAAACATCACAGCAGATGCTTTCTGTGTCGGCTGAATGTGGCCTGAGCCTGTCCTGTAGGTTTGAGGTACACAGGGAGCAGCTCCAAAAGGCTGAAAAAGCCTGAGGTGACACGGGTGAAGATAAGAGCAGTCTGAGGAAGACTCTGGATTAACCCTGAGGGGGAGTGGAGGAGAAGAAGGAGAGCAGGAGGAGAGAGGGGTGTAGGAGAGGAAGGAAAGAGGAGAGAGAGGCCTGTCAGACTTATCACTCAATAAGTGAGAGATGGAATTATTTTGGAGAGAAAGTGAGGGGGGAGAAAGTGAGACAGAGAGGGGTGTTTCCTCAGGCCTGACTTCTTTAAAGTCTTTAATGTCTCGTCAGGTAATGGAGGATTAGCTCAAACCAGCAGCCGCTAATTATAATGTGTATGTGCTAATGGCTCCTGCTCAGACACAATGGACAGCTTAAGGGTCGGGGGCAGCACTGACCAAACTCCAGACCATTCTGTATCTACTGTCCTCTCCAAACAAGTGTCTCACAGCTATGACCTTTCACTCATTATAAAAGACTAGATCATAGATACATATACAGCAGATTTGGTATGCATCTGTATAAAATATCTTCTCTCATCTTTCATGGTGGTTGGCCTCCCTCATCCAGTTTAGGTCCTCTAGCAGAGGCCTGGGAGCTTGAGAGTTCTGCACAGTATCTCTGCTGTTCCTAGTACTGCACTTGTCTGGACTGAGATGTCTGATGTTTTTCCTGGGATCTGCTAACAAGACCCCACACTCCATTCCCACTGCATATCTAATATGCCTACCTATCTAACAGAATCTGTAAACAAGTATGTGTGGTAGTTTCAAAGTAATTTCATTGTAGTTAGCGCCCCCTTCAGGCAGATATAAGACAGTATCCACCAGCGTCTGACCAGAACTGAAGAAGCAGCTTGGATGAGCTGTGAAAGGTATTCGACCAAATAAACTTTTGTCCAGATGACAAACTGTAAACAATTTCTCCTTTTGCCATGGATTCTACCTGGACGACTGACTACACACACTGTGTGAGAGGTTTAGACTGGTCCTAATGGACCTCTGTATGGTTCTGTGTGTAGTTCTGTGTGGTTCTGTGTGTGGTTCTGTGTGTGGTTCTGTGTGTAGTTCTGTGTGTAGTTCTGTGTGTAGTTCTGTGTATGGTTCTGTGTGTGGTTCTGTGTGGGTGTAGTGAAGTGAATGGTGTCAGAGCAGTTGGTGTCTGTGTCAGTTGGTGTCAGTTGGTGTCTGGGAGTGCTGCTGAGTGAGAGGTTATGATGCATGAAGCTCTGACAGATGGGATCAAGGTAACTACAGCAGAACAGAGTCAGGCTCAAACTCAACAAGTTCAACTTAAAAGGCCTTCACGAGTCATTTACCCTCATCTGATAATAGAATGGTAAATGGTCACATCTTTATACAGTGGTACCTCAACTTACGAAATTAATTCGTTCCAGAAGTGGTTTTGTAACGTGAATTTTTCGTAAACTGAGTAGCTATTTCAATGGAAAAAGCCTCATTCGTTCCAAGGCCTCGTTTTTTTAAAATAGTGTAACTTTTTTTTGTAGTGTAACACTGTGTTTTGCGTCCTGATTGGCTAAGAGACTGTAGACCCAGGACTAAACGTGGACTAAACCAGGTCTAAACAAGGTCTATACCTGGACTGGACCAGGACTAAACCTGGACTAAACCAGGACTGGACACCAGGATTAAAGCGCCGCGTGCAGGTCTATTTCCTGGTTTCGTGCTAGCTCTGCCGGTGTACCTCACGAGTCACGGCTGAGGCGGGCAGTGACTGCGTGCGTGGGGGAAAGGGGGACACGTGTGTGATAGCGCAGCATGACCCGGCACGGGGCTGCGAGCACGAGACCCGTGCTCAAACCGTGCCTCCTCTAGACCAGATCTAAACCAGGTCTAAACCAGGATTAAACCACCGCATGCGGGTCTATTTCCTGGTTTCGTGCTAGCTCTGCCGGTGTACCTCACGAGTCACGGCTGAGGCAAGCAGCGAGGAGGGGAGGAGATGTGCTCCCCTCGGGACCACACGCAGTCCGAGCGCATGAACGAACGCAGGCAAGAGCTGCGGTGGTTTAATCCTGGTTTAATCCTGGTTTAATCCTGGTTTAGACCTGGTTTAGACCTGGTCTAGAGGAGGCATGGTTTGAGCACGGGTCTCGTGCTCGCAGCCCCGCACCGGGTCATGCTGCGCTATCACACACGTGTCCCCGCGCACACTTCTCCACCCTCCCCCTTCCCCCCGCACTTCACTATTAATACATTTTGTTGAAAATCTATGAAAGTTTGAGTGTTTAAACGAGAAACAAATGTAAGAAAAGTTTAAATCCAGTCTGAGAAAAGCATATAATGTGTGTGGCTGAGCGCGCATTATTTGAATTTTTGAGATTTCGCATTTCGTAACTTGAATTTTCTTTCGTATATAGAGACCAAAATTTAACGTGAAGGCGTTTCGTAACTTGGAATTTTCGTTTGTTGGGTCTTTCGTAAGGTGAGGTACTACTGTATAGTGCTTTTCCACCTTCAAGGCACTCAAAGCACTTTACAACAATGAACCATTCACCCATTCACACACCAGTGTACGCAGACACTGGGGGCAAGGTGGGTTAAGTGTCCTGACCAAGGACACAACGGCAGCATTGCGTTGGAACACACCCTGGTCGAAGACAGTCCAATTTGTCAACTGGACTGTCTTCGACCAAATAAACTTTGTCCAGTTCAGATCATTGATTGCTTGCAGAAGTTAGAGAAGGAAGAAGTCATTGATCGACAGCTGTATTACAGACTGTACCCTGGTGACGCCATCCCCATCCCTCTATGGCCTCCCAAAGATTCACAAACAAGGAGTACCACTCAGACCCATTGTATGTAGCAGAGACTTCATCACAATGTGGCCAAACACCTAAAAACCATCTTGGCTCCTTTGGTGGGTAACACAGAGCACCATATTGAGAACACAGCCGAATCTCCAGTTTGATCGGGATGAGACAATGGTTTCCTTTGATGTAACGTCCCTTTTAACTTGTATCCCTACAGCGGTAGCGGTTGAAGCAGCAAGAAAGAGACAACTACAGGATACCAAGCTAGAAGAGAGAACCAAACTTTCACCTGGCCAAATCTGCCAACTGCTGGAAATTTGTCTAAACACCACCTATTTCCAGTTCAGAGAAAACTTCTACAGGCAAATCCAGGGCTGTGCGATGGGTTCACCGGTCTTCCCTATCATGGCTAACTTATACATGGAACAATTTGAAGAGTGCTTTGGCCTCATATCCAGGCACTCCACCCACACACTGGTATCGCTTTGTTGATAATTTTTCAAAAATCAGAATCCAAGATTTGGAACCTTTTACTTTACATATCAACTCTGTAGATCCGAAGATCAAATTCACTTGTGAAGATGCCAAGGACAACACACTGGCATTCTTAGATTGTGTCGTAACAATAGGAGGAGACCAGCGACTCCAAGTAGAAGTCTTCAGGAAGCCCACACACACGGACCAATACCTGCTTTTTGATTCACACCACCCACTGCAGCACAAACTGGGTGTTATTCGGACATTACAACACAGGGCCCAAGTGGTTCCGACAAGCACAGAGGGTAAGGAGAAAGAAGAACAACATGTGCAGGAAGCCCTCTCTGTTTGTGGATATCCTAAATGGGCTGTTAACAAAACCAAGAGAGACACGGACAAGAAACAAAACAACAGAAAATCAGAACCCAGGAGGAAAGGTGTAGCGATTCCGTACCTGGCCGGCGTTTCTGAAAAACTACAGAGGATTTTCAGACAATATGAAATCCCAGTTTATTTCAAATCCACAAACACTTTAAGACAAAAACTAGTCCACCCAAAGGACAAAACACCGAGCCACAAACAAAGCAATGTGGTCTACTCCATTCAGTGTATTGAAGAATGCAGTGAGCGCTACACTGGAGAAACAAAACAGCCACTTCACAAGAGGATGTACCAACACAAGCGGGCGTGCCAGAGTGGACCGTCATCTGCCGTACATCTTCACCTAGAAGCCAAGGGCCACTCCTTTGAGGACAGTGAGGTTCAGATCTTAGCCAAAGAAAAGAACTGGTTTGAGAGGGAAGTTAAAGAGGCTATTTTTGTCAAAAAAAAGTGAATCCTTCTTTAAACAGGAATGGAGGGGTCAGAAACCACCTCTCTCCCATCTATAATTCCATTCTCAAACCTAAATCAAAACAAACAAAGAAAACAAGGGGCCTAGCCAGATCAGGTCCAAAGGTGTGAACACATTATGGTACTGAATGGGTATGCTAAACAAGAGCTCAGACAAAAACTATAAAACAAAGAGGTGATAGTTTCATAGTAATTTCATTGTAGTTAGCTCCTCCCTGCAGTTAGATATAAGCAGTGTCCATCAGCACTCTAACCAGAACTGACGAAGCAGCTTGGATGAGCTGCGAAATGTTTTCGACCAAATAAACTTTGTCCAGTTGACAAATTGAATTTCTCCTTTTACCATGGATTCTATCTGGACGACTGAGGGATTCTTCACACAACAACTATGATGTTAACATGCACCTCCTGATCATCTGACAGTATAATACTTTATAATTAGATGCAGACAGTAAACAGACTTATTTTGACCTTAAGCGCTGTTTATACACTATATCTGTATTGGGCCAAGACACGTTTTGCTGGAGAAAATCGCACGCAGGACCTTCAGTCTAAATATTTGACTTAAAATCATATCATGGTTTATTTTTAATAGAATTGTGGTTGACCTAAAAAGCTTGAATGTGGAAGTGGTCATTGGAACTGCAGGTCACATGTTTTGAATCGCCCTAATCTTGTGTTGGTTCTTAATCACATAACGTGGATCAAAGTGGATTTAGGTTTTAAAAACATGAGCGCTGAGTTTTCCCGTGGGGATGAGGACAGTAAACACATCGCAAAGACTCAGAGTTAAACATGTCATACGCAGTAACAGCCCAGGCCCAAGACACAACACAGACCTGCAACTCAAGCACCATTTTAAACTCAGACTACAACTGCAGCTGTGTGGGATAAACAAACTCATTTCAATGGATCTTGGTACAATTAACTCTTTTTTTTTATACCATATATTCTAAAGAAACATTTCAACATATGAAAGATAGGGCAGCCATTTTGTGTCACTGCAGAAGCTCAGGGGGTCAAAGGCTATAACTGTATCCTCTGATAAAATGGAGCTTACTGGGTTTTTTGTTTTTGTTTTAGTCACAAACATATATTGAGAATTAAAGTTAGGAAGGTTTCAACAGAGGTCATCTGGACACTGTGTGGAAGCCATAGACCAGGGGTCGGCAACCTTTACCACTCAAAGAGCCATGTGGACCCGTTTCACACAGTAAAGAAAACACTGGGAGCCACAAAACCCTTTTGAAATTTAAAATTAGATAACACTGCATATAACGGGTTGTTTTTTGCCTTTCTGCCATAGAATTACATTTGAATTAAATACAGTGGTCCCTCGCTATATCTCGGTTCACTTTTTGCAGCCTCATTGTTTCGCGGTTTGTTTGTTTTTAGAGTGTATCAACACGCATTTCTGCGTCCTGATTGGCTAAGGGACTGTAGACCTTTGCCGGTTTGTCAGTCGTTCTCCACGTCTCCTGTACGGTACAAAATGCGTTCAGTTTGCCAAATTTGTATAAATGTTTGATCGCTCGCAGTGTGACTCTGGAGTGCTGTATGTTTGCAAGTTTTCTCCCAGACAAAACCCGCGATAGTGGAGCGGTGCCAGGACAAAGAGGCTCGGTCAGAGGAACTGTGAAATACACGCAATATGTTTAGGGCCTGAAAACAGGTTTGGATCTTTGGTTTCATTCTATAATATCTTTGCAGATTTCGCCTATCGCGGGTTATTTTTAGAACATAACCACTGCGATAAACGAGGGACCACTGTACTGAGCCGCATCAGAGGGATCAAAGAGCTGCATGTGGCTCCGGAGCCGCAGGTTGCCGACCCCTGCCATAGACTGTATACATACATGGACATGGGTGCAGAGTGGTTCCTGGTTGCAACTGACTTGAACTCAAAAATCTTTGCTCCTCTTTCTGTAACTGCTGCTGTCAGACTCCTCATTTTGGGATTAAAATGTTTGTATTAAACCACTCTACATGATTATTCCACTATTCTGTCTCCAAATTATGATATGAACATTAGTAACAGACCAATCAGGTGCCTATTTTCCACTTCTTACAAACTGGGTTTGTTTAATGGAAAATGCATCCTCTGGGCCCAGATAGAATTCTCCCATAGAACACAATGCATGTTTTGTTAATTCAAACTACTTGTGTTTTGACACACCGTAAAAAAAGAACAGCTGAGAATACTTAAAATTTCAAGGCAACATTATGCACTAAGAATTTTAAATTTTGCCAATTATTTGCCATCGATAATCCCAACTATGATAACACTGTTGTTCCAATTAAGAATTCTTAGTTAGGTGAATGAGCGTTACTTGCAATTCCTCATTTGGCCAGTGTAGATTTGTTTGTTCACTGAACAGTGGTGTTCACAGAAATACAAAAAGGTGACTTCAGGTTATATGAATTTGTCATTACACTATACATACTTTTTTTCATTGTTCTATAAAACTTAAATAATGAAATATACAATGAACATGATGCACATCTTTGTAACTTTATTTTTCTAATAACATGGCCCTTATGACCCTTAATACACAGACTCACTTTTTTGTCTGAGAACAACCCTTCCATAGGTTCACTTAGAACAGCCTGCACAGCCTACATACACAGAAGTCTAACATGACTAAGGCAAACAGTATAAAAATAACAATGGCCCTCTACGGCCCAGTCAAGCGGTCAGGGGTTGTGTAATGTGCAAACAAGTGTAAAGATGTTGCAAAGATGATCACGAAAATAAAACATAAAAGATCACCAACACTATAGTATTGACCTGGAGCCCTGAGGGCTCAGTGTTGCACACAGTGACAAAAGCTGTACAAATTGCTTAGCCCTTATAGTTAAGTATAAGTATTCATGAACAAAATTAAATTCGGCAATAATTACACAGAGCACGTTCCCCTTATCAGTCCATTTTCAGGGTCTCTTCAAACATTAATACAGAGGGTTTCAACTCTTGACTCAGAACATGGCCCTTTCAACTGTAAATATGCAGGTTCACTAGAACACGAGCCTGCACAGCCTAAATACACGCAGGTTGACTCAGAACATGTACCTGCACAGCCTAAACATACAGGTTTAACTATGGTAAGTACAATAAAAAAAAATAATATAACGATGACCCTCTATGGACCAAGCTAGGAGGTGTGAGGTTAAAACATTGTAAAGTGCAAACATGTTGCCAACATAATCACTCTAAAATAAAATGTCAAACATACTCAAACATACTGAAACTTAAAATGACAATATGGGCTATCTTCGCCATATAACCTCGTCTTCACTCTTTTTATGAAGTCTTAAAGTGACAGTTTGTTTTTCAGAGATCGCACACGCTGTGTGCACTTCGGACCAATTTCCATGAACACATTTTGCAAAGTGTCAAAAGTATACTTAAGAGCCTTTGTGTAGGAGATATTGAGGGCGTAAAGAAGGCTGAACAGGTATGCCAGAGCTGTTGGAGTATCTGGGATGTCCTCCAACACAACTCTCCCTTCAAGGATGACCGCAATGTTCTGCACTTTTGTAGATCTTCCCAGACCACAGTCCTCAAGAACATAAAGAATGCCCACAGCCACACCCTTGACAGTCTCATTCTCTGCATCGGTCTCCTGGAAAACAAAGGATTAAAAAGGTCTTTTTACAACTCACATTGGCTTTGCAATCTGTTCTGCATATGTCAGTAAAAAAAGTGATTACTGTTTTATGCTAATACTTACAAGGCACTGTTTGAAAAGTTCCTCAGGTTCCTCGTGGAGAAATACCGGAAGTCCTCTAAGAGCAGCATGTTGGCGGTGCCTCAGGATGTCAGTGGTCTATCCAAAAGCAAAAATAAAGACAAAAATGGGTCATGCCATGTCCAAAAAAAAAAAAAAAAAACTTTCCTAACATCCCCTCACTGCACTCACCCCCTCTCCTCACACACATTAGCCCCATCCCCATCTCAACACAGCACCCTCAGACACACACACACACACACACACGACACAGCCCTCACAATCCACCCCCCACAGACACACGTTTGCCCCATCCCCACCTCAGCACTACCCCTCACACAGCCCCCACCTGCCCTCCCAACTCAATCACACCCTGAAATTGCTTAAAAATTTGACAACTGTGGTAGCAAATTTGTATATATATAAAAAACAATTTCACAGCTAGAGACTTGATATTGCACCTACATCTTTAAGTGCATGCTGACCAAGCAAAAGTAAGTATTTCAACTATACCATACCTCATCATCGAGCTTTGCCAAGACATCATCCATACGCTGTCCGAAGGCTGCTTTTCGGGCACGGTACAGCCGAAGTAGTTTGGGGGTGTATTTCTCCACTGCAGCTCTGAATGTTGTCAATAACATCTTGTTTGTAATGCGAAAAAACTCCTCATCAATCTGTCAAACACAGAAACCAACATGTACAGAAGGTTTAAGTCAGGGTAGGGTTCTCAGGATACAACCCTGTGAACAGAGGTGTAGAACAGTTACAAAAAAAAAAAACTAATTTGTAAATTCTTACCTGATCTTTGAAAAACAAAGCAGGCCATCTATCCTGTACTTTGATCACCATGGGCTGGTCATCAACAACCTCTCTTCTCCTGAGGGAAAAGGTTAATTCCATCTTTTCCCTTATGAATGACTCATCAACTCTGGCTTTCTTTGATGCTTCCACCAAGAGGATTCTTTGTTGTTCAAGTGAGGTATCATCATGTTGATTTGGATGTTCAGGAAAATGGTTAATCTCACCACGCTTAGCCCTTTTCAGTGTGTATTTTGTAACGTCTCCATCTGCCTTTCGTTTGCAATTGAGGGAAACTTCACTGCAACCAGCCAGCCGCAGCTTTGCTCTGCAGTTGTTCAACTTCTTCCTGATGCTACCAAGCCATACATCATAACCACTGCCATCCACCTCTCGGAGGCATGGGTATTTCGTAATCAAAGCAACTGCAATGGCTTCAACCCCATGGGGCTCAGGATATGCTTTTACATCAAAAGCAGCTTGGGCAATTTTGTCCAAAATGTCTGTCTTAATGTCTCTTGTTACATCAATGCCTTTTTTGGTCTGGTCATATGCCTCATTACGTTTTCTTAACTTCAGTTCAATATCAAGGGACAGAGTCGGGATAGGGAATGGAGAAGGCCTCTCTGAAGCACTGTGTAAATTTCTTGAGGCGGTGGGTGAAGGGCTGGGTGAGGGGCCTTTTGAAGAGCTTAAGCTTGCAGTGTCGAGTGATGAGATGGATCCAAGGGATTGACCATCATCTTCAGGAAGGCATGCCCCTTTCCACTTAATGTGCAGAACCGCACGGTCAGGTGGAAGTTCTGATATCGCCGACAAATTGCAACGAGCATTTTGGAAATCGGGGTCTTCAAACTGTAACTCAAAAATCCCCCTGAAGCTGTAGTTTCTCTTTTATCAAATCAACAAGGGCATCTACTGTCTCTGGCACTTGTGAAAGTTGAACACGCCGTGCTTCATCAGCAGATATCACTACTCGAAGCAACAACGCCTAGGAAACAGAAAATGTTCAGATTAATATAAAATAAATAATGACATTCATGGAATTGGAATAACAGTCGAAAGAACACTCACCATTATCCTTGTAACTTGAATGTGTTCTCAGTGTCACCCAGAGCTTTCCTCCAACAAGGTAAGCTGCCAAAGGATAGTAATGATTCAAATCATTGACATCAAGAACAATGACTTCACTATAGATGCTGTCCTCAACTTGAAAAGACCTATAATGCTCAATGTACCAGGCTACAAGCTTCTTTGACAGGAATAATACTTTGTCACCATTGACAATGATACTCAAAATTTTGAAAAACTCTGGCTGGCCATAGCAATGCCCAGCTGTGACGATCATGCCTTGAGTGTATTTTGTTCCAAAGAGTTCGAGTTTAGGAGGAGGCGTCTTAAACTGACAAAGCGTCTCAATCTGACAGTACAACGGCTCAATATAGCGCCGAACGCCGTCGGACACTCGTCGGCCACCGTGCGCGCGCCGCGACCCGGGACATGGCACGCGCTCGTGTCTCCGGTCCCGTCGCGCGCACGGTGGCCGACGAGTGTCCGAAAGGAGGACAAAATGTAAAAAAGGAGGACACGTGACAGACGGCCGGACAGACAGCTCTAAAACCGGACTGTCCAGACGAAATCCGGACGAATGGTCACCCTAGCTATGACATTCCTGCTGGGCAATTCGCTCCGAATAGCTAACGTTAGCTAACATCAATGTCATATCATGAGCTAGCATAACTAGCACATGTATCGAAATAATTTAATTCTTAAAAACGTACACGTTTTAAACAGTTTCTTCAGTAGGGTTCATTATTATATACGTGCATCCTATATTAAGTTGGATATAATGTTAAAGTTAATTAACAGTGGTATTACTTACCTTTCCAAACTTTCACCATCCACCATGAGGCAAGAATAGCAAATGAAAAGAAGCTCACCCTTGCATTTGGAAAGGAAACCCCGTGTCTTGGTCATTATGCGCATGCGCTGCTGTCGTTCCAAATAAACAGTTGTGCGAATTAGACATTTTAAATTCAGTTTATTAACAATTGTATGTTTGCACATCATTAGGGTGCACCTTATCAGTCTGACTTACATTTTTGCGTTCATTAATAATTATGCACATTTTCTTGTTCAAGTGATTCTGAATATTAACTTTACTGAATAAACCATAGTTTTCTTTTTAACAGTGCAGGGCATCCACAGCTTTAACTAAGGTCAGATTTTGTAGGGACTCTTCTCTATTTCCACAACATGAACTCAAACATTTTGAAAGCCCCTAAAAGTTCGCCTATAGCCCGCTCTGAGCCTGCACTTGCTCCGATCTAGCAGCTCTGATTGGTCAGAACCATAGATAGTTTTGGACAGAGATAACCCAAATAGGAAGTGAACATGGGCACAAAGTGGTTCCTTCGAGCTCTGGTCACAATTGATTTCTATCAAACAATCTTTACCCATCCCCTGATCTTAAAATGTCCTTATTAACGTGCTCTACATTATCCTGGTGTATTTATTTCACTATTTTGTCCATAAATAAACACATGAACAATTAATAACAATTAATAATTAATAAACATTTAATTAATATTCATTCATTCATTTCATTCATCTTCTTCCGCTTTCCATTTTCTGGGTCGCGGGGGCAGCAGTCCAATCAGATCTGCTGCTCAGAACACAATGCACCAGCCCCCATGAATCCTCCTGCGGGTGGTGGGTCCACAGGAGGACGGCCCACGTCACAACAGGGCTTGATGTATCTTCTGCCATGGGGGCTACCAGTGTCCGCAGACACTGTGGGCGAGGTGGGGTTAAGTGTCTTGCCCAAGGACACAACGGCAGCGCTCATCTGTGGGAGCTGGGATCACACGCGGTCAACACGTCAAGAGCGGGATTCGAACGCAGAGGGGGCATGTGCCTACAGCTCCGCTCCTGATTGTCTCTTTTTTACTTCCAGATATGCTTCCTGGTTGTAGTCTGGAGACAAATGCCGTGTCTGACGTCACACTCCTTCAGTCCACTTCTTTTACAGTCTCTGCTCAGAACCGATCACGTTCTGCAGGTTTCTAACGTCACACAGTGGACGGCGTCGGGCCATTCAGAAAGTCATACAGAAGAACACGTGAACACAGCCCGTTCAGACCAACAACACAGACCTTTTCCCTCCACTTTGCTACCTTTACATAACCAAAAATGTTATTAATTATTGTACAGTATTTAATTACTTAAATACTGTAATAAATGCAGATAATAAAAAGATAACAGTTATTTCACATTCCCTCACGGAGCAGTTTTAAATCGAGCTGTGGTTTGGCTTGTTTTCACATGATTCAGTCCAGTTTTGTCATCATTTGCGGTGCATTTTTTTGGCTGTTTTCAAAATTTACTTCACAAAAACACACACATTTCAAAGTGGTTATCGGTAACACCCTGTCATTATATTAAAAATCATCCTTATTGTTTACCTGCACAGCCAAAATACTCATTACCTGGTCGCCATGGAAACGTAGGTGAGCGACTGAGGCACCCGGTGACAGAGAAGAGAGGGCGGTTTAAACTTTGGGGATTTCCAAAACAGTTTGAATCCAGTGTAATATTACGAACAAAGACGGCAAATGTTTGATTTAGTTTTAAATGATATACATGAGCAATTCTTACATGTTCTGTACTAAAGGAAACATACAAAATCAACCTTTAAGAGCAGATGACAGTTTAGACGTCATGATGTCTTGTTAACATCATTAGATCATTTGGAGAGCAACTTTAGCGGTCAAAGAAGAACAGAGCTGAGCCACGTTTCCGTGCCGACCCAAAGTGCATTTATTCCACAACCAGAAGAAAAATTGAAAAATATTTATAAAAGTACAAAGATGGGCATGGGCAGTAACCTGCACGCACACACAGCACCGCTCCTGACAAAGGTGAGGCTGGCTCCCACTGTAAAAAAAATCTGTTGTTTTTACAGAAAAATACTGGCAGCAGTGGTTGCCAGAATAATCCTGTTAAAAATACAGTCAAATGTAAACAGCATTACGGTACAACTTGTACATTTCACTGGGATTCCATGTACAATTTATAATAACTAAATGTAAATTTTACAGGTATGCAATGTACAATAATCAACACATAACTGTTAATTTTACGGATATTCAGTGTACAATAAACAATGATTTCATGAACATTTCACCAGGATTCAATGTAAAATAAGCAGTTTTAGGATGTTAAATTTACAGGTTGTTCCGTAATGTTTACATGCAGTATGTACTCTTTTTCTAACAGGATTATTCTGGCAACTGTTGGATTAACCACAGCTGCCAGTTTTTAATCCGTAAAAACAACAGCACATGTACTCAAGTATTACAGTTTAACTTTTTATCAGCAGTGCTTCAAATTACTTCTAAATGTTAAGTTAAAGATAGGCTGTAACAAACCAAGTTTTAAGTCTACGGAATTTAATTGTTATTTAACTGTTATTTAATATGCATTGCATTGTTTTTTGCAATACAGTATTTATGTGTCAATATAACATAAATAAGTCATTTTAACAAGGAATTTATGTTTTAAAAATGGCATTTTCATGTTAAATTTACAGTTATATTTAGTTTTAAAAAATTACTAAATTACACTGTAAAGAAAACAATATTTTGCTGTAATTCCCTTTACGTTTTTTTTAATGTACGGTTTAACAGTGTTTTTCTGTTATTTCTACGGACATTTTTTACAGTGTAGGCCATCTACATCATCTAAGTACGGGTCATTTAATTTCAATATTTAAAAATTCTAATGTATCAAAAACATTCTTCAAATCTTCATCTTAAGTACAAAAATACTGTATGTCTTTATTAATTTAACAGTGTTTTATTAATAATGTAAAAATACTAAGTAGAAAAAAGCTAAAATATTGGTGCACTCCTCCTCCTGCCAAGATGGGTGCCTGTCTCCAGCTCCCCGGGGACTGTTTTAGCTGGAACGCCTGAGGCAGACAATTATGACAAGCCGTTTTAACATTTAAACACTAAGTTTGACTATCCAGAATTAACATTGTCGATATCAACAATGTCTTTCCGACTAGGGGTAATTTTATTTTGGATAGTGGGAAGTGTCATTTGAGTTATCTGTAATGTAATTTTGACTGGACGAAACGATAGTTAGAGATATCTGCAATTCAGTTTTGACTAGACAAAACAGAATTACAGATATCTGCAATTACGTCATTGAAAACGTCATTCAACTCGTCACACATCATAAATGACAAGAACAGATATCTGTTATTCAGTTTTCACTAGGCAGATTGAAAGTTAAAGACATATCAAACGTCATTATGACATCATGACACAGGAAGCACCACGTTGTCTCGAGCTCAACCATCCAAAAAGCCATTTGTCCCTAAAGCTAAACAACTGCCAGTGTTCAAATTAATTTTTGTCGTTAATATGATTTTCAACAAACGTTTCACTACAGTGCATAAACAAATAAATTAATAATAAATTAACTTTCCATTAACAGCCTCACTGACCGGTGAACATCCAGGGGCAGGACATAGAGACTGTGGACAGTTTCAAGTACCTGGGTGTTCACCTCAACAATAAACTGGACTGGACCCATAACACCGACGCCCTGTACAAGAAGGGCCAAAGTCGCCTCCACCTCCTGAGGAGACTGAGGTCCTTTGGAGTGTGCAGGCCTCTGCTCAAGACTTTTTATGACTCTGTGGTGGCCTCTGCTCTCCTCTACGCTGTCGTCTGCTGGGCCCCGAGCAGCACAGAACGGGACAGAAAAAGACTTAATAAGCTGGTCAGGAGGGCCAGCTCCGTCCTGGGCTGTCCTCTGGACTCTGTAGAGGAGGTGGCTGAGAGGAGGGTGCTGGCCAAACTTACGTCCATCATGGACGACACCTCTCACCCTCTGCACCGGACTGTAGACGAGCTGAGCAGCTCCTTCAGCAGCCGACTGAGGCACCCCCAGTGCAAGAAGGAGCGCTACCGCAGATCCTTCATCCCCACCGCCATCAGACTGTATAACTCCACTGTATAGTCCAAACGTGCAATATTTTTTCTCGTAGTTACTGTTTTATTATTATTATTACTTATTTTATTTTATTCTTGCCTGCATGCACTTTCTTTCTTGTTCAAACTTTCTCTGCCTGGAGCTATTGTGGCAAGTAAATTTCTCCTGTGTGAGATCAATAAAGTCTTATCTTCTTATCTTATGTTATTTCCTAATCTATGTTTCTATATAAACAAACATACCCGGAGTTGTGTTTTGTTTCATTCACACATGTTTAACACACATCCAGTGTTCTTCTCTGAAATGTAAAACAGTCTTCTACCTCAAGATGTCATGTGGTAATTCAGGAAGTGCTCCACTGTGTTTTTAAGGGAGCCTTCTCTGTGACTCTGGAACGCTCTGCCTCTAGATTGGATCAGATTAGATTCAACTTTATTGTCATTACACATGTATAAATACAGGTAACGAGCATCTAATCAGAAGTGCAAGGAGCAGCAAGTGTGATATATACAGTATATACAATATACAGTATGATGTTTATTTGGTCGAAAACGTTTCGCAGCTCATCCGAGTTGCTTCTTCAGTTCTGGTTAGAGTGCTGATGGACACTGCTTATATCTTGCTGCAGAGAGGAGTTAACTACAATGAAATTACTATGAAACTATCACCTCTTTGTTTTACAGTTTCTGCCTGGCGTCTAGTTTAGCATACCCATTCAGGGCCATAGTGGGTATTTTCACACCTCTGGACCTGACCTGACTAGCCCTATTGCTTCCTTTGTTTGTTTTGATTTAGGTTTGAGAATGGAATTATAGATGGGAGAGAGATTGTGTCTGACCCCCCTCCCATTCCTGTTCAAGGAAGGATTCTCTTTTTTAACTCCCCTCTCACACCAGTTCTTTTTCCTGGCTAAGATCTGAACCTCACTGTCCTCAAAGGAGTGGCCCGTGGCTTCTAAATGGAGATGTACGGCAGATGAAGGTCCACTCTGGCACGCTCGCCTGTGTTGGTACACATCCTCTTGTGAAGTGGTTGTTTTGTTTCTCCAGTGTAGCGCTCACTGCATTCTTCACTACACTACACTACCATCCAGTGTAGTGAGCATACCCTGAATGGGTATGCTAAACTAGACGCCAGACAAAAACTGTAAAACAAAGAGGTGATATTTTCATAGTAATTTCATTGTAGTTCGCTCCTCCCTGCAGCTAGATATAAGCAGTGTCCACCAGCACTCTAACCAGAACTGACGAAGCAGCTTGGATGAGCTGCGAAACGTTTTCGACCAAATAAACTTTTGCCCAATTGACAAATTGAATTTCTCCTTTTACCATGGATTCTATCTGGACGACTGAGGGATTCTACACACACAATATACAGTATTGTTATAGAATTATGTGATAAATAGGGCAATAAAAAACATGTGGGAGTACTTTGTTGTTAGTCTATGTAGGGGATATAAACATTATAAACAAGTATACAGTACTTTACAACCTTACAACCTTTTTTTTTTTAACTGAGATCTACTTTTGAGGTGGATGGTGTGCCGAGATCTACCAAGAGGGGGGGATTTCTTGCATTCTAGTCCATTTTAGAATGACCTGTTAGACGTGGCAAATATGGGCTTTTGGAGTGAGATTCAATCCAGTCTCACTCCACCCCTGAATTATTCAAACAGGAAGTTGAAACAGAGTAACACTGTAACATAAATTTAGATTAGTTTTTGCTTTGCACTTAGTCTTGCACTTCTAATTGAGGAGAACACAGGAGTCTGTGTGCGCTATGAGCAGGAGGAGTGAGAGTGTGAAAAGGCGAGGGGCGGCGCGCTGACGTGAGGCGGACGGACAGGCAGGATGTTTCATAAAGTTTAACCTGCTCTGTGATACACGCTGGTACACAAAGGTACTCGCTGTTGCGAACGAGCTGTGTGCGCTGGGGGCGCGTGTGGTAACATTCCGTGCGGTGTCCATGGCTCCAGACGAGCGCACAGGCTGCAGTGAGAAGCTCCGCACAGTCCCGCACACCGGTAAAAGTTTATTGCTGACGCAGCGGCCGTCATGAAATATGATCGCACTCATCTCGAGACCAAGACCGGTGTCGAGAACTACGAAACTGCGACCTACCCACACTACCTTTGCAGTCGACTGGTAGATCGCGATCGACGTGTTGGGCAGCCCTGCAGTAGAGCTATTAATATATATGATGAGATATGAACAAGTATACAGGTGTGCTATAAATATATACATGAATAAATATGATATGTATGAGCAATATGTACAAGATGTGTGCCAGATGAACTGTAACAGAGATATACAGAGGATATACAGTATTGACAATATACATATGTGGATTGGGAGGACTGCCAATAGATGTGGGGATTGGGAAGAGTTTATTGACACTGGGAGAGATGGAGAGGTGGGGGGTGGGGGTAGTGGCATGGAAGGGGGGCATGGAGGTTCAGAGGGGGGTAGAGTTCAGCAGGGAAACAGCTGTAGGAAAGAAACTGTTCCTAAACCTGCTGGTTTTAGTCTGAAGGCTCCTGAAGCGCCGTCCGGAGGGGAGGAGCCGGAAAGGTCTATGGTTGGGGTGTGAGGGGTCCTTTAGGATGCTCCGGGCCCTGCGTTTCCTCTGGACGTCCTCGATAGCAGTTAGTGGAGTCCCTGTGATGTGTTGGGCGGTTTTCACCACCCTCTGTAGTGCTTTGCGGTCGGCGACAGAGCAGTTCCCAGACCATACTGTGATACAGTTGGTCAGGATGCTCTCAATCGCACAGCGGTAGAAGTTACCCAAGATATGAGCAGACAGGTGGTTCTTGTTCAGTGTCCTCAGGAAGAAGAGTCGTTGATGAGCTTTCTTAGGCAGACTCTTAAACAACAAATCATAAGTGACTGAAACAAAACACAACACCAGGTATGGTTTTGATGAGGTAACAACATTATTACTTGACTTTAAGTTCTCAAGAATCCAATTTGTGTAATATAAGACCTTTAAATAAAAAGTTAGGCGTTAGATTGTGCAGGTTCCTGTTACCATTGTTGGCCTGATTTGTCATTAGCACAGTTGAGTCTAATATTGGTCAGTATAGTCAAAGCACATGTCTGTGTTACTTTCGATCAGATAAAACGCTGTTCTTGGTTCTTCTCTCCTTTGTGTGTCAGGTTGGATCAAACCGGTCCATTCAGTCTGAGCGTCACACTAAAAACACCAAATAATCGACACCACTGCTATTTCTGCTCTGTTAACATCTCTGAAGCAGTTCCCAAGACGTTTTCAAACAAAATCATGCTCTGTTACAATGTACATGACAAATGGGGTTAGCTCAGGTCGGTGTACTTTTCGAGCGGCATACTTTTACTTCTATTTAAGCAATATTTTTATTCAAGTAAAATGACTCTTACTTGAGTAAAAGTTGTGGTTTCTCTACGTCTATAAGTGACAAAAGCTTTATGTATCAATATGATATTATTTGAACAATTGTGTTTTGTGTCCTTTGAAAACACATGCATTATTTAAAGCTTTGTTGTTTGAAATACATTAACTTCAATCAGATTTTACGTCCCTTTACGTTACTCTTACTGGAGAAGAACTTTTTCCACATGCTTGTACTTTTACTTGAATCATTTCTTGCACTACTACTCTGGCTATACCCACCTACTTTGAGTGTCAGGCAGTTTCTCTTGTTTAAACTCAGCGTCATGTTTGAAATGAGCCCAGTGGGAGGTCTGCACACTGCACTGAAAACAAATGACGCAAAAACATGTTGGCAAAGCACTGGAGTGCGGACTGCAGGTATATTAAGAGACAGTAAACACAGCCGAGAATCACTACAATCACAAATGATGCTTGAATTGTGCTCTAAAGGAATAATTGAAATTGAAAACGTGGTCCGCCGTTGCTATTGTGGATGAGCCAATGTTGTTTTAATCCTCAAAAGTCCAACATTTGTCCTTGATTAGACCACCTGTGTGCTTTGTGCAACATATGTGACTATTGTAAGAAGAAGTCATAACAGCATGTCATGCATTAATAACACAAGAAAAAAGACTTAATTCATAGTGAACAAAGAGTACTAAGAATAATTTGGGCTTTGTAACACATTCTCACTATAAGGACAGAACGCTCAGAAACTCCAGAATTCCCTCCCTGAGCTGCAGAGGCTGCACTAGCACTGATTCATGACTGGCTGCAGGTACTTGCAGGTACTAGTTTTTAGGGAGTGACCGTTCAGATCAGAGAGAGGCATTTTAGGTTTAAACCAACTGGAACTGGATTTCAGCACTAAAACATAGAAGGCTCATTCTGCTTTCTGACTGGATAATCATAATAAATAAATGGACCATCATTCATTCATTCATCTTCTTCCACTTTTCCATTTTCTGGGTCGTAGGGGCAGCAGTCCAAGCAGATCTGCTGCCCAGAACACAATGCACCAGCCCCCATGAATCCTCCCACAGGTGGTGGGACCCACCACCCCCCAGGAGGACGGCTCACGTCACAACAGGCCTTGATGTACTTCTGCCATGGGGGCTACCCATGGCGAGGTGGAGTTAAGTGTCTTGCCCAAGGACACAACGGCAGCGCTCATCTGTGGGAGTTGGGATCACACGAGGTCAACCCGTCAAGAGCGGGATTCAAACCACCAACCCCTGGATCAGTAGACAAACGCTCTACCAACTGAGCTACTGCCGACCATCATGTCTAATGTTTTTGTAATTAAGAATAAAATAGCACTATAATTGTTATCTATATTTAATTTGAACATATTTACAGTATATCTGGGACACAATTCAAGTTTATGAAATTTAAAATCAAATTTTGATATTCTTTTAACTCTGACTTCTCAGTGAACCCTGATGGGTTGATTAAACACTAAACACTACGGGAACGCTCATTGGGAAGTTTCTGTGGTACGTCTAGAACGCCCACGCTGCAGACCGACCCTCCTCGGCAGAGGAGGCGCTCTGGATGAATTCTGTTAGGAGTCTTTTGCGTCAGTCCCTCAGTAAATGTATAGTTCTGGTGTGCTTTCCTATAATGAATGTATTGTTCTGGTGTCAGGTGGCACCTGGATGGAATGGTGATTTGGTATTTTGTACATTTGTGTTTTGGTTTTATTCATCAGATGTTTTATGGTTTTGCTGTGCCTTTTAAATGTTTCATTGATTCGTGCACCTCCCACTTGCTGTCAAACCACGTGACCTCACTTCAATCTCTGCTGAACAACTACCTGTACACGAGACAATGCAGCCTGCAGCCCTCATCACTGCTCCTTCTTCCTCTCCTGTCCACCTCACCTCAACTGTGAGCACTGCAGTTTGAGTCATGGATGATTCTAGTCCTGGCGACATGGCTGTGAGTATCTGGGGACCCACACAATATTTGTGGCTGAGAGAACGGCACCACCACAAGCACCACAGAGCCACAACCACCACAAAGCCATGAGCACAGGAACGCCTTGCCTTATCTGTAAGTTCCATGGAGCGGTACTCATACATCTGAATGCCTTGAACTTGTGGGTGTTGTGAAGAGAATTGTGTGTGTTGTGCACTGGTCCTGTTTTGTTTTGTGTCCAGGGCACTGGAGGAGAGTGAGGAGACGCTGCTGGATCAGGACCAGACATCTGCATTTCTCCTTTTAAATAGCACTCAAACCAATGACATGAACACGTGGTCTGGTGGTGCAGCTTCAAAAGCGCTGACACAGCAGTAGCAGAGCTCAAATCCTTGTGTGAGTCACCACAACAATTCTTCCACATTGCAGCCACAGCTGGACCAGACTGTGAGCAGCCACAGCTGGACCAGAGCTGAGGAACGCTCAACTAAACAGCTGGACCAGAGCAGTCACAGCTGGACCAGAGCAGTCACATCTGGACCAGAGCAGTCACATCTGGACCAGAGCAGTCACATCTGGACCAGTGTAGTCACATCTGGACCAGTGGAGTCACATCTGGACCAGTGGAGTCACATCTGGACCAGTGTAGTCACATCTGGACCAGAGCAGTCACATCTGGACCAGTGTAGTCACATCTGGACCAGAGCAGTCACAGCTGGATCAGAGCAGTCACATCTGGACCAGTGTAGTCACATCTGGACCAGAGCAGTCACATCTGGACCAGTGTAGTCACAGCTGGATCAGAGCAGTCACATCTGGACCAGTGTAGTCACATCTGGACCAGAGCAGTCACATCTGGACCAGAGCAGTCACATCTGGACCGGTGTAGTCACATCTGGACCAGAGCTGAGGAACACTCAACTAAACAGCTGGACCAGAGCAGTCACATCTGGACCAGAGCAGTCACAGCTGGATCAGAGCAGTCACATCTGGACCAGAGCAGTCACATCTGGATCAGAGCAGTCACAGCTGGACCAGAGCAGTCACATCTGGACCAGAGCAGTCACATCTGGACCAGTGTAGTTACATCTGGACCAGAGCAGTCACATCTGGACCAGAGCAGTCACATCTGGACCAGAGCAGTCACATCTGGACCAGAGCTGAGGAACACTCAACTAAACAGCTGGACCAGAGTAGTAAAAGCTGGACCAGTGCAGTCTGAACGCGTTAGCCACCTCAGCCTCTCCACCTCCTCCTCTTCACCTCCACCAGTGTCTACAAATCTATCATCTGTCTTTGTATACTGCCAGTGTGCTTTTGGGCAAGACACTCCACAGGTCATAGGTCATTAACTCTATATACTACCTATACATCTATCTGTCTCCATGGAAACAAGCCTGTTACAGGTCAAATCTTTGGAAAGGCAAACAGAAAGAATGCATGTCTTTAAGGCAGTAGTTCTTCAATCACTTAATTGGTTGATGGAGTTTTAGCTAACTTTGCATTAGCCGACTAATCATGTTATTTAGATTATATTATTCTATACCACGCGATGATTCATCTCATCCCTGCTTCAAACAATGGCTGAAGCTCTCCAAGCCGACAGTGAGGACTTCTAAGAAGTGAGTGAGGCTGTGGAGGAGCTTCAGACGTGTTTGGATTTTACAGACTGGAATGTGTTTAAAACTGCAACAAACGGCTTGGATGAACACACAGACACTGTGACGTCATACATTCAGTTCTGTGAGGATAGCATCATTCTGTCATGTACCAGAGTCACCTTCAACAATGACAAACCCTGGTTCACACCCAGACTGAGGCAGTTTAGGAGGGAAGTCAAAACAGCATACAGATTCGGAGAACGAGAAAGCTACAGATGCAGCAGGTACTCATTTAGCAGAGAGGTGGATAAAGCAAAATCAAAGTACAATACATGTCTGAAGCACCAGAAGGTGTCTCTCCTTCCACCCTGAGACACTGCACTAAAGAACTGGCTCCTGTCTTCACGGACATCTTTAACACCTACGTGGAGTCATGCCATGTCCCTGTCTGCTTCAAGCAGTCCACCATCGTCGCCATCCCCAAGAAGACAAGGATCACTGGACTTAATGACTACAGACCTGTGCCGCTGACGTCTGTAGTCCTGAAGTCATTTGAGTGCCTGGTCTTGACCCACCTCAAGTCCTTCACCTCCCCCCTCCTGGACCCCCTGCAGTTCGCCTACAGGACTAATCGATCTGTGGACGATGCCATGAACCTGGCCCTCCACTTCATCCTCCAGCATCTGGACTCCCCGGGAACCTACACCAGGATCCTGTTTGTGGACTTCAGCTCTGCTTTCAACACCATCCTCCCTGCTCTGCTCCAGGACAAGCTTGCTCAGCTAAACGTGTCTGACTCCACCTGCAGGTGGATCACTGACTTCCTGACAGATCGGAGTGTGTGCGGCTGGGGAAGAATGTCTCGGACTCCCGGACCATCAGCACAGGATCTCCACAGGGCTGTGTACTTTCTCCTCTGCTCTTCTCCCTGTACACAAACTGCTGAACTTCCGGTCACGACTCCGTCAAACTGGTTAAGTTTGCAGATGACTAATCTCTGACGCGATGAGTCTGCCTACAGGAGGGAGGTGGACCGGCTGGTGTCCTGGTGCAGCAGCAACAACCTGGATCTCAACCCCCAGAAGACAGTAGAGATGATCGTGGACTTCAGGAAAGTCAGAGCCCTCCTGCCTCCTCTCTCCCTGACAGACTCCCCCATCACCACAGTGGACTCCTTCCGGTTCCTGGGCACCTGCATCACACAGGACTTCAGGTGGGAGCCAACCATCAACTCCCTCATCAAGAAGGTCCAGCAGAGGTTGCACTTCCTGCGGCAGCTAAGGAAAGCCAAGCTGTCAGTCCAGATGATGGTGCAGTTCTATGCGGCCATCATTGAGTCCATCCTCACCTCTTCCATCACTGTGTGGTGCTGGAGCCACTGTCAGGGACAAACAGAGACTGCAGCGCATTGTGCGCTCTGCCGAGAAGGTGATTGGCTGCAGCCTTCCATCTATCCAGGACCTGTACGTCTCCAGGACTCGGGGGCAAGCAGGCCGGATAGCAGCTGACACTTCTCACCCTGGACATGGACTATTTGAGCCACTTCCCTCTGGTAAGAGGCTACGGTCCATCGGGACCAGAACCTCCCGTCACAAGAACAGTTTCTTTCCCTGTGCTGTTGGACTCATGAACAATTCATAACATCTGCACAAAGTTGGACACTTTATATCACCAGTCACTTTAATTAAGTCATGTTTGCACTACTGTTCTGATGCTGCTCATCTGGACCTTTTTGTTATTTGGATTGTTTATTATTTTTTACTATATTATAGCTATATTTTAGTTATTATCATGATTTTGTGTCTATACTCTAGTTATTATTATTATTATTTAGTGTTTTATGTTCGCACCTTATCACCGAGACAAGTTCCTAGTTTTGTGAATTGTGTTCACTTGACAATGGCAATAAAAGTCTTTCTGATTCTGATTCTGATATTGATCATATATTGTTATATAATGACATAAGGAAATCTATGGTATTTATACTTAGACTTAGACAAACTTTATTTATCGACAAAGGAAATTATTTGGACACAGTAGCTCACTAATCATAATAAAATATAATAACAAAGAGGAAAAAATAAAAAGTAATAATGAATTCTAAATAAGTAGCAAAAAAGATAAGATGCGGGTGTCAAAATAAGTCATATTTATATTGGAATTGGAAGCTTTATTTGTCATTGTATTTCTACAATGAGATGAGATTGGAAATGGACAGGTCTCTTGACCTTAAAGCAGCAGACTGGTGCTCTAACGTCCCACTTCTCTCATCAGCGATAGCAGAACATGAACAGAATAGAAAATGCAGATATAATAACAGTAGTCACAAACACATATGATGTAATACAGTGGAACAATATACAATATAATGTATATGTACAAGTCAAAATAAAATAGAAAAATAAGTAATCCAATCCCTCAATAGTCCGGTGCAGTGGGTGAGCAGTGTCCATGATGGAGAACAGTAAAGTTTGATTAGATTCATGATTCAGTTTTTATATAAATTCATAGTTTCCTAGTACTTTTTTTCTGCATAAATAATTGTTTTTGCATGAACTGTCCCTGCAGGTGTAGTCTTATGAGTGCAGTTTGGGTCAGATATAATGGCAAAATAATGACCATGTAATCAACTCTAGACCCCACTGCAAAAGTAAAATGAAAGCAGTAATGACCCAGTTTGACTAAAAGTTTCTTTTTTTAATTAATAAATAGGGTCATACCTTTCACATGTTATCTTTAGTGTCTTGCGCAGTAGGAATCACTAAATAATTAAATAGTTTTAACAAATTTGGTCACGTGCCGTCTTTAGTCCACACAGACCTGATGTCTTTGAAGGTTTTTATTTGACCATAAAATCTGCTGAGTGTGTGCAGATAGATGACATGTTTGCTAAACCCACAGCAATTAAAGTCTAACCTTTATAAACTAATTATTTTAAAAGTGGGAACTAAGATAATAATTAGGCTTATAATCTGTTCCGATATTATCACACACAGGCTTTGGTGTAGCTATAAAAGGGTGAGATGACAGGCGAGATGACAGGTGCTCCGATGAGTTAGTGGTTTAATTTAAAAGAGTCTTGTTCCTGAGTCACTGTCAAAATAGATCGTAAATTAGACAACATATTTTGACAAGGCACCATGTTCCACTGAGGAATTAAAGGAGTTAGGACAACCAATCAAAAACAAACAAAGAAAACAATTGGGCTAGCCAGGTCAGGTCCAGAGGTGTGAAAACACCATTATGGCCCTGAATGGTTCTGCTAACAACACCCACACTCCACTCCCACTGCATATTTAATAGGCTCACCTAACTAACAGGAACTGTAAACAAATAGGTGTGGTAGTTTCAAAGTAATTTCATTGTATGATAAAAGGAGAAGTTCAATTTGTCAACTGGACAAAGTTTGTTTGGTTGAAAACGTTTCGCCGCTCATCCGAGCGGTGAAACGGATGAGCGGCAAAACGCTCATCCGTTTTTTACAATCTGTGCCTGGTAATAAAACAAGTTGTTTTACTCACCCATAGCACTTTGGTGTCATATGGAGCACTTCCAGAGATGTTTTAGATTAGCGATTAGCGATTAGCGATTAGCGATTAGCGATTAGCGATTAGCGATTAGCGATTAACGTTAGTCGGGGCATAGAGCATGTAATGCCCCGTGCGGTCTCCAAATAACACAAACTTTAGCACTTTTCAAATCATAGAAGCTCAATGTCTTAGTCTACGCCTTCGTTTGAGTCCAAAGTGGCCTGTAATCCGAGATTTATCCATAATTTACAGCATTGCGTTTCATGTTTGAGTCCCGGGAGTGAAATAAGCTGTGACTCCACACATGCGCACCGGTGTCCTCATCTACTCGAAACTATGGATAAATCTCAGATTACAGGCCACTTTTGACTGAAACAAAGGCGTAGACTAAGACATTGAGCTTCTATGATTTGAAAAGTGCTAAAGTTTGTGTTATTTGGAGACCGCTCGGGACATATATTACATGCTCTATGCTCAGAGAACGCTAATCGCTAATCGCTAATCTAAAACATCTCTGGAAATGCTCCATATGACACCAAAGTGCTATGGGTGAGTAAAACAACTTGTTTTATTACTAAAATAAGGCTCAGATTGTAAAAAAAAATGTTAATTCCCTTTTAATTTCTCTTTTTGCCATGGATTCTACCTGGACAATTGAGGGATTCTACACACATATTCGACCAAATAAACTTTTGTCCAGTTGACAAATTCAATTTCTCCTTTTGCCACAATTTGCATGTTTTTGACAAGGAAACAACATTAGAACAGAACAAAAGACAGTGTAATATGGGCCGTTTAAGTAACTTTTTTTGCCCAATAACTTTGGTGGCAATTTTAATAACTTCCTCCACATCTGTAAACACTAACACTTAACACCCAGTGTTAAGTTCCACAACCAAATAGTTCGCCCATTTCCGCAGGAGACACACCAAATGAATCCAACTTGTCATTTTCCAGACGACGGTCGGACATTCTGACAGACTTTTTGACAAGTCTCTTTTAACAAGTGTTTTCGCCTGTGGACATGCCCTCCTCGCCTCTGAATTCATGTAGCTTTTACTCAGCTTTGCTTCGACTAATTGACCCATCCACCCTTCCTTCCGTCTGCTGTGGCATTTCTTTTCTCTAACAACCCCACCCTCTCGAGGATAATGGCTAGAGACCTCACCGCCTTCAGGAACCTCGGAGCCCTGCATAGCTCCAAACCTGATTAAAACAATTGAACAGGAATGCGCTGGGTCTAGTCTCGACCTATACGAAATTGCTTTTGTGAGGTGTATAGCATACGCGAGGCTGCCTATCCACTCGGGTCTATGGGGGATTTGAGATTGCATATGTATGAGCTGAGCCTGCAGGTGGAGTTACCAATTTAGGATCTGGGGTGAAGGAGAGGACAATAGAGAGGTGCTTCGTGCTAACAAGCTGCTATTGCTCTTGGATTTAGACCGTGTGTCACCGAACCTTTTCCGAAGCATAATTCCGGGGTTTGTTATGCGGTTTGCACCAATTTGGCCATCCTCCTTCGTGCTCTAGGAAACAATGGGCTGTTTTGTGTTTATTTGCATGTTTGGACGGCGATCCAATTCTACAGACAGGTGCTTTGTTAAGGCTCCTGCCAATCATTGTCCCTGCCTCCTCGGGGGATGACTTCTGGCTGTACGCTTCGTCTGTTCGGAAGATTAGATCAACAAGTTTGTCTCTGACCTTTTTGACACTTGAGATGTAGACGCTTGTTAGACAGCGGTTCCTCGTAGCACAGAGGAGTACATGAAAAGTTTGTGTCAGAGTGTGGAGACAGAGGAGAGGGCCAAATGTGTTCAGCCATTACAGGTGTCAAACAGAGACAGCTGGATTCTAGAATGTCGCCATATTTACCTTTGACATTTAAGCACTTATGGTGGCAAAAATCAGTACTAAAACTAGTATCGAACTAACTAAAACGTATCAGAACTGTATCAGAATAGGTATAAAACCACATAGACTACAATTATTCTTAATAATAATGCTGGGGCCCAAAATAGAGCCTCGACCACCTTTTTAAGGGCCCTAAGATATAATGTAATTACTATGAGATTGGGCCCCGAGTTACTTTCTATAGAAAAAGTCGGGCCCTGAACTCTAAAAGCTTAAGAACCCCTGGACTAGTGTGTGCCCATAACCACTATGGAACCTACCTGGACCACTCAGGGATTACACAGATATAAGGCCACAGGGAGATATGAAAAAGTACTATGATTGAGTACTGAAAATCACATTAAATTGTCTAAAGAGAGTTGTTTGTTCTCATCATGGGAATCTATATTGAATACTGAGTCTTTTTTAAGTATTGAAATTGAAATTTTAGAATCATGACAACACTAATGCATTATGTAACTTTTCAGATGGAGGGTCCTAGGGAACCTAGTTGTTTCCTTGGAGATGTTAGTCTTTAGTCTTGAATGCTCCACAGTATGGCATAAATCATCAAAATCAGCAGGTGAAACCTCCAGGCCAAGTTCAGGGTCAGATGTGTGGATATGGTGTGTAACCTGCCTCACATCAGACTGATCTGTGTAGCTCTGAATAGAGTTTTACACATTATCAGTCTGGGATGGAGATCAAAGAGCTTCAAACAAATACTCCAGTCTGATTAGTTGAAGTGTCACAACATCAGAATAAGATGAAACTGATGATGAACTGAAGATGACAGACAACTTTCCTCCATAAACGTTTTCAACCAAACAAACTTTGTCCAGTTGACAAATTGAATTTCTCCTTTTATCATGGATTCTACCTGGACGACTGAGGGTCTTTTCAGGCATTTCCTCCATAAATACACAAAAATCTTCCCTCTGCACAATTTTCACAAACTAAATAGTCTGTATTGATGCTAGAACAGGGTGCTTCATGTTTGACATTTTTTGCAGCGTCGAGGCTTTTTAATCTTTTCGCCCGCAAATTCTCCGCACCTCCTTTCTTGCGCGTTTCCACGCTCATTCTCTCAACAGTATGATTATGAAACTGGCGGGGATCAGCGCAGAGAAAGGGGTGGGACCGCTCTCGTAAGCTTCTATATCCTGGTTGGTTTAGTCCACTGTCTATATTGAAGATGGACCAATGGGTGGCCTCCTCTAAATTGTGGGCCAGTGAGCAGTCTCTAAGTAAAAAAAACAAACAAACAGCAGCGGCACCAGCCCCTGACGAATGTCGGCCCACCGGGAAAATGCCCGGTATGCCAGATGGCCAGTCCAGGCCTGAGCACCACAAAGTTTGTGCGTAGCCCTGAAGGTTAAGGCGACTCCACTGCCAACAAGAAACATGTTATAACAAATGCGCTTAGACAAGCATGTGGCAAACCCTCCACTGCTTTTTAAAAAATACTTTACTAGTTTAGTTTTTCTATGCAACATTTGAAAAGTGTGCACGCACTGTACATGTAAAAGCATTTGCCATTACATGTCTCATATTACACACATTTTTTATTTACATTATAATGCTGTGATCTCATCATAGACATGCCTGGAGTTGTGTTTTTAAACTCCAAACACATTCATTCATTAGAATTATTTGGGTAATTTTAGCTCTGGAATTGTCTCTAGAGAACAAAAGGAATGAAACAAAACACAACTCCAGGTCTGTTTTTGAGGAGGGAACAGAACTGCAACATGGCTTAAAGCTCACAAGAATCAACTTGCATAAAGACCTTTAAACTACAAGTATAACTAGTTTCCTCAAACTGAGTGAGCTAACTGAGTGAATAAAAATACACCTGATCTCCGCTCCTCAATCTAGACTTCACAGAGCAGGTCTGTACGTCCTGTCATTATCAGGTCTGTGTGTTGGACATTCCCAGCATGCCCCTCTCTTCCTCTTGTCACATTTACAGCACAGCCCCTTAAACCTTTTACCCCTCTTGTGTGTTAATATTACCACATATATATTTATCATGCAGGAGGCATACGGCGCTCACTGCAGTGCACAGTCTGTCAATCACATCCTGGTCGTTGTCAGATTGAGGGACATTGTGTTTTTGACGTCTGTGTTAAACAAATCCCCTGTCTGGGGCTTAGAGCTGCGGCCTGCTGGGAAATCACAACTGCCTCCTGCGTCATACATATCCATGATGCTAGGCTAACGCTCCGGCTAACGCTAAGACTACACTGCAAAAAACATACAGCATACAGTTAGAACGTGAGTAGTTAACTTGATATAAATTGCATGAATTGAAATCTGAAAGGATATTTCCAAGTTACATTTATTTACTTCTTTGTACACAATTATTAGATACATTTTATTTCTCTGATTTCAAGCAAATCCTCTGCTCGTGGGGTTAGAAAATTGTAGGCATAGACTATAAAACATTTGAGAGCAATACACTGTGAGTTTATTTCAGTTAGATGAGTCTATAAACTAACTAAAAAAAGTTACTTAACATTAACAGGTTCATTCTGAAATGTTAAATCCTTGACCTGTAGCTCATGCATCAACAGACAAATATATACTAACACTAGCCAGAGATAAAGGCAAAGTGTCTAACTCTTCTGCTGAAGGTCCACCACCTGCTTGTCTCCATAGATATGTTATTGTTTGTCCTGGAGTTATTCTTAAACTAGTCTATTGTCCATTTATTCAATCACAGATGTTTAAATATGTATTTTTACTGTAAACTGGCTTGTCTGCTAATGACACATCAGCCAAAATCCAAACTTTTGGATCGGTTCATGTTAAAGAGCCATTCAAAAGACCAGCTTTTTTTTTTTTTTTTTAAATAAACAGAAGTGTGTGCTGATTATTCAGTGTGAAAATGCATTGTTGAAGTTTTCAAGAAAAAGCATTTATATTTGTATTTAAAAGATAATGCAAGAGAAAAAAACATGTAGGTCAGGGGTGCCCAACCATTCGACTGCGGTCGAACGGTCAATCGCCAGGGCATAATGCTCAATGCCGATTTTTTTGTGAAATTAGATTTTTTGTGCATGCGCCCCAGAGGACATGATGAGGTCATGCGCAGCGAGCGTGCTCAATGTTTAAGATTTAAGATTTAAGTCTTTATTTGGTCTCACACAAAATGACACACGGGAGAAATTTGACTTCTGCATTTGACCCATCCTTTTCAGGAGCAGTGAGCAGCCATCTTTCGGCGCTCGGGGGGCAGTACCGTGAAGGGTCTTGCCCAAGGACCCACACTGGCTTTGCTCATTGCCGGGGAAAGTCAGTGACTTACCAGTTGTGCTAACCAGTCGGAAGGTTGAACTAACCAGCCGGAAGTACGTTTACGGAAGTAGCCTAGAGTTGCTGTCGTACCAGAGCCAGAACATGTGCAGCTTATTTGTTTTAAGGAGGAGAAGGAGGTTTTTGGCCACAGCCTTTTGCGGGGCAGTCCGTAGAAATGAACGTGTTGGTGCGGAGTCGCAGACAAAAGTGGTGGGATTGCTCTGTGCTTCGCCGCTTCACTGCAGGCATGAAAATCCCTCACCTTTCGGCAAAATTTACCAATACATTCGGGTGAGTCATATTATCGTATTATTTCTGCATCAAAGGGACAGATTAGCTGACAGCAGGGGCCCGGGACTAAACCGGATCTAAACCAGGTATAAATTAAGACTAAACCAAGTCTAAACAAGGACTAACCTGGGACTAAACCAGGACTAAACCAAGACTAAGCCAGGTCTAAACCAGGACTAAACCAGGTCTAAACCAGGTCTAAACCAGGTCTAAACCAGGACTAAACCAGATCTAAGCCAGGACTAAACAAGGACTAAACCAAGACTAAACCAAGACTAAACCAAGTCTAAACCAGGACTAAAACAGGTCTAAACCAGGTCTAAACCAGGACTAAACCAGGTCTAAGCCAGGACTAAACAAGGACTAAACCAGGTCTAAACCAGGACTAAACCAGGTCTAAACCAGGTCTAAACCAGGTCTAAACCAGGACTAAACCAAGACTAAACCAGGTCTAAACCAGGTCTAAACCAGGACTAAACCAAGACTAAACCAGGTCTAAACCAGGACTAAACAAGGACTAAACCAAGACTAAACCAGGTCTAAACCAGGAATAAACCAGGTCTAAACCAGGTCTAAACCAGGTCTAAACCAAGACTAAACCAGGTCTAAGCCAGGACTAAACAAGGACTAAACCAAGACTAAACCAGGTCTAAACCAGGTCTAAACCAAGACTAAACCAGGTCTAAGCCAGGACTAAACAAGGACTAAACCAGGACTAAACCAGGTCTAAACCAGGACTAAACCAAGACTAAACCAGGTCTTAACCAGGACCCCAGGAGTTATTCCTCACTTACCTTATGCATATTGACTATTCTTAGTTTATAAGCAGCTTTCAGAGACCAGAGCGGAGTTTTACCATAACAGCAACACCAACAAGAACTATCATGCAAACAGGCACTTTCTAATTCTCAGACAATTAAACTATTTTAATCAAATGCAGACAGTACATCAGTACTAGGGCAAGACACTCTTTGCTCAAAAATCGTGCAGAGGAGTTATAATACGATTGTTTTTTGCAGTGTAACATCACATGGAGCATTCTTTTAAACGTGTAAGCGCTGTATCTGCTTTGGCATGGAGGCTCTTGGGGTTACATTGGCGGTCAGGGGCCCTTGTTTGGGTTGTCCCACAGGGGCCAGTTATCTGGCTGACAGTGGACTCGCTCTCAAAGGGGGAGGTGCGTGGAGCGAGTGAGGATTAAAAGGGCAGGAAAAAGGCCATAGGAAAGAGAGAGAGAGAGAGAGAGAGAGAGGGGAGGAGGAGGCAATTCTTCATCCTCTGAGTGCGGTTTGAAAGAGTGTTTGAAAGACTCTTGCACTTGGGATAAATGATAAGTGCAGTTCAAAGATGGAGTCTGGGGTCTTCAAATGGGCTCAGGTCACGTGACATCACAACTTCCTAATCTGCCCGTAGTTTAAAGTGAGCTGGAGGACAGGTCGGAATTTACCCTTTAACTGTCCAAATGCAGATGTTTGCCCTGGTTTATGGGTGAAGCCCTGTAACCACTTTTTTCCCATGTATTTGAGTATAATGTGTCTCCCCTCAGTGCAGATACACTGCCTGACAAAAGTATTAGGACGATTGTGTATTTCTGAACTTTCATAATGATAACAAGACGTATTGGTAATGAAAACAAATCAATTTATTGATATATTAAAGCAAATTTCATCATATGTAAAGGCATATTATTGCAAAAAATTTAACAATATCAAGTTAAATAGGTTTTTCATCAAAATAACCACCTTTGGCCTTAATCACAGCTTTTTCGAGGCATTCTGTCCAACAATTTTTCAAGATATCCATCCTCTATAGTTTTCCACTCATCCTGAAGACATTTCCACAGGTGTTTAACGTTAGTCGGATTCCTAGAGCGCACTTTAATATCCAAATAATCCCACACTTTTTCGATGGGTGACAGGTCAGGAGACTGGGGCGGTCATGTCATAACCTGCAGTCGATGACGCTGTTCACACGTCTCCAAATGACCCTTACACAGTTTGGACGAGTGCTTTGGGTCATTATCTTGTTGGAACCAGTTTCGTCCAGAGTTCAGAAATACACAGTCGTCCTAATACTTTTGTCAGGCAGTGTATATTGTATAAGCAGCTCTTGAGGTCTTCAGTCCACTGTGTGCTGTTTGCATCTAGAATAGAATGATAGATAGATAGATAGATAGATAGATACAAATATACAGTATTTTAAAGGTTGGAAAGTGTACTCAACGCTAATCAGCTTTGTGCTCTCCAATGACCTCTTGTTGATTTTTGTGTTTCTGAAACTTTAGAAACCGCTGAGTTATTAAAGAATTTCACCAAAAGTCTTTAATCAAAAACTCTATGGGGAAAATGAATGTAAAATTGACTTTCAGAACCATGTCAGGCTTTAGAAGGACCAGTGCTCTTTGAGACTGTTCAAGGTACAGTGTGTAGGATTCATGGCGCATAGGTGGTGTAGGTACCATGCACTGGCAGTGCACGGCAGACCTCGAGGGTCACCCGGGCGCGCCGTAACACGGACAGCTCACGTACCCGCGCGCACCTGGCGCTGTGCGAGCTCTCGCCGACAACTACGGTATAAATAAAACGCGGTCCCATTCACTGTTTTTCTTTTCTTTTCGCATGAAAGCACACATTCCCGATCGTGTACCATGACAATCTACACATCAAATGAAACCTTACAGCCTCCTCTTTTTGACTATGCAATTCATTTCCCGGCACAACAATCACTCCCCGAGCACATGGGGCTTTTATACGGAAAAGCACAAAACGAGGTTTGTTACTTAGCTTACCTTTCAAGGCTCTGGACAGGTCAAACTCAGTATTTCACCATAAGCTTGGTCTCAGTCTGTCTGTAAGGATCCAGCGAATAAAATCCAGTAAAACAATTTAGTCCAAAACACATGTTAGATCCATTACGAGTCTGATCCGGCAACATGCTTGTCGTTGTTTACCCAAAACCACGAGCCTTGCCGAAGGCGGAGCCCAAATGTCCTTCTGCGGCTCTCGTAATCAAAATGGCTGCCTCTACATGGGGTCAATCCCCCTTTTATGTGACTATATCTAAGTCCAAAAGAATACTTTGATTTCATGATGGAAGTGAAAAGGCTTGGAAAACAATGTATTTTTGAATGGGTATCTTCAATTTCGGGAATTAACGGGTAAAAATCTTACACACTGTCCCTTTAAGCATTGTTATTTATTTAAAAAAAATAATGCATTAGTCTTATACACCACTTTTCCACATGCTCAAAGTCACTTCACAATTTGGTGCATTATTCATTCACTCCACTACTACTCTGTGGTGTTAAGATACTCTTTTAGCCACAGATGCCCTGGGACAGACTGTCAGAAGTCAGCCTGCCAATCTGCACCATCGACCTGGGTCCTCTGACCACCACCAACATTCACACACATCACATCACATCTCTACTAGGCAATGTAGTGAAGTGTCTTGCCTAAGGGCACAACATCAGTTTTTGCCACTGGCGCTCCACTGTGACACCTGGTTTTGAACACCAGGCCCCGCTGAGTGTGCTGTTGTGCGCCACGAGAAAACCAGTCACATGTCGGCATTCGTGAAACTGAGATGATCACGTTTAAAAAAAAAAAAAAAGTCAAAATTTGTGATTTTCGGGTTTTTTTTGCAGAATGTGCTAGTTGAGATCATGAAGAAGCCACTCCATGTTTCAGATAACAGTATTCGTTGCGTTAAAACCATGCATTTTGTATTTCAAATTGTCTTGTTTTTTGGAAAGAAATGGGGCGTGTATAAATGACCACACTGCCGCTGCTGCCCATTCATGTGAGTAGTGCTGTTTTGTTTTCGCCTGTTCGCCTATCAGCTGTGAGTGAACCTCATGAATATTTACACTGCATTTCAAGAGAATAAGGGCAGTGAAAATGGAGTGTAAATCCTACTTTGACATGGGACACGGGACACGTCTGGGATACGTCCGTTTCTCCGGAGCTCCGGATACTTTAGCTGCCAAAAGTCCGTGGATATACACGATACGCGTACTATACACATGGATATACACGAATTATCGGACAACACGACAAACTGTTACATCGGAGGTGGCCGCGTTCTCTTTCTCTCTTTATGGGGTGAGTCATATTATATCATATTATTTCTGCTAGGACTTAAACAGGACTAAGCCAGGACTAAAACAGGACTAAAATAGGGGACTAAACCAAACTAAACAGGACTAAACCGAGACTAAACTGGGACTAAACTGGGACTAAACCAGGACTAAACCGAGACTAAACTGGGACTAAACTGGAACTAAAACGGGACTAAACCAGGGCTAAAACAGGGGATTAAACCAAACTAAACAAGACTAAACCGAGACTAAACTGGGACTATACTGGGACTAAACCAGGACTAAAACAGGACTAAACCAGGACTAAACCAGGACTAAAACAGGGGATTAAACCAAACTAAACAGGACTAAACCAGGACTAAAACAGGACTAAACCAGAACTAAAACAGGACTAAAGTGTGTGTGTGTGTCCAGTGTGTGTGTGTGTGTGTGTGTGCGTGTGTGTGTGTGTGTGTGTGTATTAAATTGACAATACAGGTGACTTTGACTTAACATATTATCCTGTGTATTGTTGAATTATTGAATGATTGTATGGACTTTTTTTGTTATAAAAAGCAGCACATCTGAAAACGACGAGCTGAGAAGAGCTTCTCTAAAGATTCTCTAACTCCAGGCCTTCAGATCTTATTTGCATGAGATTAAGCTAAGCCCTCCCCCATCACTGACGTTACTGTGGTGTGGTGTTTCAGGGCAGGCCAGAATTAGAAGGTACTTTGTTAAAATAGAAATTCTTCAAAGGTTCTCAGATTTCCATGTGTAAGGCATCGTTGGAAAGCTTAGGATCTACACTTTCAGAATCTGTGAATAACTCAAAATGTCTCCGGGATGATTTGTGTCTGTTTTTTCCGTGGCCGTGTGTCAAAGAAACTCTGTGTGCGTGAAAATGAATTTCCCTTTGGGGACAATAAAAGTCAAAAGTATAAAGTCTAAAGTCTGGTATTCTCATAAGGTCTCGCATTCAAGTACTATTCAGCCCCAGCCCTGCTTAGCAACAGAGATCTGATGATATCAGGCTATGACAGGGAGGTTTGTACAGAGTAAAATATCAGGAGCACATGGTTAGCATTAGCTTAGCTCCTGTCAGCTTGTCCAAACCACCTCACGCTCTCTGGTCCTCCCTGTGTCCTCTGTCCTCGGGTTCACTTCAGGAGCAGAACTGAAGTTTAGCAGTTTCCCTCCAACTCAGAGTACGAGTCTGGTCCAAATGTGACAGATTATGTCCTGGAGCGTCGTCTCTGTCACTCACTCTTATACTATGGCTAAGAAGGACTATCCTAAGAAGGTCCTATATTACACAAAATTGACTTGTGAGCTTTAAGCCATGTTAGAATGTTGTTACCTCCTCAAACACATACCTGAAGTTGTGTTTTGTTTCGTTCACACATGTCGAGTAAACTTTTTTAGTTAGTCTGTTTACATCCAAAGCTCAAAATCCTGTTCCACCTTGTGATGTCACGAGTCAGTCACCTTTTTAACTTCGATTTAGTAGAGATTGGACATTCCAGAGCTAAAATGATCCAAATGCAGGGATGAAAGAGTTCCGTTTTTTAGCAGATCTCCGCTTTTTTTTCAGCCGTGGGTTTTTTTTGTTTTTTTTTTACATCTGTGCAAATTCGTTGAGAAAGATTTTGGGTGTATATATATGTATAGTTGTGTTTAGGGTCGCCAACCGTCCCTTGAAAAACAGAATCGTCCCGTATTCAGAACAAAAGTACATGTCTCGTATTAAACTTCGTATCATAAACTACGGGCCGCGCGACCCCGTGTCTGGAGCTGCGGAGTGAGCACAGCTCTTTTGCAACAGCGTGTACCATTGGGTGTACACAGGTTAAACTTTATAAAACATCCTATACCTCATCCTACCTGCCCGTGCCTCATTTAACGCATCGCTCCTTGCTTTTTCACCTGCGCCTTTTAGCGCGCATAAGCTCCTCCTCAATGCGCTCTGATTAGACGAAGTGCAAAGCAAAAACAAATCCAATATATACTACTAGTAGGCCTACCTGTTAATAAAATGTGTTTTTTTTTTGTACTTTTATGTACAGTTTTACTTTATTATATAGCATATAGAAATCAAAATTTCACGACGACGACTTTTCGCTTTTTTCATTATTGGCCACTTTCATCCCTGCAAATGATTATAGGGAAGATGTATGGAGTTTAATAACACAGTGGAGTCCTTCCTGCATTACCACATGACATCACAAGGTGGAACAGAGTATTTTCACAGCCTAAATACACACTGTTTGTGAGTTAAACATGTATGAATGAAACAAAACACAACTCTAGGTCTGTTTGTGATGAGGAAACAGCATTATAATAGATCGGAAAATAGTGTAATATGGGCCCTTTAAGTACCTAATTAACAGTTCAAATCCTTCTTTAAACAGCTGCTAGATTATATCAGGTCCATCTTTCCCATCTTTCCTGTTCAGAGGGATTCTCTTTTTTCTCATAAATAGCTTCCTTTATTCTCCTTGTAATCCAAAATATCTCTCTGCTTGAAAACCTGCACCTGATTGTCTTCCAGTGAATAACAGAGTGCAGTTTTAAGATGAAGGTAGATGGCTGATTGTACACATGAGTTCTGTCTTCTGTGTTCATATACCAGTAGTCTTTGTTTTTGTGTGGGTGTGTTGCCCTTGTGGTGAAATAGTTTCTGTTTCAGGGTGTTCACTGGTTTAAATACAGAGGAATGTTGGGCAAGTTTGACTTCCTGGTTGGACATGGCAACGGTAATTCCATAACTGTTAACTAACTAACTATAATATTAAAGTGGTTTAAAATTATACATATAATTAGTTTGTAACTATGTACTAACTATGACTAATAAAAATAACCCCTTTGTTGTGTTAAATGATGGTTTGATTGAACTATCATCAAACTATGATATTTATTTGGCACAGGTACTATCCCACCAAAACAAAACATAAAGACATGAAAAACCTGATGCAGTCACACCAGTATTTAATATACATCAGTATATTTAGTTTACTATTGTAGCCACAGCTGCCCTGGTACAGACAGTCTGAAGTACGACTGCCAATCTGCACTATTGGTCTCTCTGACCACCACCAACATGTACACACAACTTTCATACTAGGCAATGTGTCTTGCATAAGGACACAGCGTTTTTGCCTCTGCTACTCAACTTTGGCATCTGGAGTAAAAGCATCCAAGTGCTGTTTTAGAATCAGCAATACTTCATGCATTTTTGTACTTTTTCTTCTTAAAGGGATATGCCACCCCCAGGTCAAATTTGGGCATCTCCCCTCAGTCCAGAGACTAAAATAAGTGGTGGAAAGCGTTTTCCTGCTCACCCAGCCATTGTCCGAGTCTGTCGCCACTGACCGCCGCGGTAACTGGTGCTCCTCCGCCTTAGACTGGAGTCTAACGTAGCCAGAGAAAGATTTCGGCCAAAAGGAATTAATTTGCTCGATGCGTTTCCCAATTACTTTGTGTGTAGTGCGCATTCATATCGAGTGCAAATAAATGTGCAAATCAACACGGAGAGCTTGCCTTGGTCATTTTGGGTGGGAACTATTTTCCAGTGCGTAAGAATACAGTCGTATCACGCACCACGTTGTGCAACAGGGGAACTCCCTTCCCGGTGCGTAACTGGGATTCCCCTGGTAGCGTACTGCGTGATACGGCTGTATTCTTACGCACTGGAAAATAGTTCCCACCCAAAATGACCAAGGCAAGCTCTCCGTGTTGATTTGCACATTTATTTGCACTCGATATGAATGCGCACTACACACAAAGTAATTGGGAAACGCATCGAGCAAATTAATTCCTTTTGGCCGAAATCTTTCTCTGGCGACGTTAGACTCCAGTCTAAGGCGGAGGAGCACCAGATACCGCGGCGGTCAGTGGCGACAGACTCGGACAATGGCTGGGTGAGCAGGAAAACGCTTTTCACCACTTATTTTAGTCTCTGGACTGTGGGGAGATGCCCAAATTTGACCTGGGGGTGGCATATCCCTTTAACTTCTTCCACAAACTGTCACTTAACTAATGCCAAACAATGATACATATTTAGAACAGGTACTATCCCACCAAACCAAACCAAAACATGAAAACATGAATACCTGTTATGCAGTACTAATCCAGTTAGTCTAGTATCTTTTCCTTGGACCTAATCATTTGCTGTATTGTATTTGCAGCTATCACCCTATATGACTCCAGCCAGGCCAGACAAGACTACACACTTTACCTGGTTTACAAAGACTGTAGTCTGGAACCACCTCATATCTCCCAGAGTTCCAGTGTTTGTTTATGTTAACCCTCTCCAGGCCGAATTAATAATACCTGTAGGAAAAATATGATATTTGGTGAAAATAATCCCTGGGGTATGAAATTTGCAATTTTCCTGATTTTGTTTAATGTGACCATTATGTGCAGTGCATTCTGGGATGTTGCATATTTGCAACATTGGCCCGGATGGATAATTAAATAGTGGACAAAACAGATCTTTGGAAATATGAATTTATCTTATTTATTAAAAATGGCTGAACTCAACTTTTGCCATCAAACAGCATATGAATAAAACAGGAACAGTGACATAATTACAATTAAACAATAACAATACTGAACAGGTGAGATGCGTTGTACCAGGTGCAGGTGCAGGTGCAGACCAGCCCCCGAGCAAGTTTCCCGTAAACTGTCCAATTAGAACTCTGCAACAGAGTTCTGCTCTTGCACTAAAAAAAAAACTCTAAAAAATGCAAATGCTGGCAAACAGCTAAGTGACAATTAGCTGTTGCAGATTTGCTACGCCGGCCCAGAATTAAATGAAACATTACAGCTTACAAACTTAAAAAGAAAGGAAAGTATCTTATTAAGATGAAGCTTCCCTTACTCTCTCTCTCTTCTGAATGCAGGCAGCTCAGACCTGTTCTGTGACTACACCTTTCCAACTAACATTTATTTCAAAGGAAATCTGAAGGGAAACAGTTTATGTAATTGAGGTATGTTCTAGTTCACCTATCAAATCAAATACAACTGAAATCTCTTTGAAGTTTTTTTTATACAGAGGCGCATCAGTCCTGTCACCGCTCCCTCTGTCACATTTTGAGCCCAACTTAAACATGAGCATCCAATCAGACCTGTTTATTTCAGTGACGAATGGAGCTATATAGTGCTCTTCAAGAAACATAAGGGCGCAAAGAAGAAGTGAATGAGAGCTAGGTTTAAAGAGAGCTTCTCCAGGGCATTTCTGAAGATGGGGAGAGGGCATGAGTCACTGATGCGTTTGGGCATCAATGCGATAATTGCAGTTACTATAGAGAAAGGTTTGATACAAATTTTTAAACCAATTCATCAGTACTTTCCAGTCCGAGGCACCAATAAATTGTGCCCAGTCCTGCTGCTAAAATACACACTAGTTAGTTCTGGGGAAAAAAAAAAAAAAAAAAAAAGTAATTGTCCTTGGTTTAAGCAGGACACAGGATTCAGGATTTTCTCACCAACAAGTCACACAGTGTAAATTTCCATAACATCACATCTTCCTCCATCTGCCTTGGCACTGGCTTACCTCAGGGAGTATGCCCGCTTTTTTACACGATGCTCACTTATGACTGTGTCGCTCACTATTCACCCAGCCACACAGTGAAGTCTGCAGACGACACAACAGTGGTGGGGGTCATCATCACCTACAGAAGGGAGATCTGTCAGCTGGAGGCCTGGTGCAAAACAAACCATTTGTGCATCAATGTAAAGAAGACAAAGGAGATGATCCTGGATCCGAGTGCCCCTTCTTCTCTGTAGACACTGTCTCCTGCTTTAAATACCTAGGAGTCCAAATCATGAACAATCTCACCTCGTCTAACAATATCAACTGCATATTAAAGAAAGCACATCAACACCTCGACTTTCTCAGGCACCTCAAAAAAGCAGGTTTGGGCCCCTCTGTCCTGACGGCCTTTTATAGGTGTGTGGTGGAGAGTATCCTCACCTCCAACATGACTCTGTGGTTTAGTTGCAGCACAATGGCAGAGAGGAGAGCTCTGCAGAGGGTAGTCTGTATTCTGCCCTGAACTGAAGACACCTACATCAGCAGGAGCAGGAGAAAAGCCTACAGCATCATGGAGAACTCTACCCATCCAGCACATGTGTTTTTAGAGCATTAGGCAGAAGACTGTGTCACCTACAGTACTAATTTAAAAGCACTTTAGAAAATGGGGGTGGGTGGCTGTTGTTTTAAAGACTGCATGCAACATACAATATTTTAAACTATTTATTGTTTGTTTTTATGCTGCTGATAACCTGGACCCGAGTACAGTGTTTCTTTTCAGTGTATTTTTTAAAATTATGATTCTGATTGTGAAATGCATTCTCCACTCAAAAGTCCATGAGTTATCTGAACTACTGCACCAGTGTCATTTACCAAAATGGAAGGTGTGTGTGTCTCAGTCATCCAGATAGAATCCATGGCAAAAAGAGAAATTCAATTTGTCAACTGGACAAAAGTTTATTTGGTCGAATACATTCAGAGGAACCTGTCACGTGGCATCAGAGAGGCTAAGAGACAATACTCTAGGAAGATAAACACCCCTTCCATAACAGCAGAGACAGGCAGAGTCTGTGGCAGGGGAGACAGACCATAACGGACTACAAGCCAGTGCCACAGACTTCTGACAGCTCCACCTCCCTGTTGAATGAGCTAAACGAGTTCTTCGTTCGTTTTGAGGCACACAATAGCACCCCGGCACAGAAGACAGATGCAAAGCTCTGGGACCGGACAACATCCCTGGTCGTGTACTGAGAGACTGTGCTGCCGAACTCACAGAGGACTTTACAGACATCTTCAGCACATCTCTAAGCCAGGTTGCCGTCCCCACATGCCTCAAGACCTCCACCATCATCCCTGTGCCGAAGAAGTCGTCTTCATCCAGCCTTGATGACTACATCCAGGTGCGCACACCCCCGTCCTCATGAAGTGCTTCAAACAACTAGTCATGCAACACATCAAGACATCTCTCCCCTCCACCCTGGACCCATTTCAATTTGCATACCGGTCTAACTGCTCCACAGCCCTCCAGTCACCCCTCACACACCTGGACACCAGAGACTCATATGTTAGAATGTTGTTCATTGACTTCAGTTCAGCTTCAACACAATCATCCCCCAGCAACTCATACTCAAACTAGACAAGCTGGAGATCAACACCTCGATGTCCCTGAATGTGGAGAAGACAAAGTACTCCGGTTTCCCCCACCAACCTAAACATGCGCCATAGGTAGAATCCTCCAGCTTAGGGCCTGACCAAAGCCTAAATAACAAAACAAAATCATGGGGATGGTCCCCGGGTCAAATATAGAAACAACTTCTCCTGTGCGAGATCAATAAAGGTCAATCTTCTAATCCTTGACCACTGTAAGGCGCTTTGTGTTACAATTTTGTATGAAAAGCGCCTTATAAATATTTGATTGATTGATTGATTGATTGATTGAAGGAGATTGTCGTAGACTTCAGGAGAGCACACACACAACACGCCCCCCTGACCATCACCGGGGCTGCTGTGGAGAGAGTAAGCAGCACCAAGTTCCTGCATGTGCATATCTCTGAGGACCTCTCCTGGTCAAAGAATACTGCATCACTGGCCAGTAAAGCTGAAGAGAGCCAGAGCCCCAGCTCCCATCATGTGCACCTTCTACAGAGGCAACATAGAGAGCATCCTCAGCAGCTGCATCACTGTGTGGTATGGCACCTGCACCGTGTCCTGCCGGAAAAAGCTACACCGAGTAGTGAGAGCAGCTGAGAGAATCATGGGTGTCTCTCTCCCCTCCCTACAGGACATCTACCGCACCCACCTCACCCGCAAAGCCCTCTGGGTGATCCCACCCACCCATCCAACTGCCTCTTCAGTCTGCTGCCATCAGGAAGGAGACTGAGGAGCCTCAGGGCCAAGACCAGCAGACTGAAAGACAGCTTCATCCACCAAGCTGTCAGGATGCTCAACTCTCTCCCTGCCCTCCCTCTCCCATTGACACTGCTACTTAAATGACACCATTTGAGCTTTATTACGCTACACATTGTGTGTTTTGTATTATATACAAGTTTACTGTACTTTTGTCATTGTGTTTTGTGTTTGGTTACGGGTATATGTGACCGACCACAGCAAAAGCCACCGCATCTCATCTCAGTCAGGGCGAACAGGAGAAAATCTTGTGTTTTTGTTTTTTTTTAAGTTGTGATTTTTGTTTTTTTTTGCAAAATGTGCTACTTGAGATCATGAAGAAGCTACTCCATGTTTCAGATAACAGCATTGGTTGCTTTAAAAGCATACATACATTTACCATAATTACCATACATGACGATTAGCAGAAACTAGCAGAAAACTTTCTCCTAAGCTTATGTACAAAATGTGATCGGATTCTTTAGCTGCCGAAAGACAGGGGCAGGATACGCAAATAATTGAACAACAAGGCAAACAGTAGTAACATCGGAGGTGACCACATCCAACAGAAAGACCCCAACATAAAAGTAAGTGTCCACAGGCCACTCCTTTGAGGACAGTGAGGTACAGATCTTAGCCAGAGGAAAGAACTGGTATGAGAGGGGAGTTAAAGAGAATCCTTTCTTGAACAGAAATGGAGGTCTCAGACATAATTTGTCTCCCATTTATAGCTCTATCCTCAAACCTAAATCAAAATAAACAAAGAAAACAATAGGACTAGCCAGGTCAGGTCCAGAGGTGTGAAAACACCCATTATGGCCCTGAATGTCTATGCTAACAATACCCCACACTCCACTCCCACTGCATATTTAATAGGGTTAGTTGACAAATCGAATTTCTCCTTTTGTCATGGATCCTACCTACTGAGGGATTCTACACACATTGCTCAAACATGCACAAATCACTCCAAATACAACTTTGAGTGCATAAATGATGATGGGAAACAACTACAACATAGTTAAAAGTTATGAAATGTCCATTTTTTCAGAATAGGTTTGCCTTAAATTGGTTTAAACTGGACTAGCGCAGTTATCTATTTTCCCTGGTACTCCTGTACACATAGTGAGTGATTAATAGAGAAACGATGGCCATACGTTCCATGTGAACCAACAGCTGAAAAGAGAAGCTGGTGTACAAGGGCCCAGAGCAGCATCTGAGTCAATATTTTAGTTAACATTTTTAAATACACAGGGCTAAATCTGGGAACAGACATACACGGTCTATGTCGAAAGTTAATTTTTTACCTCAGGGCCCAATTTTGTCAGTAGAATGAACTTGGGGCCCATTCACGTAACTGTGGCCCTGTCGTAAATGAAAAGCCCTGTATCTGCTTTTAAAATGAGTGAGGAACATGGCTCAGATTGTTAGCTCCCGATCTCACTAATGTTGAACCATGACAGAGAAATAACTGTCTCACATATTCTTGGTTGGTTCCTGAAAGACCAAAAATTGTTTCGTAGAAGCTGCTTCCATATGGCTCTTATCCATAAGAGAACCATTCTGTGAAATAGCTTTTACATAACACTGTGCGAGGAGCATACCTGCACTAGATAAAATAAATCCTTGTTTAAACCCATTGCTTTGACCTGGTTTTAGTTCAAGAACCAAAATTACAACAGTCACCTTACAGAGATTCAGAAAAATGTTAATTTATTCAGAAAAGGTAATAAGACGGAAAAGTCGTGGTTTTATTTTCATTTAATCCTTTACTTTGACCTAATCTAGTCATGGTTTAGATCTGGGTTAGTCCTCATAACTTTTTTCATTCAGGCTAATTCTTGAAAAGCCAATAAATGTTTTGAGGTAATTAAAGTTTAAAATCACTGATATTCAGATGGTCTATACTTCATTCTCTTCATACTTTCTTAATCTACCGAGAGAAACTTGCCTTTTGACACAGCAAACCTTTTCTTTCCCACAATTTCCTTGTTTGGATCCCGCGCAGTCTAATTTAATCCGCCCTGATTCAGCCCTGATGTTCCAAACACCACCGGACTGCTCCAAATTTACCCACAACCCTCTGCTCCTTGCCAATATTGACTTCACAGTCGCCTCAAAATCTGCTTGGGTCCCGAAAATCCTTGTGCAAACTGGATTTTTTTGTCATGCCAGGCTCGGGATTTTCCAGCTGAACTCCGGAGGAAATGGGAGCTTTCACCTGGATTGAGGGCTCCTTTGATTCCCTGAGAACTCGGCCATATTGTTTTTAGCTCGGTGAGGGAGGAGGCAGGGCTGGGGGGTGAGGGGGTGGGTGGTGTTTTGTTTTGACGAGCCTCATGAGAGAGAGGAGCAGTCCTGAATTGGAGTCTTGGTCGTGTTGATACAGAGAGTTAAGAGTGTCAGTGTAGCGTACAGGCCCAACCTCTAACTGTTTTCACTGCAGCTCCTCAAACATTTCTGACATTTGGACATGGACTCATTCTTCTGCAAAGAAACTACTGCCAATACTGCTTCTACTACTGCTACTGATGATGATATTACAGCTAGGCTACTACTACTGTTAATACTACTACTGTTAGGCTGCTACTACTTCAAGCATTACTACTACTACATCATAAATACATTACATACATTACATACATGCCACATACTACTTAACTACTACTACTACTACTACTACTACTACTACTACTACTACTACTACTACTACTACTACTACGTTCAGGTCTGGACTGGGACAAAAAAATGGCCCTGGCATTTTTGGCTTAGCCCGGCCCCTCATAATTAGTCTTGGTTTAGTCCTGGTTCAGTCCTGATTTAGTCCTGGTTTAGTCCTGGTTCAGTCCTGATTTAGTCCTGATTTAGATCTGATTAGTCCTGGTTTAGTTCTCGTTCAATCCTGATTTAGTCCTGGTTTAGTCCTGGTTCAGACCTGATTTAGATGTAATTAGTCCTGGTTTAGTCCTGGTTCAGTCCTGATTTAGTCCTGGTTTAGTCCTGGTTCAGACCTGATTTAGTCCTGATTTAGATGTAATTAGTCCTGGTTTAATCCTGGTTCAATCCTGATTTAGTCCTGGTTTAGTCCTGGTTCAGACCTGATTTAGTCCTGATTTAGACCTGATTAGTCCTGGTTTAGTCCTGGTTCAATCCTGATTTAGTCCTGGTTTAGTCCTGGTTCAGACCTGGTTAAGTCCTGGTTCAGACCTGATGTAGTCCTGGTTTAGTCCTGGTTTAGTCCTAGTTCAGTCCTGGTTCAGTCCTAAATTGTGGGCCGGTCTCTAAGTAAAAAAAAAAAGAAAAGAAAAAAGAAGGGCATCGGCCCCTAGGACTGTCAGCCCACCGGGAAAATGCCCGGTATGCCCAATTACCAGTCCAGGCCTGACTACGTTATAACATGGTAAAAAAAAAAAAAGTCACAAAAGCCGATTTTGCATAATACCCCTATTTAAAGCTCCTGTATTACACAAAATGGACTCTTGTGAGCTTCAAATCATTTTAGAATGTTGTTACCTCCTCAAAAACAGACCTGCAGTTGTGTTTTGTTTCATTCACACATGTTTGAGTAACCCTGCGTTATTAGTCTGTCCACATCTCCAAAGCTCAAAATGCTCTGTTCCACCTTGTGATGTCATTTTCAAGGTCACAGCTCCTTTTACCTTTAGTTCAGTAGAGATTGGCAATTTCCAGAGCTGAGATCATCCAAATCATTTTAGTGAAGGTGTATAGACTTTAAAAACACAGTGGAGCACTTCCTACATGACATTGTGAGGTGGAACAGAGTGTTTTACAGCCTAAATATGCAGGGTTTGTGCATTAAACTCCATATTTTTAATGAGGAAGCAACATTATAACCCACATTAACAAACAGTGTAATATAAACCCTTTAACCCAGTGTCTCCGCCCACCAGAAAAGTTCCACAGTGCCCCTTTAAAACTCCTATTGAAGAGCATGTGCACATTTGGCCAGAGGCTGTTTGCATTGTGTCTCTGTCCATTGGGATGCACTGAGCTGAGGAAAGGCGTTTGGACACCGGGCATTGTGGAGATTGACTCACAGCAGCACAAAGCGGAGTGTTTGAAGAGCGTGTTGTTTTAATCAGAGTGAGTTCAGAGAAAGAGCTCCACACGGCCACAGGGTTCGGAGCTCTGCTGATGGGCTCTGAAAAACAAAAGAATGTGTGTGTGAATCATTGTCTGGCTATGTGAAGGCCTGACCAAACTGGATTAGCAGCCAATGTTTGTGTGGGACAACATGCAATTCACTACTACTACTATGACTACTATTACTACTACTATTACAACTACTAATACTGTTATTAACTTTTATTACTACAACTACTACTGCTACTAATAGGAAAAACCCATGACGTCATAATTAAGAGCATTTAAGTTCCTATATTACACAAACTGGATTCTTGTGAGCTTCAAGCTATTTTCTAGTATTTTTAATCGACCTGGGTGCCAATAAATCCTGATGTAGCCACTAGGGATGCACGATATATTGGCATTAACATCGGTATCGGCCGATATTGCCAAAATTTCAACATATCGGGATTGGCCCGATGTGTAAAACTGGGCCGATATTAACTAGCGATATTTGTCAGTACTATAAATACCAGATTAAGAGTGACATGGTGTGTCATGTCTTTGTGTTAAAAGACATCAATATTTCATAAGATCAATAAGTTAGTTAAAGGTCCCATGGCATGAAATTTTCACTTTCTGAGGTTTTTGAACATTGTGACCCCCATGGCTAAAAGTTACGAAATGTGTAAACTGAGCATTTGCGATCCTTTTCCGCGTTTGAAAAAAAGGCAGCCCAAACGGGCGATTCTGAACAAGGGGACTTTCTGACATCACATTCAAGAAAAAATGCAAATGCAGGTGCACCCCCCGTCTGTATGTCTACCCACCGTCTATGGAACTCATGACCATAGAGTTTGGACCGCAAACGAGATACGCAATGCGAGATGCGTTTTTTTATTTGCCTGGAGGCACGTGAGAGTGTTTCCAGGCTCGGATGTTTTTCTCCAAACCTCTGAAACAGCAGTGGTTTAATTTTATTTTCTGTGGAAATGTGTTTATTTTTCAATGGAAATCATCTCATATCTTCCTCCGCGCTTAAAGGCGGAAGTGGAGCCAGCGCACACCGCACCACTAAAGAGAAAAGAGCGGTGAGTTTGCCCCCCCCACCCGCTGCTATGGCCTATCTCTGTCCTCCTCATTTGCATTCAAGCAACAACGCCCGTAATGGAGTGTTTGAGAGGGATGTTTTTGGCTCTGACTGTGTTCACGAGGCTTTCTCATGCACTGAGTCTTGATTTTGAAGAGGGATTCGTTTGCAGTGTCGGGGAGCCATTAAGGCTCCATATAAAAGCATCAAGAAGTACCAAGTCATGGGATCTTTAAAAGGTATAAATGAGTTCATTTCATATTTGTAAATTGTTAAAAAGAGTTCGGTAAAATCAGAGTGAGAAATCTTCACCTTTAAGGATGGTTCTGTTTTGAGTAAAGAGTGAGCGTTCTTGTGTTAAAGTCCGCTCTGTTTTATACGAATGAAGCCTGAAGACGGCTCGTGTTCACGCTCAATATGTTTTATACGTTTGAACCTCGGCAAACTTTCGCCTTTGTGAGTATTTTATGTTAATAAGCACTTTGATGAAGGTGATGTTTATATTACATTTGAACAAGTAAGAACTGAACTTGTGGTTTCACGGAGCTAACTGTTTAAGCTAGCTACTCGTATTTTGTTCATCACGTTTATGAAATTAGTAATGTGCCTTCTTTGTTCTGTTTCAGTTACTACATAAATATATAAGACCTCCATAAAACAAGAAAAGTACGCCTTGTGTACGGAGTTTTTCTTTATTCGTTCGCTGGCTGTCGAGCCTCACATAGTCACGTGTCGAGACTTACAGTATAACATAAGTTAAGCTTTATGGAGTCAAAACACGTTTTGAAAATAAAAGAAGACATTCAAAAATTCATTTTGCATGATTTTCAGTCTGTATAAAATGTTATCTCAGAATAAAAAAAATAAAAATTAAAAAATAAAATTAAAAAAATCAGTATTGGTTAATATCGGTTATCGGCCACAACAGCAACATTAACATCGGATATCGGTATCGGCTAAAATTTTCACATTGGTGCATCCCTAGTAGCCACACCAAAGTTCACCACCGAACTCGGCTTTTGATTGGCTGAGTTTAAGGCTTTACCAGAACATGCGACCTGCATCAGAGGAAGAGGGAGAAGATGAGCAGGTCAGAAGATTGTTTTGTTTTGTTTTGCCACTGGAACTAAAGAGTAGTAGGCTAATATCTTTAGCTGCGTAGTCACACTGTTCATCAGTTACAACATAAAAGCAATGCGGCTTTAGTTATTATTATTTTATTTTAATTTAACTTTGTAGATATTTGAATAACTTAAAATTTCAAAAGTCTTGTCATTTGTTACGACATAGTTGATTAGCTCACAGTAAGCTTTTAATTCAATTTTATTACATTAAAATTGCATTTTATTTTATTTTTATTTATAACGTTTATGGAAAAAATTTATTAAGTGAAATTTATTCATGGAATATTTTTTAATTCCAAATTATCTTAAACAGGCCGGTCAGAGTCAACCAAAGCTGTATCTGGCCCGGAAGCTGTACAATGCCCAGGTCTATGTTAAAGTCACTGTGAATGCAGAGTTCACTTTAAAATTGTAATAACTTGTGGTTGTTATAATCTATTACGGTTCACATTGTTTATTTTTACTAAGCTATACACAAATGCAGAGTTCCTGGCACAAACAAAAGCCAAAAAATCAAAATTGTAATAACTTAAACACAAAATCTGAACCAATACATATGCCTCCTGCTAAGCATATAAATGATACAGAGCTGCTGCAGCTGCATTTCTAACGAGGATATGGACAGAATAAGGGCTAACATAGACTTTATGGAAGGCATTATCTTCCTTTAGAGTGGGCTTATCCATCTATTGCCAAATTTGTTCTTACCAGCCTACATTATCTGTTATTATTTATGTAATGCCCAGCAAATTTATTTATTTATTTATTATATTGTAGGCTATTGTTTTTCTTGGTTCCATGTATATTTAAATTGCCTGTGGTTTATCACTGCAGTGGTAACTGCTCTCCTCTGTACTGCACTTCAAATGTCACTGTGTGATGAACAGTTTTTATTGTCTAACTCTAGCGTAAATCTATAATAGGCTTCCATATTGATATTTGACAACATCATTGCAATTGGTTGCTCATTAAAACTTTTGTGTTGGAAGTTGGTAAGATTATTCTGTTTAGTTATGTACAGTAGCTCACATTACATTATTTATTTTCATACCTAAAAAACCAATTGCCCACTTAATTGGCTTCAGTGTGTCATCTGATTAGTCATCACGTAACCTTGTGTCTTCGACACATGGAAGATGAGCCAAACATTAAGAAGTGACTTTAATATGACATTTAATATGACATTGTTCATGTTGTTACTGATGAACAGTGTTACTATGCAGCTAAAGACATTAGCCTACTACCCTAGGGGGCCCCCAAATCAAATTCTTCTTAGGGCCCCACAAAGGCTTGGGTCGGCCCTGGCGGTGAAACATCATCTTCTCCATCTTCCTCTGATGCAGATCACATTTTTCAGTCTAGCCTTGAAGCTCAATCAATCAGAAGCAGAGTCTGGTGAACTTTGCCATGGTCATCGTAGGATTCATAAATTTGCTACCTGGATACAGGTAGAACACTTCCTGGATTATCACATGACATCACAACATGTTTTTTTGGGAGAAGAACTCCTAAATCTGCAGGGTTTGTGTGTTAAACATGTGTGAATGAAACAAAACACAACAGGTGTGTTTGTGATGAGGAAACAACATTAGAACACAGATCAGACGAGTGGACCGATCCTCCAGCTTTGCCGTATTTCCTCCTTCAAGATAATTTCTTATAACATAGTTGGTGTAATGTGTGTGTTAGCATACTAGTTGAATTGTTGTGTACTCCACTGTATGGTCCTAACGTGCAATATCGTTTTTCAATACTCTCCTTGTTACTGTTATATTATTTTTATTACTTATTCTATTATTACTTATTACGGGCCAAGCACCGTAGGTGCTAGGCACCTTATAGTGTTTAGCACTGGCCCCTCTTCACAGCGCTCCTTCGCGCCCACGTCCGCCGTCTCCACGACGCAAGAGAAACGGAGTTTCGCAACACCTTCATCCCAGACAATACGCTTTTCTCCATCTCCCGAGCCGGCTTCCCTCGGTTGGACTTCTGACCAATGTTCCCCCTAATTTTTCATGTGTCTGAGCAAACATACTAACTCCCTGAGCGTTCCTTGGACTCCTGTGAGCAACATCCGACATGCACACTGTGGCCACACCAGTATCACACCTGAGATCATGGCAAGTTACAGCTTATGAATCAAATTACTGCTGTTATTTCTGTTAGATTACTTTTAATATAACTGATTTTTTGGTCCACTTCTCAAAAATCTGTTCATGAACTTTGTACATGTTGTATGTCAGTGTGAGGTTATTTTGAAAAATAACCTGTGTATATACCTGTGTATAAACCTGTAAAACCACATGAAGAGAGATTTTTTCAGCTTGATAAATATAGCCTACATGTAGCTGCAGATTTTTTAGGGATGATTGTAGGACCTATAGGACACTATAAGATGGGTTTTTCTCAAAATAATGATCTCCAAAATAACATACATTTTTATCAGTTTATATCTTGCTTTTTAATCATTACCCAGTTTAAGTAATTCTGTGAGAGTGACAGAGCTCTGTGGTTTAACGCTCTGGGGAGAGGATTCACACTTCACACAGAAAGTCCCGTCTTTTTGCTCACAAAAACCTATGGCTTGGACAGAAACAAAGAAAACAGCCGAGGATTACATTATGGCTCTACCTGTCTCCTCTTCTGTGCGGGCGGCGCTCCCGTCGGCTGGTGCGGACCCGCCGCTCTGACCCACGGCGATGCGCACGACAACTCTTACTGAAGGAAGCGAGCGAAATGCGATCGAAATGAATCTGTTAGTAGTTGGCTTGTCCCTAACGCATGTGCACATTCACATGTGCAAACTGAATCTATCAGACTGGATTCCGTGTGTCAAACCAGCGCTGTGTTCAGGTTAGATTTTATTTTATGCGCTGAAAAGGATTTGATGTGCGCGCTGAACGTCTGGGCAGTGCGCGATTGCGCACGCGCGCACCTTAGAGGGAACAGTGCTTCTGACCCCTACCCCCCTCCACTGTCCCCCCTGGTCCCTGGCACCTGGGCCTTCCCTGGGCGCTGCGTCGCCCTTGCTCTCCCCCAGACCCCTTTCTTCACCTGAGGCAAGCCCCTTGGTCCTCTACACTTCCCCTGTTCCTCTCAGCCCTAATGCCCGGTGGTGCTTATCCCCGTACCCACATCCCCCGATGTGTCCTCTGAGCGCTTTGCGAATGTATGTACCTTGTGGTACATTTCCGTACCACAGGGTACATCTTTCTGAAGAGAGAAAAAAAAGGTGCTTTGTGACTGTTATTGTGGTGGTGAAATATGTACTATTATGTGCCTGAAATGTGTATTATCGTGTACCTTGTAATATTAAAAGATAATAAAAAAAAATTGTGTTTGTACTGCGTTGCCTAGCGACGTTGCCTAGCAACCCTTTGATCTTTCCTTTGATGTGTCTGGTCTCCTGATTCTTATTCTTATTATTTTATATTCTTCTCCACATGGGAGTCTATGGCAACCCCTAGAACCGTCTGGTAAAAAGTTGTGAAATTTTGCATGCACATTCCAGCCAGTCTTCTCATTACCCACAGCAATTTATAGGCCCCCAGCCCCAACCGTCTAGTGTCACCAGCAGGTCAAAGTTGTAGGAATTTTCAGGAATTGCCTAGCAACGCACCTAGCAACGGATCTGTCTTTGATGTGTCTTTGATCTGTTAAACCTTGTTAGACCCTGTTAAACCCTGTTAGACTCTGTTAGACCCTGTCAGACTCTGTTAGACCCTGTCAGGGTCAGACTCTGTTAGACCCTGTCAAACCCTGTTTCTGAGTCTGACAGGGTCTAACTACCCTGTTAGACTCTGTTAGACCCTGTCAGACCCTGTTAGACCCTGTCAGATACTGTTAAACCCTGTTAGACCCTGTTAAACCCTGTCAGACACTGTCTATCTAAACCCCAGCACCTGCAACAAGGTTATTATAGTTTATGAAAACTGTCAGACTCTGTTAGACCCTGTCAGACCTTGTTAGACCCTGTTAGACCCTGTTAAACCCTGTCAGACTCTGTCTATCTAAACCCCAGCACCTGCAACAAGGTTATTATAGTTTATGAAAACTGTCAGACTCTGTTAGACCATGTCAGACCCTGTTAAACCTTGTTAGACCCTGTTAAACCCTGTTTCTGAGTCTGACAGGGTCTAACTACCCTGTTAGACCCTGTCAGACTCTGTTAGACCCTGTCAGACCCTGCATGCAGCCTACATGCTGAGGCCTACATGCACCTTCGGTGCTTGGCCCCACATTGCTGCTTGCAGCTATATTTTTTATTATTATTATTACTTATTTTTATGCCATTCTTGCCTGCATGCACTTTTCTTTCTTGTTCAAACTGTCCCTACCTGGAACTACTGTGACAAGTAAATTTTTCCTACGTGAGATGAATAAAGTCTTATCTTATCTTATCTTTACTGCCATGGCAAAACTGCTGTGGTATCTGAGAGTTGTGAAAAGTGCTTATAACTCATCATGATGAATAATGATAATGCTCTGAATGCATAAGGTAAGTGAGGAATAACTTTGGACCACTGCAAACTGTTTGAAATGAACTTGTTCTGTTTTCAGCTGATTTAAAACATGTGAAAATATGTGGTGAAAACTTTGTCCAGTTAATAGAATTCAGCATTCTTTTGCTATGGGCCCTACATGGACGACTGACAGATTACACAGATAACAAACGCAAAGAATAAACAACATTTTTGCACTCAAAAACCCACAAAATTCATGTTTTTTTGCCACCACATTAAAATCAACGAGGTAGCATCTTTATATCGCTGTCAGGCATAGACTTTATACATAAATGGACGTAGCTAACGCCCTAGCCATTGCGTTCCACACAGGAAGGGTTTTTATTTAGCTGTTTTGTCCATAAATCAAGATATGAATGTTAATAACAAACAAATCATGTGCTGTCTTTCCCCAAAGTCAGTCCCGCTACCATTAACAACAGGTTTGATTGACAGTGTTGCTAGGACCCACTCCATGCTAAACCCGCAGTGTGGGTGATAAAGGGTGTCACTTTTAAACAAGCTTGCTCCGGATTGATGGTTGCTATGATACTGGTGGTCAGAATTCCAAACTCAGGTCCAGATTTGCTCCTATAACTGCCAGCTTCGATGAGCTTTATTTGACTGGAGCCAAACGGTATGCGTGAAGTTAGGCTCAATTGATCCACTTTTTTTTACATGTACAGTCTATGGTGCCAGGGCTGTGTGCTTGCCTGGGATCCACAATACACACTTCTCCAGTGCTTATTTCTACAAAGATATGCCACAGCCAACGGGACATGCATGGTTCAACCGTCACAGGGCCCGTAGGAGAGATGAGGCCCAAGCACCACCCCCCAACAGGAGCCCGCAGGACAGACCCCAACAGCCGACCACCGCTCCCCATGCAGAGGGCGCCTACAGAAATGCACTGGAAATCCTAAAAATGACAGATGAATATTAGTTCAAGCTAATAAAATGCCTAAAATAAATAAGTTAAATAAAACATGAATAATAAAAACAGGTAAAAGTATAAAATTTTAATCAAAAGCCAAGCTAAACAGGTGAGTCTTGAGCCCACTCTTAAAACCATGAACCATGAGGTCCTCCGGCTGTTCCATAGACGAGGGCCGTAGTACTGAAAAGACGCCTCTCCGTGAGTGTGTGTCCTGACTTTGGGAATGACCAGGAGCTGCCGGAGGAGCGCAGGGCCCGTGAAGGTTCGTAAGGGGAAAGCAGTTCTGAAACATAAGAAGGCCCAAGACCATTAAGACATTTAAAAACCAGTAAAAGAATGTTAAAGTCTATCCTGAAACTCACAGGGAGCCAATGCAGTGATTTTAAAGCTGGTGTAATGTGGTCCCGCCCTCTGGTCCTAGTCAGGACACATGCTGCTGAATTCTGTAATAATTGCAAACCTGAAATCCTCTTTTTGGGAAGACCAGAGAGCAGGGCATTACAGTAGCAAAAAGCATCAATGTCTCTGTGTTGGCCCGAGACAGAATGGGGCGAACTCTGGCTATGTTTTTAGGTGATAGAAAACTATTTTTGTGATGTTCTTAATGTGTGGGATAAAAGTCAGCTCAGAGTAAAAAATGACGCCCATCTCCTCAAGTGAAAAAAACTTGAGGAGATGGGTTAAAAGACTGTGATTATAAAAGGGTAAAAGTTTCTCTCTCTGGGCCTCAGGACCGATGACTAAAACCTCAGTTTTGTCCTGGTTTAGCTGGAAAAAGTTTTCTGTAATCCAGGATATTATATCTAGAATGCAGTGTAGTATCAGCGCGTCTGTCTTTTGAATGATTCTTGACACCTCCTTCGGCCCAGGAACCACATAGCAGGTGAAAAGCTGCATTGGAATTTAAACCACAGCAGTTAAAAAGAGCATCCACTGGCATCAGGAGATATGGAGATGTAAAGCTGCATATCATCTGCAGAGCTGTGGAAGTGTGGGGCGGCAGTAGCTCAGTGGTAGAGCGCTTGCCTGGTGATCCAGGGGTTGGCAGTTCGAATCCCGCTCTTGACGGGTGGACCACATGTGATCCAAGCTCCCACAGATGAGCGCTGCCGTTGTGTCCTTGGGCAAGACACTTAACCCCACCTCGCCCCCAGTGTCTGCGGACACTGGTAGCCCCCATGGCAGAAGATACATCGAGGCCCGTTGTGACGTGAGCCACCTGTGGGAGGATTCTCCAGCCGAGGTCCTGACCAAGCCGAAGCAAGAAGATCGTGGAGATGGTCCCCGGGCGCGCCTCGGGTGCAGCCCACTGCTCCTGATGACAGGATGGGTCAAATGCAGAGGACAAATTTCTCTAAGGAGACAATAAAAGGCTTATCTCTTATCTTCTTATCTTATCTTATCTTATCTTAAGTGGATTCCATGTTTCCGCATGACATCACCAAGAGGGAGCATGTACAAGTTAAAAAGCACAGGGCCTAAAATGGAACCCTGGGGGACACCACATGTGCTTTTATGGACCTTGGAGGCACATGTGTCCACACTCACCATAAATGTTCTGTCTGTGAGATGACGTGAACCATTTGTGAACAGCACCGGAGAGGCCGAGGTGTTTTAGGCGAGTTAAAAGAATCGTGTGGTCTACTGTGTCAAAGGCAGCGCTCAGATCCAGTAGAACCAACATAGTCACCATCTGTGAATCACAATTTATTCTAAAATCATTTAAAATGTTTTTAATCATTTGTAAATGTTTTTAATTCTGAAACATTTTATGGCTTGTAATTGCTTAAATTGTTTTTAAATGGTTTTGTAATTGTATTGATCTGTGCCGCTGTCTTGGCCAGGACTCCTTTGAAAAAGAGATTATTAATCTCAATGGGACTTTCCTGGTTAAATAAAGGTTAAATAAAAAAAATAATTAAAAAAATCTTTGCTAAGGCAGTCTTGGTGCTGTGGTTCACCCTAAAACCAGATTGAAATTTTTCCAAAATGATGTGATCATCTAAAAAATCATTTAGTTGGATAAAAACAATTTTTTCTAAAATTTTGCTTAAAAATGGTGTTAGACACAGGTCGGTAGTTGTTAAAATCATCCATCCATTTTCTTCCGCTTATCCGGGGCCGGGTCGCGGGGGCAACAGCCTAAGCAGGGACGCCCAGACCTCCTCCACCCCGGACACTTCCTCCAGCTCCTCCGGGGGGACCCCAAGGCGTTCCCAGGCCAGCCGGGACACATAGTCCCGCCAGCGTGTCCTGGGTCTTCCCCGGGGCCTCCTCCCGGTGGGACATGCCCGGAACACCTCCCAAGGGAGGCGTCCAGGAGGCATCCGAAACAGATGCCCGAGCCACCTCAGCTGGCTCCTCTCGACGTGGAGAAGCAGCGGCTCTACGCCGAGCTCCTCCCGTGTGACTGTCAACATCATTAAAATCTAAATGGCTCTTCTTCAGCAGGGGCCTCTCCACTGCCGCTATGTCACATTGGGCTTTTAGCCTTATAATAAGAATGAAAAACCTTATGTGACCTATTTGTCACAATAACATGATCATGGTCATGGACAATAATGGTATATCCCACATCATTTTCCTGGGTCTACGTTCCTATGGGTTAAGTAACCAAATGGAGCACTTCTTCCACCACTGAAGACATGTAATAACATTAGCTGCTCCAATGAGAAAAAAAGCATTTATAGTAAACACAACTGATAGCAGGGCTGCTACCATCAGGACAAAAGTCTGTAATCTCTCTGGCTTTAAGGAGACATTGAAGTTTGGATCTGTGGTGTAATTACAAAGCGGGCCTCGGGTCGTGTTGGTTCAGGCGTGCAGACTTAAACCTGCGTATGTGTGTGCGCAAGAGACTGTTTACTGCAGTACTGCCTTCTGAGGTATACGCTAAACCTTAGTGAATGATTTGAAGTGCAGGTCTGGATACATTCTGGTCTCATGAAAAGTGCTCACTGAAAATTGAGTGTGTAAATTAAAGTGCGTAATTTGGAGGGAGAATACCTGTTGTAAATATAAATTACATTTTTACATCAATCAAGAAGCAATTTGTGAAGAAAAGTTGAAAATGTGTTGAAAATTACAGGAAGTAGAGATCACACTGGGTGTGTTTAGCACAATTTTATTGATTTTTTTGATATTTTTTTCTGATACTTCACTAACACTTACCTCTAACGCTAAAAAAAAAAATTCAACAAAATAAAGGCGTTTTCTTCAAATCATAATTTCTATGCACATTATAGGAGTTCTGGCACAGTGTACCATATGTTGCTAAGTAACAATTATGGAAATGTCTCATGTGATGTCATAATTTACAAACAGAAACTACATTTTGAAAGTTAAAATACTGCCAAACTTAAATATAATGTTCTTTAAGGTACACTGTTACTCCTTTTCCACCTAGAAGAACCAGGTGCTGGTTCTGAGCTGGTGCTGCCGTACCGATTATCCAAGAACCGGCTCGTTTTTCCACCAGCTGAGAGCCAGCTGAGTGTTATGTCGCTATGCCACTGCATGCGCTACCGTTGTCGTAGCAACATCTGTCAAAGCGCAAGAGTCCAGCTGTCATCACCGCTAGAATTTAGTGCCCCGGTTGTCCTACATCCAGGTCTGTCCCCAAGAACTGACTCCAGCACTTCAAAATGAGGGTTTTTTGTGGGTCGACGGCTACCACTGCTGTCCAACTGTTTTTTGTAGTCCCTGTAATCCTTTTTAAGTTTTTTGAGCTTGTTCACGATTTGCTCGGCGTTGTGGTCGTACCCCGCAACTGCCATCTCCCGCTGTAAATGATCAAAAATGGGCTTAGTTCATACAGCCCCTTCCAGTTTTGTCTGGATTTCGGCAGAGGACCACAGCGCCAGAAGACACGATGTTTCCTCTGCCGACCACTGCTGTTTTGCCTTTACATCCATGTCATAGGCTAAGTTGACAGCAACCAAAATTAGCCGTAGCCCGCTTTGGTTATTTAAAGATGGCGGCCAAAATTTCTAAATTTTAAAGCTCGGAACGTCAGTATAACCCCGCCCCTAGTGCTATACGTCACCGGTTCTTGTTTCTGGACCAGCTTTACATCGGTTCTGAGATGGAACCAGTTTTCCAGGGCCAGAGCCAGGCTTATGTGTGTGGAAAAACAAAGAACCGGTTGGAGATTTGGCACTGGCTCCGAACCAGCACTGGAACCGCCTTGGTGGAAAAGGGATATATGTAACTTTTTGGTTGGGGATTCATTGCCTGCTTGCTTCTGTGGATACATCATTGCTGTGCCTGGAATGTTCCACAGTTTGACATTAAACAGATCTAAGTTACATTTATTCAGGTGGTTTTATAGCTCAAAAATACCTACAAAAATATAAACGCAACACTTTTGTTTTTGCTCCCATTTTTCATGAGATGGACTTAAAGATCTAAAATTCATTCCAGATACACAATATTACCATTTCTCTCAAACATTGTTCACAAATCTGTCTAAATGTGTGATAGTGAGCACTTCTGCTTTGCTGAGATAATCCATCCCACCTCACAGGTGTGCCACATCAAGATGCTGATCTGACATCATGATTAGTGCACAGGTGTACCTTATACTGCCCACAATAAAAGGCCACTCTGAAATGTGCAGTTTTGTCTCACAGCAAAATGCCACAGATGTTACAAGCATTGAGGGAGCGTGCAATTGGCATGCTGACAGCAGGAATGTCAACCAGATCTGTTGCTCGTGCATTGAATGTTCATTTCTCCACCATAAGCCGTCTCCAAAGGCGTTTCAGAGAATATGGCAGTACATCCAACCGGCCTCACAACCACAGACCACGTGTAACCACACCAGCCCAGGACCTCCACATCCAGCAGGTTCACCTCCAAGATCGTCTGAGACCAGCCACTCAGACAGCTGCTGAAACAATTGTTTTGCATAATCAAACAATTTCTGCACAAACTGTCAGAAACCGTCTCAGGGAAGCTCAACTGCATGCTCGTCGTCCTCATCAGGGTCTTAACCTGACTCCAGATCGTCGCCGTAACAGAATTGAGTGGGCAAATGCTCACATTCGATGGCGTCTGGCACATTGGAGAGGTGTTCTCTTCACGGATGAATCTCGTCGTGTGGGTGAGCGCTTTGCTGATGTCAATGTTGTGGATCGAGTGGCCCATGGTGGTGGTGGGGTTATGGTATGGGCAGGTATCTGTTATGGACGAAGAACACAGGTGCATTTTATTGATGGCATTTTGAATGCACAGAGATACCGTGATGAGATCCTGAGGCCCATTGTTGTGCCATACATCCATGAACATCACCTCATATTTCAGCAAGATAATGCACGGCCCCATGTTGCAAGGATCTGTACACAATTCTTGGAAGCTGAAAATGTCCCAGTTCTTGCATGGCCAGCATACTCACCTGACATGTCACCCACTGAGCATGTTTGGGATGTGCTTGACCGGCGTATACGACAGCGTGTACCAGCTCCCACTAATATCCAGCAACTTCGCACAGCCATTGAAGAGGAGTGGACCAACATTCCACAGGCCACAATTGACAATCTGATAAACTCTATGCGAAGAAGATGTGTTGCACTGCATGAGGCAAATGGTCGTCACACCAGATACTGACTGGTTCTGAGTCCCCAGACCCCCAATAAAGCAAAAAATAAATAAAAAAAAAATGCACATTTCAGGGTGGCCTTTTATTGTGGGCAGTCTAAGGCACACCTGTGCACTAATCATGATGTCAGATCAGCATCTTGATGTGGCGCACCTGTGATGGATTATCTCAGCAAAGCAGAAGTGCTCAATATCACACATTTAGACAGATTTGTAAACAATGTTTGAGAGAAATGGTAATATTGTGTATCTGGAATGAATTTTAGATCTTTAAGTCCATCTCATGAAAAATGGGAGCAAAAACAAAAGTGTTGCGTTTATATTTTTGTTGAGTGTATAAAAACAGGCATTCTGACTGTGAGCGGGGTCGCCTCTCCACAGATCTGACCTGTAACTTGGTGTGATTTGTTCTCCATGGAGATAGAAAGGTTTAATGCCATACTGTGAAACCTTCCAGACAAAGCAATAACATCTCCATGGAGAAAAGCATTTGACGTACCCTCCACCAGAAAAGAAAAGTAACACACCTTTAACCAGAGCTGGAGGAGTTTAATGCTTTGCTCACTTCACTTCACTTCTGCAGAAATTTGGACCTTTAAGTCGATTTTAATCTTACACTTAAAATGTACTTAACTCACAAGTGTCCAAGCTACTATTCAATCTGAAGCTCTGTTAAGACTTTCTTCTCTCTTCTCTTTTAATGCTAATTTTAGGATGATTATTTATATTTGATTTGTTTTTTATTCTGTAAAGCACTTTGAATTACATTGCGCTATACAAATATACTTGCCTTGCCTTCTTTAGACTTTGATCTTATCTTTATTTTAACATAATCTGACAAGAAAGAATTGGTTTGTTAAGAACTACAACAGGTGAGATGTTTTGTGTGCTTATATAAGTCTCTCATATTAAGCTAGCTAGCATTTGCCAACAGTTTTTCACCTTTTTTTGGAAATCAAACTCCTAAACAGGACCATGAACACTCAGACTGATCACAGGCTCCTGAAATGTGCTGTTTAAATCCATTTTGTATTTTATCTTTTGCAGACTTGTTTCTGTCTAGACTCTGCACACCTTACTGGGCGAGGCACTCAGCTGAAAAAGTTTTCAACAAGATTCCCGCATACTGTCTCACTCTTGAGTTTCTTTTATTAATATATTTCAGTCCCCTTGACCTTCCTCGGGTATGAGTTTTTAGACTTATACACTTTTTTGTCTGTATTTGCTAATGTGTGCATTGTGTCACCATGGTAACTGCTGCACATTCAGCTAGTAGAGATGTCATTCCAACGTGTGAATATTGCCAGTGTGAACTATTGGTGGTTTTCAGACAGATTTTTCTATTGATTCCATTGTACTTTGCCATGAAATCTCCAAAAGACAATTTCACAAATGTTGAACCTGATCATTTCTATCGGTGACCAGACCCAAGATCTCACTGTATTACAACACATATCTGCACTTTATTAATATTCATTTGAACTATCCCCATGTGGATTTAAAATTATTGTCCTACAGAATGTAACATCATCTGAACCCCAGCCATAGTTGACCCTGCTGCCTTAAACTGATGTTTTATCAAATTCAAACTATACATATTAGAAATATATACTAGTATTGTCCTTTCTCCCACCTGCTCCGGCCGACTGCGTTTCCAATGAGCACCTATAAATCCTGCCCAAATCTTAGCCAGATCCTTGTTTAGACCCTGAATTGCATTTCACTGTCTCTGCCTCCACTCGCCTCCTGAAGGAGAACACTTCGATTCCCAGATAAAGGTTAAATCTCCTAGTGACAGGAGCCAGACTTAAACCAGAATCCTGCTAAATCCTGCTCTTGAAACATCTCTGTCCCTGGTTTTTGTGTTGGGTTTGTGTTTTCCGCAGGGATCAGATCTGGAGGGTGTTACTGGTGCTATTTGTGAATAATTGAGATGGGACTTTGCAGGAAATGTGGTGAAAACAGCTAGATGGTGGAGACTTTTGCAAACCTGTAAACCTGTGGACTGAAGGAGTGATCTCACTGACACAGCGCTCATGAATCATAAATAGTGTTCAGAGAAAACAGGTGGAACTGTTGTTTTCATCTACATGTGCATGCTAACCAGGGATGCGTTGACTCAATACTAAGCTCACTTTCACTTAGTACCCTAGTACTGATATACAGGTACTCTTGACGTCAAAACAAGTCCACTGTGTGCTGTCTGCGACTAATTAGAAAGTGTTGTATTGTCAGATAATCAGGAAGTGTGTGTTAGCATGCTAGTTGCTGTTAGCACTACCGTGACTGCAAAACACTTGCCTGGTTTACACCAGACCATATCACAAGTGAGATATGGTCTGGAAGCCACCTTCAAGATATCTCGTAGCGGAGGTGTGGTTTACAATAGCCAACGGCCGTTTATTGGGCATTACGAATGTCTATCATTTGGCGTATACGTAGCCCATAGCCAATCATGTCAGTTGTCAGTTCAAACTACAAGCTTCCGTATGTCACGTAGTACGCGTCACCGTCTTGCCACCCCTCCCCGCTCCCAGAATCGGGAGAGCTCGCTTGCCATAGTTGCCGGGCTGTATTTCAGATCGGAACAAATGAAAGCAGCCTGGGATTTCCCAGGTTAACAAAACACCACTCTAGTCTCTAAAAGTTGTGAAAAAGTCATAAGGTAAGTGAAGAATAACTATATATATATATATATATATATATATATATATATATATATATATCTTCACTTACCTATATGATATATATATATATATACCTTATTTTTTTTATATTCAAACATTTTTATGACTTTCCCCATATAGCTGCATGAAAGATATTATGCAGACGTTATGCCAGTTATTGACACCTGTGGATAATTCTGACATTCTCCTGACACTGTGTGTGTGTGTGCGTGTCTGTGTGTGCGTGTGTGTCTGTGTGTGTGTGTGTGTGTGTGTGTGTGTGTGTGTGTGTGTGTGTGTATGCGTGTGTGTGTGTGTGTATGTGTGTGTGTGTATGCGTGTGTGTGTGTGTATGTGTGTGTGTGTATGCGTGTGTGTGTATGTGTGTATGCGTGTCTGTGTGTGTGTATGCGTGTGTATGTGTATGTGTGTGTGTGTATGCGTGTGTGTGTGTGTGTGTATGCGTGTGTATGTGTATGTGTGTGTGTGTGTATGCGTGTGTGTGTGTGTGTGTGTGTGTGTGTGTGTGTGTGTGTGTATGCGTGTGTGTGTGTGTGTGTATGCGTGTGTGTGTCTGTGTGTGTGTGTGTGTCTGTGTGTGTGTCTGTGTGTATGTGTGTGTGTGTATGCGTGTGTGTGTGTGTGTGTGTGTGTGTGTATGCGTGTGTGTGTGTGTGTGTGTGTGTGTGTGTATACGCTGTACCTGTTGTGTGTTACACAGAGCTTCGACTGCAGCAGGTGCGCTGGATTCTCAATATTTGTGAGTTCACAAAAGCTAGGGTCGGTACAGGACAGAACAGCACGAAACAGCTCCGCGGGGGATCCTCTGAACGCAACAGGAGCACCTCTTGAGAGACGTTCGGCTTCTGTGGAATACAACTGTAATCTCACCAGGCCAAGTTCCAGGTCAGGTCTGTGGTCTCAGAGTCTCACAGTAAGAATGCATTTAAAGCACCCACAGTGAAATAATTGCAAGATAGATATGATGCAGTGGTGGAAGGTGAAACAGAGTGTTTTCTGTCTGAGAGAAGAACTCAGCCTAAATATGCAGGGTTTGTGTGTTAAATGGCACAGGAGGCCTCAACCTCCCTCTCCTCCTTTCCAGCAAACCACAGCTCACCAAAACCACACCTCGAATTACCCAGAAGCCCATTTGTAGCAGCCTTGAGTGAGTGAATGAAACAAAACACAACTCCAGGTATGTTTGTGGTGAGGAAACAACATTAGAACAGATCAGAAAATAGTGTAGTATGAGCCTTTTAATAATGTGAGTGTGAGTAATGCCAAACGTTACAGGGAAATGACAGTTCGAATGTTTGAAATTACAGTTAGAAAATAATTATGAGCCATAATGAGAAAAAAGCGCCCGTCAACATAAACCGGTTGAGTGCTCTGTTTACATTTGAATTACAAAGTGAAATTATCTTTACAGTTTTATAATTTCATGACAATACTGCGGATCTGAAATACCTGATATTCCAGTTGTAGAGAGCTGGCAGCACATACCCACTTAACAGACCTATGTGAGATCTGGAGCCTCAGGAGCAGGAGTCAGGTATGTCAACGCTTGAACGATGATACTGGTTTAATCTGGTTTAATTATAATGACAAACATGGCTCCGGGCTCATTCTGCAAAATAAGTTCAGACACAGGCCAGGGTGTGCAGTTATTTAAGGTGAGCTAAGCACCGTGTACTAGTGGAACATACCACCTTTTATTTATTGAATCAGGGTGTTTGCGCCCTCGCTGTTTCGTAGATTAAAAACAATTTTTTTTTTATAGTGTAACATTTTTCTGTAGATGAGGGACGCGGGGGGGACCGGGACTAGACCAGGACTAAACGTGGACTAAACCAGGTCTAGACCAGAACTAAACCAGGTCTAGGCCAGGTCTAAACCAGGTCTAAACCTGGACTGGTCCTGGACTAAACCAGGACTGGACCAGGTCTAGACCTGGACTAAACCGGGACTAGACCAGGTCTAAACCAGGATTAAATCACCCCGTGCGGCTCTTTGCTGGTTTCGTACGGCTCTTGCGTTTGTTTGTGCGTGTTCGGTTTGTGGCTCGGGCTGCGAGGACGTGGTCCTGAGGGGGAGGCATGGTCCGGGCACCGCAGTTCGATCTCGTGCTCGCAGCCCCGGCCTCGCGCCGGTCGTGCTGCTCTGTCACGGATTTGACCACGCGCACTTCTGCAAGGGGTTGGTGCGCGTCATGTCCGGGTCCAGTGACTCATGTCTCCGCTCCCCTTGCGCATCCGGCAGGGCTCCCGGTGGAGCCCCCACGCTTCACTATTAATACATTTTGTTGAAAATCTACAAAAGTTTGAGTGTTTAAACGAGAGAGAAATGTGAGAAAACGTTAATTCCAGTGTTTTAAGGTGTTTACAGCCTTAAAACATGTATAATAATTGTAAAATATAAAGTTGTCCTACTTTGCGGATTTCACTCATTACGGGTTATTTCTGGAACCTAACCCCTGCGATAAACAAGGGACCACTGTACTGCAAAGAACATGCATTGTTATTGTGAGTGGGCTCGCCTCTCCGCAGATCTAACTTGTAATATTTCATTATTAACATTTGTCTAAAAGCCTTTGATCATGAGCTCGACTTGTCACTTTCAATTAACACTTGATCATTTTTCCTTATGTGTTTCAGCAAAATGTGTCTTGCCCCAGTATTTCTCCACAAATATCTACATCTACAGCTGCAGACCTCGATAAGCTTCATTTGACTGGACAATGTCACACTCCCTTAGTCTACTTCTTTACAGTCTGTGGTTAGCATGGAAACACAACTCACTGTGTAACCATTTAGTAATATTTTTTATTTTACAAATGTGAAGTTGAAATTTACTACTAATAATAATATAAGCACTTTTTAAAAGAAGCTCAAAGAGGCTTCACACAGGCAAGAAAAAGAAAACAGATGACCTCAGAATACAAACAAAATGACAGAGACATTACTGAAGATGTGGTGTGGAACATGTAGTGTTTTAAAGCTCCTGTATTACACAAAACTCTCCAGGACTCTTCTCCGTGTTATAAGGCTGTTTCCTCATCACAAACATAACTAGAGTTCAATTCTTGGTTTATTAGTCTGTCTACATCTCCAATGCTCAAATGTTCTGTTCCACCTTGTGATTAAGTGGCAGTTTTCAGGTTCACAGCTACTCTTTACTTTTTCTTCAATATCCATCCATTTTCTTCCGCTTATCCAGGGCCAGGTCGCAGGGGCAACAGTCTAAGCAGGGACTCCCAAACTTCTTTCACCCGGACACTTCCTCCAGCTCCAAGGCGTTCCCAGGCCAGCCAGGGGACATAGTCCCTCCAGCGTGTCCTGGGTCTTCCCCGGGGCCTTCTCCCGGTGGGACATGCCCGGAACACCTCCCGAGGGAGGCGTCCAGGAGGCATCCGGAACAGATGCCTGAGCCACCTCAGCTGCTCCTCTCAACGTGGAGAAGCAGCAGCTCTACTCCGAGCTCCTCCCGTGTGACTGAGCTCCTCACGCTATCTCTAAGGGAGCGCCCAGCCACTCTGTGGATTTCGGCCGCTTGTATCCGCGATCTTGTCCTTTCGGTCATTACCCAGAGCTCATAACCATAGGTGAGGGTAGGAACGTAGATTGACCGGTAAATTGAGAGCTTTTGGCTCAATTCTTCAATAGAGATTGGTAATTTAGCAACCAAATTACCAACCAAATCCAAAATGATTTTAATGATTCAAACAAACATGATGTTCAGCGTTTTCATAGAGCTGTTCCAGAGAACAGAAAGAACTCTGTGGAGAACTCACTTTAGAGTGACACACATTAATCTGGAGTGAGTCAGGTTAGTGTCCACACTCAAGATGACTCCAGACTGAGAAGAGGACAGATTACACTGGAGCTGATTCTGAAATACCTTATAACAGTGTGTAATGCTGTGAATGATCAGAGGCATTTGAGAGATTCACTGATTCACTTTATTTATTTATATCTTATATAGATATAGAAGGTTCCGGGTTCGATCCCCGGGTCGCCCGAGCCTTTCTGTGTGGAGTTTGCATGTTCTCCCCGTGTCTGGGTGGGTTTCCTCCATCAACCTAAAACATGCACCATAGGTAAAAATCCTCCAGCTCAGGTCCTGACCAAACCGAAGCAAGAAGATCATGGAGATGGTCCCCGGGCGCAGTAATGTGCTGCCCACTGCTCCTAATAACAGGATGGGTTAAATGCAGAGAAGAATTTCTCCAGTGTGAGATCAATAAAGTTGCTTCTTCTGCTTCTTCTTCTTTGCTAGACATCAGTAAATATCACATTTCTACAGAACAGCAGTCTGTCTGCAAAGAGTTTATACCTCCTATCTCTCCTGTTAAACATGTGAGAATGAAACAAAACAGGGAACTACATGTCATAAAGCTCACAAGAGTCTATTTTGTGTAATATAAGAGCTTTAAAACATACATCAGAAAATAGGGTAATATGGGTCCTTTAACTTTTTTTTTTTTTTAGCAATTTAAAGATCCAAGTTCCTGATGTGTCTTTATCGGTATCGGTAAATATCTTATGGCACAACAGTGAGTGGAATATCGGTATGAACTGAAATATGGGCCCATTCCTGTATGTCCTGCGCTAGTCTTGACTGTGGCAGGTGATAAAACACGTCTGAGGAGCCGTATATCCTGTGATCTCCTCGGCTCCGCTCGCCTCTGGACTTCTTTACTAAAGCTCTCTCAGTGTCTGGCTTAAGTCCGATTTAAGAGCCGGATCATGTGACCTCTGCTACACTTTTGGTTTTGATTTGTGCACGTTTGAGGAATCTTTATTCTTATGATGTCATTGCTCTGATCTACAATTGTTTTCACCGCCACCATGTCCATTGTGACGCACACACTACCTTCTCCAATTTAACTTTCTTAATCTGTAGGATTCTGCAGCGTCACAAAGCCTTTTATACAAATTTTAAAAACCAGATACACTCTAGTCTAATTTCATCTGCAGGAGGCGCTCAATGTTGTGATGACGTTTATGGCGATGTCATTGGGCACCGGCGTTTTCTAATGCAGTGATGAAAGTCAATGAAATTGTTTCTTTTATTAAATCTTAGATGAATATTGCAATTTTTATCAAAATTAAGAAATTATAGTCCTTAATATTACTAAAACTGTTTCTATGTGCTTTTCTATTAAAAAGCTAAATCTAGAACAGAACTTTCAAATAGGTTTGCAAAATGATAAAATACAATTGGTGAACGAACTAAAATATCTTGGATTGGTTCTTGACCCACAATTAAAATTTGACAAACACATTAAGAAAATATCCAAAACAAAGAAACCTAAATTGCTTTCAGACATTACATCCCCGACCAGGCGGCCCTGCTCTACTTGCATGGGATGATGTTTCCACACACATCCTACTGCATGACAGCATGGGCCCAGGCAGTAGTAGTAGTAGTAGTATTTGCAGTAGTAGTAGTAGTAGTATTAGTAGTAGTAGTAGTAGTAGTATTTGCAGTAGTAGTAGTGACAGCATGGGCCCAGGTAGCTCCCTCAGTAGTAGTAGTAGTCAGTGTTGGGAGTAACTCGTTACAAAAGTAATTAATTACTGTAATACAATACTTTTTGGTGTAACGCAGTAATGTAACGCATTACAGGGAAGAAAATCGGTAATATATTACTCGTTACAACGCACATTACAATGCATTTTTAACCTGCTTTGTTTTTGTGGGTTTTGCGTTTTCTTCATACAAAGTTCGCGGATCACCGCGAGATCAGCTACTGAATCTGATAAGTCCGCGCAGAACATTACATTTCATACAAAGTTCCGCGAGATCAGCTAGTGATATAAAAGTCCTCGCAGACCATTCCATTTCCTTTTACTTCGTCTCGAACTGGCAGACTGACAAAGGATGACAGAACCAGAAGAATCGGATAGTGCTAGCTCCTTTTCAAGATGGGCATACGCCCACTACTTTCACTTCGTTCAAAATAAGGACTCCAAGAACGTTTTAGTTAAATGCACACTGTGTGTGAATCCCAAACCTCTTTCCACATCGAAATGCAGTACAAGCAATTTGACGAAGCACTTGCAGAGGTGCCATAGCACCACGAAATTAGTCAGGAAAGGAGGGGATGGGACAGGGAACGATACAACCGCAACAAAGCAGCCGAAACTGATGTTGACCCGACCAGAGAATCTCCAGCTACGAGAGGTGAGAAGGCTCGTTGCCAAGTATATTGTGTAGATTGCCAAATCCTTATTTCCAGTCATTTTGGCGAGAGTAACTAAAGTAATGCAAAAGTAGTGTAATGCCTTACTTTTTATTTAGAGTAATATTGTAATGTAAGCAGTGGCGGTTCTACATTGAATTACTCCCTGGGCGAGACCCCCTCTGAGCGCCCCCTCCCCCCCAGGAAAAAAGGAAAGGAAAAAAAAAAACCACAACATTTACCACAAGCAGCCATGTTTAATTATCACTATAGAGTGGTTCTCATTATCACAACTTTCAAAAAAATATAAGTTATCATAACTTAAATAACATAAATAAAAAATAATAAATAAACTCTACACATAAAAGTGGCAAAAATATAAACAATCAGATGTATAAATAGAACCATCGGCTGCTCGATTATGGAAAAAATCATAATCACGATTATCTCAGTCAATATTGAAATCACGATTATTCAAACGATTTTTTCAAAATCCCCTACACACACACACAGTGGGCTACTCTCACCTTAAACATTTATTCTTCTTCTGTCTTATTCTACAGATTGCACAGGCACACACACAAACAAAAAGTTATCACACACAACTATTCCTCACTTTCCTCACACAGATTTCTCCTCAGTATAATATAATATAATATAATAAATATAATAATATAATATATAATATAACATATACAATTAATATAATTAATACAATATAATATAATATAATAGCGCTAAAATAGAATAGTGATATGACAAACACACATTTCATGACATGACTTACCAAAAGCAAAGATGAGATACTGTCCAGCAAATCCGACAGAGCTCCCAGATGAAGTGTTGTCCGGGATAATTCACGTCGCCTCTATTGAAAATGCTGATCGTGTATCTCTACAAAGTCCCATGTAAAGTGTGTCTTTGTACGTTGTATTCATAGTAAATACCACGGAGGGTGAACGATCGATTTAAAAGTGATTAAATGTTGCGTTATACTAACTGCGTTTACTATTGTCTTCTGTAGTTTCCGTGTTGGTAGGAGCTATCATTGGTCAATTCCTCTTAGCAACTAGTGCCGTGACATTGGTCAAATCGTGGTAGTGTGAGCTGGACTCGCGGCCGGTGTACTGTCAGATTGAGACGCTTTGTCAGTTACCGGCCGCAGAGAGGGAGGGGGTGAATCCTCTCTCTGGCCGTTTCCCAATTCACCGACGGCACGCTTGTTAGCGTCCTTGGAACGGGATATGCGTCATATCCGGCGCGACAAGCGCCGTTCCATTCGTTTTTTTCCACCTGCACCGTCAAGACGAGCTCTGAACGGCGCCGTCGTTTCCATGGAAATCGGGGCGTGGACCAAGTGTGCAAACATGCACGCTCCGCACACTTAAAAGCCCCAGCATGCACAGCGCGGGACTACAAAGACCGACTCGCCAGCGACATCCACAAGTGAGAGTTGCGACGTCACTATAAAATATACGTACTGGTTCACCTCACCTACAACTATGCTACATGAAACTCTTCATAAACTACGCTAAACATGTGTGACGGTAGCCGTAACGGCATAGTTCACGGCACCTGTATTACCGTTCACATGCTTTTCCCCTTACACTTCTATATTTCCTTTGCTGTTGTAATGCTGGATATTCTACAGTATCGCCATGTCCAGCGTTTACTCTAAGCTGCGCACTGTTCGCACATTCTCAGCGCACAAGAAAACTTGTGCAGCGCACTGTAAATCAGGGATGAAAGAGCTTTTATTCAGCCGCGGGGGCATTTTTTTATATCTGCAAAGTGCGAGCCGCGCGGGGGGGGGGGGTTCATTTCGGATGTGGAGTTAGTGTGTTTGCTCAGACACATTAAAAATTAGGGGGAACATTGGCCATGTCCCAATTCCAAGTATTACTAGTCGCAATAGTATAATATTTTTGTCTTTAGGGAACAAGGAGCAGACCACCCGGCTCATTGAGCTGAGGCGGGACCTGTTCAATTTCGCAGGCGGCCATGTGAGAAACGTAGTGCACTAAGGACAGAGCGAGTGTGCGCCGTCTCGACGACAGACCGACGGCACACTCACAAGCGTGCCGTCGGTGAATTGGGAAACGGCCTCTATCTTCTCTTTCTTTCTCTCTTCCTTTCCTCTCGCGCCGCTGTAGGCTCCAGCAGGTCTCTGCGCTGCGCATTGGCCCACGTGGAAGGGAATGTATTGCGCGGGCGCTTGCAGCCAGAGGGGGCGCTAATTTGCCAGTTTCCTACACAGTGATATGATAGATTTTTTTTTTTTTCAAGCGCTCGGCACGGCGCCCCTCACGAAGTTGCGCCCTGGGCAATTGCCCCACTCGCCCCCCCCCCAAGAACTGCCTCTGAATGTAAGGCATTACTTTAAAATGACAGTAACAAGTAATAAGTAGTGCATTACAGTTTTTGAGTAACTTGCCCAACACTGGTAGTAGTAGTAGTAGTAATAGTAGTAGTAGTAGTATTTGCAGTAGTAGTAGTGACAGCATGGGCCCAGGCAGCTCCCTCAGCAGTAGTAGTAGTAGTAGTAGTAGTATTTGCAGTAGTAGTAGTGACAGCATGGGCCCAGGCAGCTCCCTCAGTAGTAGTAGTAGTAGTAGTAGTAGTAGTAGTAGTAGTATTTGCAGTAGTAGTAGTGACAGCGTGGGCCCAGGCAGCTCCCTCAGTAGTAGTAGTAGTAGTAGTAGTAGTAGTAGTAGTAGTAGTAGTAGTAGTAGTAGTAGTAGTATTTGCAGTAGTAGTAGTAGTGACAGCATGGGCCCAGGCAGCTCCCTCAGTAGTAGTAGTAGTAGTAGTAGTAGTAGTAGTAGTATTATTTGCAGTAGTAGTAGTGACAGCATGGGCCCAGGCAGCTCCCTCAGCCACAAAGTGCATTGATTCACTAAACAATCAAGCAATCAAAATTATCGATAGGAAACCTATCCCCTTTCATCACTGTCACATTCTCAGTCATTATAATTTATTAAGTTGTGACAGTGTCAGCAATTTATGTTTTCCCAAATTATTTTTCAGATGTTTCCATAATCTGGCTCCAGAAGCGCTCAGTACATTTATACAAAGAACAAACAGCAGCAGGACGACAAGAGGCACCTTAAACTATATGTGTAAACTCCACCAGTGCAGGACGTCATCTGGACAGTCGGCCTTCTCTTACAAGAGCTGTAAACTGTGGAACTCCTGCCCACAGAAAAGAAATCCATCTGCGAGTTAAAACCGTTCACCTTTCAACTTAAATCTTGGCTCAAGATAAACCAAAGCTGTACCCATGTGTAAATAGTGTTAGAATGAGTGAATGAATGAATGAGTCGAGTGAGTGAATGAGGGAGTGTTACATGTCTTTGCACTACTGTATTTATATAGATGAAATTGTGTTTTTTTTATATGTACTTTAGATTTTAAAAGCTCAACCAGGGACGGGGGTTGAAAATTAGCATTTGCTAAACTCTGTATGCATCACATCAGCTGCAAGCTCTGTTCTGTAACTATGTCCGATTGCATTGTCCCTGTCAAGTAAATAAATAAATAAAAACAAAAATTTAAAAACAATGATCCACAGTTGTCAGGGATTATAAACATATCACAGAAAATGCCTTCTTTAAAGGTCCTAAATTACACAAAAGTGACTAATGAGCTTTAAGCCATGTCAGAATGTTGTTACCTCCACAAAAACAGACCTGGAGCTGTGTTTTGTTTCATTCACATGTGTTTGAGTAACCCTGAAGTCTGTCTGCATTTCCAATAACCTCGCAGGTTTCTCACAATATTTTTGAGTTCACAAACTCATGAGAATTCTTCTTCTTCTTCTTCTTTTTATTATTATTATTATTATTATTATTATTATTATTATTATTATTATTATTATTATTATTATTATTATTATTATTATTGTTATTATTATTATTATTATTATCTTTCCACCCACTGTCCTGGGCATCTAATTGGGCGGGTGACCAATCATGCCACAGCACTGAGGTTTGTGCTGAAGCCAAAGGTTAAGTAAGCATCCAAACAAACCACAACAAACATGGCGACACTGACAGACATACATCAGACTCTTTTAGCATCAATACAGACTATTAGTCTATTAATCTATACTATTAGTTTGTAAAAACGTGCTAGAAGGTCAGGGTCAGAGCTTTGTGCATTTGGGGACAGGGAAGATGTATGTGCTTTTCTCTCAACTGGATTTAACTAAAGTTTGAGTGTTCTTCTGGTTCCACTGTTGTGACACTTTGACCAATCAGATTCAAATAGTTGCCATGATGCTCTGTGTTTTCTGATTTTAGGGAAAGCCATCGCAGATAATATGTAGAACTCAATTGAAAGTGATACACATATCAGCCAGGTTACATCTCCAAAGTTCAAAATGCTCCATTCCACCTTGTGATGTCATGAAGTGATTATTTTCAAGTTAACGGCTCCTTTTACCTTCAGTAGTTCAGTAGAGACTAGCAATTCCAGAACTGCAATTTTCCAATGATTCTTGTGAAGGTGTATGGAATTTAAAAACATAGTGGAGCACTTCCTGTATTATCACTTAATGCCATCACAAGGGGGAAATATAGTGTTTTCTGTTTGACAGAAGAACTCAGTCTAAATATGCAGAGTTTGTGCCTTAAACATGTGTGAATGAATCAAAACACAGCTCCTGTGCTGAATTAGAGAATAGTGTAATATGGGCCTTTTAGTGAAAGTTGGATACCCAGGATTATAACTCCTCTGCATGTTTAGTATTCTGCACGAGCTGTCATGTGTGAGTGTGTCTCTGGGAGAGGGCCAGGAGCTTTGGCTTTAGGTCAAGTGACAAATGCATGTAAGTAAAACCGTTTATACAGTATATGAACATTTAATTACTATTAGGGATGTCCCGGTCCGATCACGTGATCGGAAATCGGCCCTGATCATGTGGTTTCGGATCGGATCAGAATCGGACATTACCTCCCAATCAGTATCAGATATATATGTCAGGGATGAAAGACTTCTGCTTTTTAGCAGATTTCCGCTTTTTTGTCAGTCACCGGGGTCATTTTTTATATTAGTGCAAATCCGTTGAGAAAGATTTTGGGTGTGTATATGTATAGTTGTGTTTAGGGTTGCCCACCGTCCCTTGAAAAACAGAATCGTCCCGTATTCTGAAACAAAAGTACGTGTCTCGTATTAAACTTCTACCGGTGTGCATGAGCCCGTGTGCTCGTCTGGAGCTGCGGACACCACGTCACCACTTGTTTGCGTGTACCTTTGCGTACCAGCGTATATCACAGGGCAGGTTAAACTTGCCGCTCCTCGCCTTTTCAGGCTCTCGCTCCTCCTGCTCCTCCTGCTCCTCCTCCACACAGGCTCCCTCCTCAATGCGCTCTGATTAGAAGAGCAAGACTAAGTGTAAAGCAAAAACTAATCTAAATTGCTGATATGTCTGAGTGCATAGGTCCTTAGGTACTGGTCATCGTTGCAGTCTGTCACTCGTGGGGCTCCCCTCCTGGGCCTGTCACAAACTCTGCCAGTAGTTCTGTGTCTTGATGCAAGTCTGCTGATGACACTTTGAGACACACCAAGTTCACGAGCAACATCTGATTGCTGCAAGCGACCCGAAGGCGCGCTATGGCCTGGTGACACTGCTCGTCCGTTAAGTGACGTCGTGTGTTCGTGGCTGTTTGAATAATGAACTTGGAATGACTTACTGACAATACCAGCTTTTTATACCCACAGAATGTTGAAATTGGTGCCACATTGAAAAGGTTTGTTAGTATTTTTTGGCATTAGCCCCAGTACACAGTGAGACCAGTATGTGGAAAACACTAAATGAGATGTGTCTATCACTCCAATACATTTGCCTCCCTATCCCAAAAATCTCAGAAGTGGAGCAAACACTGTATGTATGACATCCACTGAGTCTCTCTCAATATCCCTAACTTATTGTGAGTAGTGTATGTTAAAAAACAAAACAAAAAAAATCAAAAAAGGGGTCCTCAAACTGTGGGTGAAGGTCCAAAAACGGGACACAGAGTGTTTAATGCATGTCTCATATACAAGAGCTTACATGGGCTGGCACCACCACCTCTAAACGAATACATTAAGCACAGGAGCACTTTATTAAGAACTACCAGAGCTATAAGTAGAGGCGACTGTGAGATTCCAGGGAGAAAAACTACTTTTGGTCAAAATGTTCTATCATATAAAGGCTGTGGCCAGTGGAACAGTCTGCCCACCTTTGTAAGAGAGGCACCTACTTTCACAATGTTTAAAAGTGACCTAAAGGAATGGCTAAGATCAACTCAAACATGTGAGCACAATCTATAAGAACAGGAACTTTAGGGAGGTGCAATGCATTCAGCACTTTAGGGCAGGTGTAATGCACTCAGCACGTTGGGGCAGGTGCAATGCACTCAGCACTTTAGGGCAGGTGCAATGCACTCAGCACTTTAGGGCAGGTGTAATGCACTCAGCACGTTGGGGCAGGTGCAATGCACTCAGCACTTTAGGGCAGGTGCAATGCACTCAGCACTTTAGGGCAGGTGCAATGCACTCAGCACTTTAGGGCAGGTGCAATGCACTCAGCACTTTGGAACTGGAGCAGTGCACTCCGCACTTTAGGACTTATGCAATACATTCAGCACTCAGCACTTTAGGACTTGTGCAATACATTCAGCACTCAGCACTTTAGGACTTGTGCAATACATTCAGCACTTAGCACTTTAGGACTTGTGCAATATGAACTGTGTAACCCTCCCGAATTTATGTTTTTTGATTATTTTTGATTGTGAATCGCTCCTGTGAGTAATCTGTGTGTTTAATGTATTTTATTTTTTATTTTATTTTTTCTTGTTTTATTGTATGTGAGACCTTTTAATTGGCACCATCAACCTGTCCAGGGACAACAGATGGAAATTAGCCTGTGGCTATAATCTGGCATATTTACATATATTATATGTTCATTAATGTGCACTGTCCCTTTCAAATAAATAAATAAAAAATAAATAAAATTAAGTGCAGTGCAGTTTGCTTGGCTTATTTTAAGATTAAAATTAACATTCATCAAATAAAATGGAGATTGATTTATGAAAACTTATTTATGTGAATCAGCCTTTTCCCACATGAAGATCATTAAGCCCAAGTACCGTTCCACCATGACTGATGATCATTTAGAAGTATGTGTGTGTGTGTGTGTGTGTGTGTGTGTGTGTGTGTGTGTGTGAGAGAGAGAGAGAGAGAGAGAAGGTAGTGCAAAGTGGGATCATCAAGAGGGAAAGGGAATTTTTCCCCCCAAAATGGGTGATTGGAATGACCTCAGATTGCATCTCAGAGCATCTAGAGTTCAAAAAACCTCTAGGTTTTCGGTGACTTTCAGCTTCTGGGCACTTTCATCCCTGAGATTTGTACCAGGTATGTGTTTGTCACCACTAGTACCTGTGAATAAAATGTGGTTTGTGCTTTGATTTTGTTTTACTTTATTGCTAACTTTATTGCAAACATATACATACGAAGCCTGCAAGGCAGCCAGGTACGACCTCAGAAAGACCATCAGGACTTCCCAGAGGGACTACAGGGAGAGAGTGGAGTCTGCCCAGCAGAGCCACAACCCGAGACGGGTGTGGCATGGGCTACGCTGCATCACTGACTACAAGGGGAGGAGCAGGCCTGTGGAACTGTCCAGTGCATCATTTCCGGACGAGCTCAACACCTTCTACGCCTGGTTTGATGCAGATAACACCACGCCTGTCACCAGACCCCATGTGGACAGTGAGGACGCTGTACTCTGTATAGACACTGCTACAGTGAGACGGGCATTCAAGAAAATGAACCCCCGCAAAGCACCAGGACCCGACAGCATCCCCGGACGAGTGCTAAGAGCTTGTGCTGACCAACTTGCCGGGGTGTTCACCAACATCTTCAGCCTGTCTCTGAACCAGTCTATCGTGCTCACCATCTTTAAGACCTCCACTGTAGTCCCCATCCCAAAGACCCCCACAGCATCCTGTCCTAATAACTATCAGCCCATAGCACTCACATCTGTCATCATGAAGTGCTTTGAACGAATCATTAAGAGACACATCTGTGACTCCCTCCCCGACACCCTGGACCCCCTGCAGTTTGCATATAGAGCAAAGAGGTCTACAGATGACGCCATTGCTCTAGCAGTCCACACCTCTCTCAGTCATTTGGAGAAAGGAAACACATATGTGAGAATGCTCTTCACTGACTACAGCTCGGCATTCAACACCATAATTCCCTCCAAACTGGTCTCTAAGCTCACCGTCCTGGGCCTGGGGACGTCCACCTGCTGCTGGATATGGGACTTCCTCACCAACAGGCCACAGGCGGTGAGGATCTGCAGCCACCTCTCCTCCACACGTGTCCTCAGCACTGGGGCACCCCAGGGCTGTGTTCTCAGCCCTCTCCTGTACTCCCTGTTCACCTACAACTGTACCGCCAGGCACAGCTCCAACACCATCCTCAAGTTTGCAGACGACACCATCATCTTAGGCCTCATCACTAACAACAACGAGAGCGCCTACAGAGACGAGGTGAAATCACTGACCAAAAAAATGTGCTCCTGACTTTCCACAGTGGTTGGTCTCTCACTCTCATCCAGCTCGAGTCCTCTACCAGAGGCCTGGGAGCTTGAGATTTCTGCGCAGTATCTTTGCTGTTCCTAGTACTGCACTTTTCTGGACTGAGATGTCTGATGTTTTTCCTGGGATCTGCTGTAACCACTCCTCATGGGCATACACTGTATACTCTGCTGCTCTAATACTTGTTCTGATACAGCCCAAGATCATTCTAATATTCAGGAAAGGTTAATTTACTGTATGTCCTGTCAATGGGACTTCATTAGTATCAATACCTGCTCAAATGAGTATCCAGCTCCTCCGTGGGAGGTGTCCAGGAAGCATCTGAGCCACTCTGCAGAGGAAATTCATTTCGGCCACTTGTATCCACAATCTTGTCCTTTCGGTCATTACCCAAAGCTCATGATCATATCATGATCATTATTATTATTATTATTATTATTATTATTATTATTATTATTATTATTATTATTATTATTATTATTATGTGTGTGTGTGTGTGTGTGTGTGTGTTTCATTGTTGCTGCTTCCAATCAATAGTGTCTATTTATCTTCTTTTTTTTTTCTCAGTTTTTAACATCATATCATGGAAATGTAACCAACTGCACACCAAAGTGTGCAGTTCAAAGGACACAAAGTAAAGGACTGTTGGATTTTGTGTAATAAAGTGTGTTTTTTTCTCTCATATCCAAGGAGACTGTGCAAGAGGCTAGCTAAGGAGCTAGCTAGGCATTTGAGATTCTACAGGATTTTTACACCATATTTGGCAGAAAATATGGCAGACCTTCCAGAGGAAACACTTTTAGGGAATGCACCATTTTGTCACCAATTTAAACACCAGAGCAGAGTAAGAACAAGGCCTTTCCTGTTGTGTTCACTTGGCGTACAGTGGAAATGTTGCTGTAGCAAAATGTGAATTTCCCTCAAAATAAATAAAGTGTTTTGGTGTTTCTGTTGAATACTGCAGCACTGTGATTCCGCTGTTGGAGTTGATGTGACACCCAGAGTAGGGAGGGTGACAGGGATGGTGGCACTTAGGGTAATATTTGGTTTTGGAAGCATGACAAGTGACTGTAATTCATCACTGAGTTAAAAATAGGACGCACCCAAGGAAGCACACCTCACACAGAAATGTCCACAAACTCGAGTCTACTGTTCGTCAAGTTTGTCATCAAGAAGCACTGAGCCAAATGTTGTTTTATATATATATATATATAGGAGTTTGTTTTTGTTTCAGTCCTGTTGTCTCAAAGTTCTCATGCAGTCTATAATCACAAACATATTGACATGAAAGCTAAATCAGTAATTTATATTTTGGAAGCCAGGGGTGGGATTCAATAAGTTTTCTTCTTCCCACTCCTTTTCGAACAAAGAAAAGTGAATGTATTTAACTGCATATTGGTTACATGTATTTATTTCCTTGTGTTGACCTGCTCGAAATGAATAAATAAATGAAATGACATGAATGAAATGAAACTTAATGCAGCATAATAATTCATTATACTGCACTTTTCCACACATTCTAAGACACGTTACAATTTGGTGTATTATTCAGTCACTCCACACTCTGTGGTGGTATGATACTATTGTAGTCACAGCTGCCCTGGAGCAGACTGACAGAAGCAAGACTGTCAATCTGCACCATCAGCCCCTCCGAGCACCACCAACACACACGCACACCATATTCATATGCAATGTGGGTGAAGTCTCTTCCCTAAGGACACCATAACAGTTTTTGCCACTGTTGCCCCACTCAGTACTTGGTATTCTCAGCGGGCTCCCATCCAAGTACTAACCAGGTCCAGCCCTGATTAGCTACTGAGATCTGACAAGATCAGGCTTTTCTCTTTTAGTTTGGCTTGGTAAACAATCATATTTATGTAGAGCTTTTTCACCTTCAAGGTAGTGATGTGACGTTCTGTATCGAGGCTTCGAAGTGTGTGCTGAGTAGGGGAGGGGGCGTTTCCACAATGCGCATATCGAGGCTTGCTTCATTTAGGGGAGGAGCTGAAAATGATGACATTCAAAGCCTCAGCGCCCGGCTGTACCACGTGACTGATTCAGGAAGTAGTTTGAATTTTGCTGCGAGTTTTGACAGCGATATCAACTCCCCCCCCATTCAAAATGTGGGTGAGAGTTGCAGTCAGTGAGAGTTTGGAGACAGTTTGGAGACAGTTTGGATAGAGTGCTGATGGACACTGCTTATATCTAGCTGCAGGGAGGAGCTAACTACAATGAAATTACTCTGAAACTATCCCACCTCTTTGTTTTTCAGTTTCTGTCTGGGGTCTTGTTTAGCATACCCATTCAGTACCATAATGGGTATTTTTCACACCTCTGGACCTGACCTGGTTACCCTATTGTTTTCTTTGTTTTGTTTTGAATTAGGTTTGATAATGGAATTATATATGAGAGACAAACTGTGACAAATTGTGTCTGACCCCTCCAGTCTGACCCCTCCATTCCTGTTCAAGGAAGAATTCTCCGTCGATGTTGGTACATCCAATGTACCAAAATCGACGGGAGTGCCAGAGTGGACTTTCATCTGCCGTACATCTCCAGCTAGAAGCCACGGGCCACTCCTTTGAGGACAGTGAGGTTCAGATCTTAGCCAGGAAAAAGAGCTGGTTTGAGAGGGGAGTTAAAGAGGCTATTTTTGTCAAAAAAGAGAATCCTCCCTTGAACAGGAATGGAGGGGTCAGACACAATTTATCTCTCATATATAATTCCATTCTCAAACCTAAATCAAAACAAACAAAGAAAAAAATATGGTAGCCAGGTCAGGTCCAGAGGTGTGAAAAATACCCATTATGGTACTGAATGGGTATGCTAAACTAGACGCCAGAAAGAAACTGAAAACAAAGAGGTGGGATAGTTTCAGAGTAATTTCATTCCTCCCTGCAGCTAGATATAAGCTGAGTCCATCAGCACTCTAGCCAGAACTGACGAAGTAGCTTGGGTGACCTGCGAAACGTCTTCGACCAAATAAACTTTGTCCAATTGACAAATTGAATTTTTCTCTTTACCATGGATTCTAGCTGGACAACTGAGGGATTCTTCACATTATTTAAAACACTTGAAATTGTAATTGAATAAATACAAGACAGATAAGAACATTCCACGCAAAGCAACAACATCTCCATTAAGACAAGCAGGTGATGGATACTCCGTCTGAAAAGTTACGCAGTGCGCCTTTAATCTTCCCTCTGTAACACTCGATACACCTCATCATGCATCGTTTTTCCTGTCACAGATTGAGTGTTATGGTTTGATGAATGGACCAAACTGAAGATTGTTCTAGAGACACTTTAATCTTTGAGTTTTGGTGGAAGATGATCACGATGAGAAGCTCCTGTCTGCACTGTGTGAGGATTAGATGTCTTCTCCTCTGTCTCAAACTCTCATCCATCATCTGCTCTGACCATTAGAATGACCAGTGCACAAAGCTGACTCTTGTGAGCTTTAAGCCAAGTTATAATGGTGTTACCTCCTCAAAAAGAGACCTGGAGTTCTGTTTTGTTTCATTCACACGTTTGAGTAATCTTTTATTTATAAAAAAAAAGTATTATTATTAGTAGTAGTAGTAGTCTGTCCACGTCTCCAAAGCTCAAAATGCTTTGTTCCACCTTATGATGTCATGAAGTTGTAGTTTTCAAGTTAACAACTATCTTTTACCTTTTTTTTTTCAGTAGAGATTGTCAATTCGAGGTCTGAAATTATCCAAATGGTTCTAGTCAAGGAGTATGGAGTGGAGCACTTCCTGTATCACTACATAACATCACAAATCGGAACTCAGTGTATATCTAAACATGCAGAATTTGTGTGTTAAACATGTGCAAATGAAACAAAACACAACTCCAGATATGTCTGTGATGAGGAAACAATACTGGGCTCTATCATATAGTATAAACATTTCAGTGGCTATGTTTACACACCAAAGATCTGATCATGATCTGATTTCTGGAGTTATCAGATTACAGAAATGGTATGTGGCCATACCAGTTTTTCATTTTACCAACATAAAGTCTCCAAACAGCTGCACAGCGTAGGTACAATATAAATTAAAACATTAGTTAAAAAGCATAACAATTAAATAAGAAAGTCAATAAAAAACATAAAAAATACTCAAATTAGCAAATAGAAAAATAGCTAATAAAATCAATAAAAGACAGACAGAGGACCACACAATTCTCACGCTGAGCTAAATAAGTGATTAAAAGTGTTTTTTAAACAAGGCTTAAAAGAATCAAGTGAAGGGTCGCTCTTAATGTGAGGGGGAGAGTGATCCAAAGTTTGGGGCCAACCACAGAAAAGACCCAGTCACCCCAACTAGCATGCTAACAATGAACTTCCTGATTCCCAGACAATGTACTGTCAGTGTGTAAACATAGCCACTGAAATGTTTATACAGTGGTCCATCGCTTATCGCGGGGGTTAGGTTCCAGAAATAACCCGTAATAAGTGAAATCAGCTAAGTAGGACAACTTTATATTTTACCATTATTCTACATGTTTTAAGGCTGTAAACGCCTCACCACACACATTATACACTTTTCTCAGACTGGTATTAACATTTTCTCACATTTCTCTCTCGTTTAAACACTCAAACTTTCGCAGATTTTCAACAAAATGTATTAATAGTGAAGTGTGTGTGTGGGGATGGGGGGCGCGGACACATGCACCGTCAGGAAACAAGGCAAATGCGGTGGTTTAATCCTGGTTTAGACCTGGTCTAGTCCTGATTTAGTCTAGGTTTAGACCTGGTCTAGTCCTAGGACCGGAGAAGTGTGTGTGCGGACACGTGCAGCCGCTCATCGTGGTCAAATCCGTGAGCAGCATGACCGGCGTGAGGCCGTGCGTCCCATATGGAGCTGCGAGCACGAGACCGAGGCCGGCAGCACCGGGACTGTGCCTCCCCCTCGGGACTGCGTCCAACGACGCAGTCGAAGCGAACACGCACAAGAGCTGCACAAAACAAGGCAAAGAGCCACATGCTTAATCCTGGTTTAGACCTGGTCTAGTCCTGGTTTAGTCCAGGTTTAGACCTGGTTTATTCCTGGTTTAGTCTTGGTTTAGTCCTGGTCTAGTCCCGGTCTAGTCCCGGTCTGGTCCCAGTCTGGTCCTCATGTCTTAGTCCCGGTCTGGACTTCCTACAGATCCAGTGACTCATGTCTCGGCTCCTCGTGCATCCAGCGGGACTCCCGGAGACCCCCCGGGTCCCCCCTCTATAACATCTACATAAATGTGTCAAACTGAACACATTCTGTACTGTACAGGAGACACGGAGGAGAAGACAATCAGGACGCACAACACAATGTTCATACACTATTAAAAAAAAAAAAAATTGAAATCTGCGAAACAGCGAGGCCGCGAAAAGTGAACCGCGATAGAGCGAGGGACCACTGTATTATATTATAGAGCCCAGTAGTGTTTCCTCATCACAGACATACCTGGAGTTGTGTTTTGTTTCATTTTCATTTGGGGGGCTTTATAATTAGATGCAGACAGTACACTACTGTTAATCAAATTCGGAAAGTCTATGGGAAAAATGAATGTTATACCGACTTCCGGAACCAGGGTGGGCGGTTACTGTTGAGCTCCATAACATCTTATTCTATGCTTACGCTAGTTATTTTAGCGCAACTTGGCAAAACCCCCCAAGATATACAGTATGTCCCAAAAGCCCTCATTTTAAACCAAAGGAACTGTTCCTTAACCTAACCTAATCCTAACCATAACCTTAACTCCATGGTGAAATAATATATAAGTCAAAAAATAAAAAATTGCTTTAAAAAAATGTGAAAAAATAAACGAACAAAAGAAAATGCCCAATATTTAGGGAATCCCAGAACAGAACAGGAAGTAGCGACGCTAACAGAAAGCTAGCTGGGTGCTATTGCGCACAGAGCTGGTTGGTATAAGAGAGAGAAAGGTAAGCAGAACAGAGAGAGAGGGAGGGGGGTAAACTGATATAAAGTAGTGAGAAAGTGGAGAACGTGAGAGAAAGATAGAGAGAAAAAAGAGATCTAACCCTGGACTATAGGTTTAATTTAGGATTTACTGGTCTAAAAGTAGATTAAACCCTTGATAAAGTATAGTTCTAATGAATAACAATTAACAGGCTCTAAATAAAACATGCCTCCAGACCCAGCCTATGTACCATAGTTTGACAAACACTGTACTATGTCATATCTGAAGGAGGCCTAATACAATGAGAAGTGTAACCAAAACATTTACTTCGAGTACTACCACCTCTGCCTCGAAGCGTTAAACAGAACCACCATTTACACATGAAAACTCCAGGCATTTCTTCCACACAGGTCTGAACAAAACCTGGATTACCGTCTTACCCTGTGAACTGGGACTCTAACCTGCACCTGCATTTACCTGATTAAAGTGCGTGTTTGGGGATTAGCTGTTAGCCTTAGCATGTGTGCGCTTGTGGATTAGCCTGTTAGCATTAGCATGTGCACGTTTGTGGACTATCAGAGAGCATTAGCATGTGCAATCTTGTGAACAATTTCCTTTGTGGATCAATAAAGTGTGTCTACGTCTAATTAGCCTGTCATTACCCAGTTTGAGTCATTTGCCTAATTTGCATCAGTCATTTTAGAAGTTAGCTTGACTTTATTTTCATTATTTCATCAGATATGGTTTAACTGTTATCTCTGAGTTGAAACCTAAGTTCACCATTCATTTAAGTTAAAAAGAGTTAGCAAATAGAGTTTCACAATGTTTGTTTTTAGAAAAATCCACATTTACACATTTAATATTCCACTCAAATCAATTAACTCCATATTTCCCTGCACTGACCTGTTTGCTCTGGCTTTAGCAGTTAAATGTGGTGTTTACACAAATGTTGGGCTCGTAACCTAAAAAAATTATATATGGGGGCGGCAGTAGCTCCCACAGATGAGCGCTGCCGTTGTGTCCTTGGCAAGACACTTAACCCCACCTTGCCCCCAGTGTCTGGACACTGGCATGACACATGGCAGAAGATACATCAAGGCTGTTGTGACGTGAGCCGTCCTCCTGTGGACCCATCACCTGTGGGAGGATTCATGGGGGCTGGTGCATTGTGTTCTGGGCAGCAGAACACTGCTTGGACTGCTGCCCCCGCGACCCAAAAAATGGAAAAGCGGAAGAAAATGAATGAATGATGAATAATATAAAGAATAAAACTCACTGACGCAGATTACATGTAGTTTGTCTTGTATGTGTTGCTGTAGTAAATGACCTTTGTAAATTCAGATTTGACTCAAATTAGGGATGTTCTTGCCCAATGGCACAGTTTTTTCAAACTGAGCATGCCCCAATACTTCAATATGTGCACTGATGTTTCTGTACACTCTTGGGATATAATTTATTATATTTTACTGATAAATTGCTCAAAATCAGAGAAAGTAATTTATTTAAACAGTTTATAAAGGTTAGATGTTAGCAGAGCTGCATCTCACTTCATAGGTAAAACAGCTAACTGTGATAGGCTAATTCTGGTCCAATACGACTGTTTTTGTTTCTGTTTCTAAAAATAAATTCTGTGAAATAGTCAAATTTGATATGAATATATTTACAATGAGTCATATGTGTGTCTAGTTACAGAATACAGAATAAACATGTTTAAAATAGTTAAAAGAGTTCAAGTGTGTGTTGTGGATTAGCCTGTTAGCCTTAGCTAACCCAATTTACACCAAAGCAGTAAATATGTGTAAGCGCAGCAGCACAGTAGCACAGCAAATGCGCAGGTATCGCTTTCCATTTTAACTGCTCGGGACAGTCTACAGCAGCAGTGTCATACACATGTCCAACTGCCGTCATTACGCTACTCGCCGCTCAAATCTTAAATTAGTTGGAGTTCAAATTTTTCAGCGTCAACTGAGCATCTCAAGGCAAGAAATAAGCATGCAGTGTCAAAATAAACTTCCAATGCTCTTTCAAAATACATTCTCTGAAACCACTAGTGCATCACATCCAGGAGCTTGGGGAATGACTTATGATGGACTGTGGAAAGTTCACAGCTGTGAAGGATAAATATAAAACCCTTTTACGGCATCAGATAGCAACTTCACTAGAATGATTTCTAAAGAAAAAAGTGCATGGTGCAGACAACCTAACCATCTTAATTAATGTGAGTGCCGCAGATATGGCTTGCTATTGCTGCAAAGCGTCATCTCTCTTGATGTCAACTTTTGTGATTTAAAACATAATTCATCCTGTCAACACTGAATGCATACAGTAAGCAATGTAAAAGTTTAGTGTTTAAACATGAGGATATACAGAGGCTTCTGGTGTAAACTGATGCTTTTTAAAGTATGCGCATGCAGCTTTGCCTACGTTACCTGGTGTAAATTCCAGGTTATCCGGAGTTCACACTGGCACTTCAAAAACTCACCAAGCACTGTGTGAATGCTCAAGACACGGCACTCTTTACACAGTGATCTGAATGCATTATTATTAGTCTGTTAGCCTTACCATGTGTGTGTTTATGGAATGTGCTGCATTCACGTGATCCTTGTAAACTCTGGAAAGTGTTTTTCCACGTTGAAAATTGCACATGAACGCAGCACTTGTCAGGAAAACAGCAAAAACCTGTGCAAATTCCACACCTGACGTCACTGATCTGAGGAGATGAACCAAAATCAGATGATTTGTCAATCGAGCTGACAAATTTGAGCTGTTTTACTACAAGTTACTACATTTAGGGGTTAACTGTCAGGTCATAAGAGCAACAGATCAGCACAAAAGTCCTGAGACTAAAACCGTAATTAATCAGCCAACCTATGTAACATTAACCAACAAAAGTAATAATTGAACAAATAATCAAACATTTATGGCAAAAGGAGAAATTCAATTTGTCAACTGGACAAAAGTTTATTTGGTCATCCAAGCTGCTTCCTCAGTTCTTAGAAGCAGCTTGGATGAGCCGCGAAATGTATTTGACCAAATAAACTGTTGTCCAGTTAACAAATTGAATTTCTCCTTTTGCCGTGGATTCTACCTGGACAACTGAGGGATTCTACACACAATCAAATGTTTAGTTTTGAGAAGGCTAACAGCTACAACAAATCTTACTGGTAAGCGCTTTTAAAAGCTGTAAATGAGCAGAAATCCAGAGTTCCCGAAGACCACATGAACACAGCGTTAGCCTGTAGCATTAGCATATGGATTAGTGTGTAGCATTAGCATGTGTGTGATGGAGAGGAGTGACTCAGGTGGTATTACAGAGCTCAGACTCAGACAAACAGGGCTTAAGTGAGCTTAGACTACCACACACAGAGACACATGAGGAGACAGGCTCTCACAGAGATGAGACTCAAGATCAAATCAACGCCGCAAATGGTTAAAATATCTGGAATTCAGATGCTTGTTTTGAGTGATTAGCAAAGAACAGATACATTTTTGTGTTGGCTCACTTGGTCTTAAAAGCAAGTCAGCTCAAATGACCATAACATAGTACATTTCCCAGCAAGTTTAAAAGATTTAAAACATTACGAATAATTATGTTTGTGTGCATGATAAATATAAACATGGTAGTCTTTTTTATAAGCAGCTCTTGAGGTCAAAATATGTTTGTTGTGTACAGTCTGCAGAATCAGGAAGTGCACTGTTTCCATACTACTTGTTGTTAGCCTTACGGTCATGGCAAAACTCTGGTCTGGTCTCTGAGAGTTGTGAAAAGTGCTAATAAACTGATCACTGTGAATAAACAGGATGCTCTGAAGGCATAATGTTAAGTGAGGAATATGGACCACTGCAAACTTTTTAAAATGGACTAGTTTAAAGCTATTAAAACCCTGGGCAGCCTTGGCAGTGTCCAACATGCACCGGAAACAGGTCCGACTTACTACCGGCAATGCGAACACAGCTCCTGCTCCGGTCATACAGGGACCGAACAGCCCTTAGCAAAGGGCTACGGACCCCGTACTCCCAGAGCACTCTCCACAGGACCCCACGAGGGACACGGTCAAATGCCTTCTCCAGATCCACAAAGCACATGTGGACTGGTTGGGCAAACTCCCATGCACCCCCGAGCACCCGATGGAGAGTATAGAGCTGGTCCAGTGTTCCCCGGCCGGGATGAAAACCACACTGCTCCTCCTGAATCCGAGGTTCGACTATCGGTCAGATTCTCCTCTCCAGCACCCTGGAATAGGCCTTACCGGGAAGGCCGAGGAGTGTGATTCCCCGATAGTTGGAACACACCCTCGGGTCCCCCTTCTTAAACAGAGGGACCACCACCCCGCTCTGCCAGGCCAGAGGTACTGTCCCCGACCGCCATGCGATGTTGCAGAGACGTGTCAGCCAAGACAGCCCTACAACATCCAGAGACTTAAGATACTCAGGACGGATCTCATCCACCCCCGGGGCCTTGCCACCGAGGAGCTTTCCAACCACCTCAGTGACTTCAGCCAGGGTGATGAACGAGTCCGCCTCTGAGTCCCCAGCCTCTGCTTCCTCCTCGGAAGACGTGACGGCGGGATTGAGGAGATCCTCAAAGTATTCCTTCCACCGTCCGATAACATCCCCAGTCGAGGTCAACAGCTCCCCACCCGCACTGTAAACAGTGTTGGTGAAGCACTGCTTCCCCCTCCTGAGGCACCAAACGGTTTGCCAGAATTTGTGTGTCTCCATGTGGACTGATTATCATTTCACCATACATGTAGAACACCCCAGCATGACGTCACTGCAAAGTATCTATTAAAAAAAGAATAAGATTGCAAAGGATTGTGGTGGACATTGCTTCACAGAGCCATGGCCTATGAAAAAAGCTGCAGCTTAATCACACCTTTACAATCAAACCCAACTTTAAATTGTAGGATTTGGTATAATTGCGATTGTATTACTCTTTGAAATTGCAGTGCCATCTTTCAGTTTGAGTAGGTTTTAAGAGCGGCTGCGGTTTAATCTTGACTCATGTGAGAATTACAAAATGTTTTCTAATCCTTGACTGAATGAGCTGTCTCCAAACAGACTGATGAATGTAAGACAAGCAACAGCAGTTTCACATTTATCACAAAGCAGTGGTTTTATACATTAACCATAATGCTCCCCATGCTATTTTAATTTGCTATATATACTGTAGTGTGCAATATTTAAAGTGCATATGACTTAGACTTAAGACTACTACTTTCAATAAAACACAATAACATAAGAATATTTAAAAATCCTATATTTTTCCAAATTGACTTCTGTGAGCTTTGCGTCAGGTTATTATGTTGTTACATACCTGGAGTTGTGTTTTGTTTTTGTTTTTTTCATTCACACATGTTTGAGTAATTCTTTATTATTAGTCTGTCTGTATCTCCAAAGATCAAGTGCCAACTTGTGATGCCATGAAACGGTAGTTTTCTCAGTGTACAGTGTAGCCATGTCCAACGTTTACTCTAAGCTGCGCGCCTGCACAATTGTGCACTGCTCGCACATTCTCAGCGCACAAGAAAACCTATGCAGCGCACTGTAAATCACGGATGAAAGAGCGCGCAGGGATCCAAGGGCACTCACTCAGGGAGTTAGTTCCATTTTGCAGACACCCATGTGATCCACGGACTGCACTCAGGGCTGAGCGAGTATGCACCGTCTCGACTGCAGACTGAAACCACACTCCGAACCGTGCATTTGCTGAATTGGGAAACGCTGAACATCGCAGAGTAGCAAGTGTAAATAATGGGTGGGGATTTATGACGATTTATGCAACGGTGGCCGACGAGGGTCTGAAAGGAGGAAAAAATGTAAAAAAGGAGGACACGTGACAGACGGCCGGACAGACAGCTCTAAAACCGGACTGTCCGGATGAAATTCGGACGAATGGTCACCCTATAATTACACCTGTTTACATCCTGGTTGAACACAGGCAGCAGATGTGACATATGTAGAAGTATGTTATTTAGCAACCATAATGTCAGCAAGGGCCAAAACCTGTTTGAATATACAATAGTTATGATATGACTAATACAAATGAATAATGAATGAACACCTTTATTTTGTTAAATGAAGAGTTAAACTGTTCAAGTACTGATGATGTAGGTAGAGGGATTCCATTTTAGAACTCGTTGCTACTTCCTGTATTTTTTTTTTTTTTTACTTTTTGTTTTCTAAATATCTTCACAAACTGCCACTTAAATGAAAAAGCTATGATAAATATTGACCACAGGCACTATCCACCAAACTAAGTCAGAATTAGAAAAATATATGAATCTGTAAAATGCACTTTGGACAATTGAAAATTTGACAGCCTGACTTTGAAATGAGTTTTAATTCTTATTGTATATGCTCAAATAGAGTAAACACCATTCAAAACTAAAATGTTGGACATACAGCTACGTTTGATTTTTATTTCTTCACCATAAGTACATGATATTTTGGGTAATTTTAGCATATGTGGCCATACCTGGCTGTCAAAGCCTGATCCCGTCAGATCTCAGAAGCTAAGCAAGGCAGGGCCTGGTTAGTACTTGGATGGGAGACCGCTGGGAATTCCAGGTGCCACAGTGGGGCGCCAGTTGCAAAATACTGTCGCTGTGTCCTTAGGCAAGACACTTTACCCACATTTGCCTAGTATGAAAGTGGCGTCTGCATGAGTGTTGGAGGTGGTCGGAGGGGCCGATGGCGTTGATTGGCAGCCTCGCTTCCGTCAGTCTGCCCCAGGGCAGCTGTGGCTACAGAAAGTAGCTTACCACCACCAAGTGTGGAGTGAATGAACAATGAACTGTAAAGCGCTTTGAGTGGCATGAAAGGCGCTATATAAATCCAATGAATTATTATTATTAATTATATGTCTTTTCAAATAGAATTGAGAACCAATTGTGATTTACAATAACATCACGAGGAGTACATGCACAGCGAATACAAAGCATAATAAACGTACAATAACAGCAGATTTTTCACACATGAGACTATTTACAATATAAGAGAATAGAAGAGATACTTCAAAACAGGTGTGCTATATCAGAAACTATTTTTTAAATGCACATGAAAGGATCAAATTTCAGAGCTTCCATGTTCCATGAAGATTAGAGATTTATACAAAACTCCCATTTTAATAGTACATTAAAAAGCCATCTTATCCCAGTCTTCCATACCATACAACGCTGCACATTACGTGTTATGCTTGTTAAAGACAGCAGTTAACTTGTAAGCACTTAGGAATGATCTCCACTGCTTGTGTCAAGAGGTAGTAGCAAAGAGTGTAAATACCCATCTCAGTGACGTTACTCATCACGTTTCTGATTTCAGTTTTCTAGTTTATACTGATCTATTGTCTTTTTTTTCTTACTGTGGACAAGATCTTGAAACTGTTCAAATGTTCTGTGGCTCATGTGGCTCCAGTGTCCAGTTTTTGGCAGAATAATGCAGACAACAGTAAGTGGACTCATATCCAGTTTTTTAATAACACTGGTATAGTTCACGTGACGTTTTCATGTAAAATGCATTAATGTATATTTGGCTTACAGAGGCAAAGTGTTAATTCTAATAAAATCTCTGCCTTGATCCCATTTTATGTTTGGTAGGGTTGGCATCAGCTACCCTCATAGAAGACTATCTAATAAAAATATATTTTAATCACAGCTACAGCAATGAAATTTAGGATTTTTTTGGCTTCAAAACACAATGTCAAAAGGAGAAATTCAGATTGTCAACTGGACAAAAGTTTATTTGGTCAAATGTGTTTCGCAGCTCATCCAAACTCTATATAATCTATCTATCCTCAAACCTAAATCAAAACAAAGAAAACAATAGGACTAGCCAGGATCCATTTCACACCGACGACTATGCTGGGGCTTTACGAAAAACTAGCCAATTTCAAAGACAAAATGTATTCTTTTAAAGCATCCTATGCTGTTATCTGAAACATGGAGGGGCTTCTTCATGATCTCAACAACACATCTGGCAAAAAAAAAAAAAAAATCACAAATTCTGAAAAGAAAAAAAAATGCTTCTAACGTGATTTTCTCCTGTTCACTTTGAGCGACCTGTGGCGAGTTTTGACGTGGCCTTTCACATTTATGGATGTACAGTGGTCCCTCGCTCTATCGCGGTTCACTGTTCGCGGCCTCGCTGTTTCGCAGATTTTTTTTTTTTTTAAATAGTGTAACATTGTGTTCTGCGTCCTGATTGGCTAAGAGACTAGACCAGGACTAAACGTGGACTAAACCTAACCTGGGAAAACCCAGGCTGCTTTTGTTCGTTCCGATCTGAAAGCCTGGCGACTATGGCAAGCGAGCTCTCCCGATTCTGGGAGCCAATCAGAGAGCGGGTGGGGTGGAAAGACGGTGACGCGTACTACGTGACAAACGGAAGCTTGTAGTTTGAACTGACAACTGACATGATTGGCTATGGGCTACGTATACGCCAAATTATAGACATTCGTAATGCCCAATAAACGGCCGTTAGCGATCGTAAACCACACCTCCGCTACGAGATATTTCGAAGGTGGCTCCCAGACTATATATAACTTGTGATATGGTCAGGTGTAACCCAGGCAAGACTAAACCAGGTCTAGACCAGGTCTAAACCAGGTCTAAACCTGGACTGGGCCTGGACTAAACTGGGACTAGACCAGGTCTAAACCAGGATTAAATCACTCCGTGCGGCTCTTGCGTTCGTTTGTGCGTGTTCGGTTCGTGGCTCGGGCTGAGAGCACGCACTCCTGAGCGATCTCGTGCTCGCAGCCCCGGGCTCGAGCCCGCGGCCTCGCGCCGGTCGTGCTGCTCTGTCACGGATTTGTCCACGATGAGGGGTGCACGTGTCGCGCACTTCTCCAAGGGGTTGGTGCGCGTCACGTCACGGGACGTGGCAGTGCTCCTCACGCGTATGGTGGGGCTTCCGGAGCCGTGTCTCCCCCCACGCTTCACTATTAATACATTTTGTTGAAAATCTATGAAAGTTTGAGTGTTTAAACTAGACAAATGTGAGAAAAGGTTAATTCCAGTCTGAGAAAAGTGTATAATGTGTGTGGTGAGGCATTTACAGCCTTAAAACATGTAGAATAATTGTAAAATATAAAGTTGTCCTACTTCGCAGATTTCTCTTATTGCGGGTTATTTCTGGAACCTAACCCCTGCGATAAACGAGGGATTACTGTACTACAAAGTGACCTTGATGAATGCAATGAAAAGTGGAACACTCAAAGTTCAAAGTTCACAGCCAGCTAATTGTCACAAAAACCATATGTACAGGTTGCACACACAAAATTTGAAATTGGAGCGCCCCCTAGGCCCACAGTGAACATTAAACATCTAATAAACAAGGCAATGAACACCATGACTAAAACATCACATATACCCCCAGCAGAAGTACAAAACAAACACAATAACTAAAATGTCACATATACCCGTAGCCAAAGTACAAGACAATAAACCCAATGACTAAACCATCACATATACCCATAGCAAAAAGTACAGGACAATAGACACAATCACTAAAACATCACTTGTACCTGTAGCAAAAGTACCGTAAACTTGTATATAATACAAATAAGTAAAACACAATGTGTGGCATAATAAAGCTCAAATTGTGTCATTTAAGCAGTAGTGTCAGTGTCCTTTAAGTGTCCTTTAAGCAGCAGTGTCATTGGGGGAGGGAGGGCAGGGCAGGGAGAGAGTTCAGCATCCTGACAGCTTGGTGGCCAGCACCCTCCTCTCAGCCACCTCCTCTACAGAGTCCAGAGGACAGCCCAGGACAGAGCTGACAAAGGCCATTTTTACCCCTGCAAAATGTTGTCCTTTTTGTGGTGCTCACATTATCTGGGGTGTCCCAGACCTGCATGTAACGCATAATATAAACACATATATAACAAATTAGATTAAATTGAATTTTCTAACTTAAATGATAGTTAAAGGTACTGTACCTGGCAATAGCCCAATTTGCTATGTCTTGTATATTATACATGGTAAAAGGAGAAATTCAATTTGTCAACTGGACAAAGTTTATCTGGTCGAAAACGTTTCGCAGCTCATCCAAGCTGCTTCGTCAGTTCTGGTTAGAGTGCTGATGGACACTGCTTATATCTAGCTGCAGGGAGGAGCTAACTACAATGAAATTACTCTGAAATTATCCCACCTCTTTGTTTTCAGTTTCTGTCTTTTGTTTTCAGTTTCTCTCTGGCGTCTTGTTTAGCATACCCATTCAGTACCATAATGGGTGTTTTCACACCTCTGGACCTGATCTGGCTAGCCCTATTGTTTTCTTTGTTTGTTTTAATTTAGGTTTGAGAATGGAATTATAGATGGGAGACAAATTGTGTCTGACCACTCCATTCCTGTTCAAAGGAGGATTCTCTTTTTTGACAAAAATAGCCTCTTTAACTTCCCTCTCAAACCAGTTCTTTTCTCTGGCTAAGATCTGAACCTCACTGTCCTCAAAGGAGTGGCCCGTGGCTTCTAGGTGAAGATGTACGGCAGATGACGGTCCACTCTGGCTCTCCCGTCGATGTTGGTACATCCTCTTGTGAAGTGGCTGTTTTGTTTCTCCAGTGTAGCGCTCACTGCAGTCTTCACTACACTGAATGGAGTAGACCACATTGCTTTGTTTGTGGCTCGGTGTTTTGTCCTTTGGGTGGACTAGTTTTTGTCTTAAAGTGTTTGTGGGTTTGAAATAAACTGGGATTTCATATTGTCTGAAAATCCTCTGTAGTTTTTCAGAAACACCGGCCACGTAAGGAATCGCTACCTCTTTCCTCCTGGGTTCTGATTCTCTGTTGTCTTGTTTCTTGTCCTTGTCTCTCTTAGTTTTGTTGAAAGCCCAATTAGGATATTCACAAACAGAGAGGGCTTTCTGCACATGTTGTTCTTCTTTCTCCTTACCCTCTGTGCTTGTAGGAGCCACTTGGGCCCTGAGTTGTAATGTCCGAATAACTCCCAGTTTGTGCTGCAGTGGGTGGTGTGAATCAAAAAGCAGGTACTGGTCCGTGTGTGTGGGCTTCCTGAAGACTTGGACTCAGAGTAGACTTCAGAGACTTCTACTTGGAGTCGTCAGCATCTTCACGGGTGAATTTGATGTTCGGATCTACAGAATTGATATTTGCAGTAAAAGGTTCCAAATCTTGAATTTTGATTTTTGAAAAATGACCATCCACATAACGATACCAGTGTGTGGATGGAGTGCCTGGATATGAGGCCAAAGCACTCTGTTCAAATTGTTCCATGTACAAGTTAACCATGATAGGGGAGACCGGTGAGCCCACCGCACAGACGTGGATTTGCCTGTAGAAGTTCCCTCTGAACTGGAAATAGGTGGTATTCAGACAAATTTCCAGCAGTTGGCAAATTTGGTCAGGTGAAAGTTTGGTTCTCTCTTCTAGCTTGGTATCCTGTAGTCGTCTCTTTCTTGCTGCTTCAACCGCTACCGCTGTAGGGATACAAGTGAAAAGGGACGTTACATCAAAGGAAACCATTGTCTCATCCTGATCAAACTGGAGAAACTTAACTTTGTTTACAAATGACTATAATGTTTTGAGTAATTTGCAGAATTTATGTTGCAAAGATAAGATACAAGTGAGAACACTCTGTAAAGGAAACCATTAATGTAATACGAAATGGAACACTTACAACTGGTTTCAAAATCTGTAGTGCAAATGTAGAGTGTTATCCTCTAGTAGACCTTCTCAATTGCCTCCTTGTACTTTGTTTCCTCATTTAAACTTGTGTTTGAGTTTGTGAATTTGCATCGTTTCTGTACTTGAAGCTGTTTTCTCTGAGACTGAGCTTTGGGCTGTTGCAGTGCATTTGGGCCCCATCGGCCACCGTAATAAAACAATAAAATTACTTTTAAATGATCGTTGCATGGTGTCTGTGTTCTGATGAAACAAAAACATTTTAAGTTTTAACTTTAATTTGAACAAGCATCAACATTTCTTTTTTACATTTTACAAAACTATGAAAACTACACATTTTAACAATATTTTTTGCTTCTCGTAACAATAGAGGAATTCTGAAATAAACAAGAAAGACAAAACATTAAATGAAATTCTACTTGTAGTAAACTTACTTTATGTGCAGAATAAAAATATAGTGTCACCCAGTGGTGAAAGTAGTAGGTGCTATAATGTCCAGTGCATCACTTTACAGTTGTTTTTTTAAACACTCGTTTTACCCTGTTTTGTTTTGTTTTTTTACGTTTTACACCTTTTTCATAGATAAATAAATTTTTTGATATACTTAATTATTTCATATTTTTTTTGTCAGCATAAACCCTCTCTTACAGGTGCAGCCTTAAATCTTCTACCAGTGCACAGCACCGCCTCACAATGGTTTAGGCTACTTTAACGGCTACAGTCAGATAAGTTTTGACAATCCTTGCTTAACAGACTGCAGATATCTCTGCACGAGAGTTTCGGGTAGCTTTCAGTTATTCTCGAATGGCATAGTGTGGTTGTTTGTGTTTTCTACTTAAATACCACACCTTACTTTTTTTTTTCAAATGTGGGTTTTGGCCACCATTAACCATATTCTCTTAGCGGTGCTGCGTACCGGCTGTGAATTTTATACCGGTGCTGCGTTCAGGTACGCACCGCTTTACTTTCACCACTGGTGTCACCTGTTCCAAATAGACAGCTAGGGTTGAGCACTATATCGTCTCCACTTCTGACGGGACTAAAAGTTGTGCATTTAGAAGAGAAAGGAAACGCTGAACCTTTAAAACAAGTTAGTCTTAACTCTAAGCCATGTAGTTGGATTAAGTCTCTTTTACAAGTGTCATTCACTATAACATGCATTCAGTATTATGGTGGTATTAAACATGACAACTGGAATCATTAATAAGATGTTCAGAACGAGTCTGGTTGTTGTCAGCTCCACAATTCTTCATGCCTCTGTGTTTGTCTTGGCTGAGAGTTGGTTGATTATTTACAATGGTTTTGACCAAAAAATTATAATCCGCATTTAGAGAACTTTCACACTACAACCTTTGGTCCAAACATTAAGACTTTGTTATTCACTATTACTGGACAGAAATGAATCTTTCCTGCATGTCTTTAGAAATTAGGGTTAGGGTTAGAGCTGTAGCAGAACAAGTATAAGAACACATAAACTAGTATACACCCATGGACCACTATGGAACCTACAGGACCAATGAGGGATCACACAGATATAAGACCACATGGGAATAGGAAAGAAAGAGCTATGATTTAATGTTGAAAATCACAATCTATTGTTTAAATAAGTCTCATCTTGGTATTGGAATAAGTGTCAAATATCAAGTCTATTATTTAGTATTATTTAAATGGAGCCCAAAGAAAAGGGAGAGACGAGCTTAGTGGCAATAAACATCAGTACATCACTGAATGTACATGAATAAATGAAAAATATAATTTGCCTTTATTATTGTTATTCTTTTGTATTCTTATTTATTTGTTTGTTTGTTTGTTTTTATTTATTTTTAGTTAATAGAGTGTTTGTGCACTGATCCGAACATTGGCGGTTCGAATCCTATTTCTTTTTTCATCAATTATTGCCATTGTATTTCAGTGCCACTTTTTTCTTAGTATCAGAACTGAGCTGTACTTTCTGTTTTGGTACATTCTCCGTCATCACTGAAAACTGGGCACTAAATGTTATTGTTTCATAAAAATTATATATTTTGTTTGCTGCATCTCCAATAGCAACAGACCCAGGTGAGACTTGGATGTGATTACAGCGTGTCACTGAATTGGAGCTCTTTTGTTTCAGATGATCATAAATATGAGTAATAATGAGTCAGGCTCACATCGACACCACAGGATTTGGAAGAACTGGGTGAAACTGGAGTAAAGTGATGCCAAATTAAAGGTGAACTACATAACTTAAAATATGCTCATGCTTAAAGGGCTTGTATCCAGCTTTTGATCTATTAAAATGTGTCTTGCCTAAGTACAGATATATTGTATAAGCATTTAGTGTGAAAATAAGTCTGCTGTGTACTGTTCAGATCTAATTATAAAACATTTATATTGTCCGTGAAACAGGAAGTGACTTTGTTAGCGCATTAGTTGTGGTTAGCTGTACCATGATGGCTAAAATCTGCTCTGGTCTCTGAAAAGTGTGACCTGCCACTGCTAAACCCGCCACATGTCGGCATTGGTGAAACGGAGATATTTGCATTAGAAGTTTTTGTTTTTTGTTTTTATTTGTGATTTTTGTTTTTTTGCAGAATGTGCTGGTTGAGATCATGAAGAAGCCACTCCATTTTTCAGATAACATCATTTGTTGCATTAAAAGCATACATTTTGTATTTTAAATTGGCTTGTTTTTCGGAAAGAAAAGGGGTCATGTATAAATCACCATAATTACCCACCGATCGCGCTCCTGCCAATCATGACGATTAGCGCTGTTGTGTTTGCGTCTGTTCACCAATCAGCTGTGAGCGAGCCTCGTGAATATGTACGCTTCATTTCAAGAGAATAAGAACAGTGAAACTGGAGAAAATCCTTAACTTGTTACGTAAATGCTACGTAAGAAGGAACTCTTGCCACAGGACATGTTCAGGATACGTCCGTTTCTCCGGAGCTCAAGATACTTTAACTGCCGAAAAACTGTGGATATACGCGATACGCGCATACACGTGGATACACAAATTATCGGACAACACTGCAAACTGTTAGAACAGAGCTGACCGCGTTCTTATGGGGTGAGTCATATTATCATATTATTTCTGCATCAAAGGGAGATACAGTATTAACTGAAACCAGGGGCCTTGTGTCAGCGTGTGTGTACAGGAATAACCGGGACTAAACCGGGATTAAACCAGGACTAAACCAGGACTAAACCAGGACTAAAGAAACACCAAATTTATTATTTGGGCCCAGTTAAAATTTTTTGGGCCCAATAATTTTTTTTCCAAATTCTACTAAACTTGTAATTCCTGTACATTTAGGTTTTAAAAATGTTTTCCCTTCTGACACAGAATACAACTTTATTTGTTGTATTTGGAATAAAAATTGATTTATGTATAAAATATTGAAATAAAAACACCAGGATCATGTAGGGGTGTAAATCAGACACTTCATGCCGATTCAATACGATATCGATTTCTTAAGCCAACGATTCGATTATTTTCGATACTTGAGAATTCCCCACGATTCGATATGATTTGATATGATTCGATACGATTCGATTCAATGGTGCATAGTTTTCACTTTATGTATTAATGATGTTTTGAATAAATTTTATTACAGAAAAATTCAATTCGATTCGATTCTCTTGTGGACGCATCGATGCATTTGGATCGTCGGCTGTAGGATCGATGCATCGATACAAATCGATTATTATTTACACGACTAGGATCATGTAGAGCAGGTTAATACAAAAAATTTAGACCAAAATGAGGAGCCTGACAGGAGCAAGGGTGTTGTTTTGGGGTTTTTTTGTTGTTGTTTTTGTTTCTTTTTTTTTCTTTTCAATATAAAGTGAGCTGCAGTCGATGGAGCCAGAAGCTCACCCATGCTCTCTTCCTATTTGGAGCAGTGGCTAGCAGGTTATATATACAGTCTATGGGAATACCTCAAGTTTCTGTTTTGGCCTCAAGCCTTTTTCTCACATTTTATTTAACTTGTAATTGCCATACATTTAGTTTTAAATTTGCTTTCCCTTCTGACATAGAAAACAACTTTATATATAGGCTGTATATATTCAGGCATGCAGAATAAAACAGCGCTACTCGGTGCAATTCAGTTATTTCAGTGGGAGATGAATGATTTCTTTTAGCTGTTTCCATCCGGTCACATCATTTCAACCATGGCAGGGCAAGAAACCTGCATCACCACGTGTTCCGCTCAATTAAAAATCTATGACAAATCATATTCAGGGCACGCTTTCAGGCGGCTGTGGGCGAATGATGAATGAGGTGGTTCAGATGACAGGAGCTGAGTTTCTACATCTCTAAACAGATGAACAAAGGCCGGCTCCACACGCCCTCGGTTTAGACTGCACTGTGAACACTGCTCCACACAAAAACCAATTAGTCACACAGCTTTCCGTCTGTACACATCTCCGCCCAGCAACACAACACAACACCATAAAGACAAGCAGATAAATACACTCAAAACATCTGCAGCAACTGAAGGCGCTCTACCTGCGATGAGAAAAACAGAACAAGTTCACTTGAAACAGTTTGCAATGGTCCAAACTTATTGCTCACTTACTTTATGCATTCTCATTATTCACAATGATGAGTTTATAAGCACTTTTCCGAGGCCATAGCGGAGTTGCCATCGTTATGCTACTAACGATTAGCATGACAGCGCACAAGCCTATCAGAACAGTTACACATTGTACCTTTAAAGGAGAAGTAAAATTTTTTACAATTTGAGCCTTATTTTGGTAATAAAACAAGTTGTTTTACTCACCCATAGCACTTTGGTGTCATATGGAGCAGTTCCAGAGATGTTTTAGATTTGCGATAGCCTAGCGCAACTTCTAGCCATAGCACGGGGCATATACAGTGGTACCTCACCTTACGAAATTAATTCGTTCCAGAAGTGGTTTCGTAACGTGAAAAATTCGTAAGTTGAGTAGCTATTTCAATGGAAAAAGCCTGATTCGTTCCAAGGCCCTGATCCAAGTTTTTTTTTTTCTAGTGTAAATTTTTTTATAGTGTAACATTGTGTTCTGCGTCCTGCATCCTTTTCTCACATTTGTCTCTCGTTTAAACACTCAAACTTTCATAGATTTTCAACAAAATTATTAATAGTGAAGTGTGGGGGGAAGGAGGAGGGGGGAGAAGACTGCGCTCTGACACGTGTGTGATAGCAGCATGTGTGACAGCTGACCCTTGTTTCGAGTCACAGCTGAGGCGAGCCGCTGCTCTAGACCTGCCCGCGTAAGGTGCTCACAGAGCGGATTGGATAGAACCGTGAGGTCGGCCTCTTCAAGACCTCTAGGCCGTTGACCGGGACAATCCCCAGACCCATGCCCGCTTAGGGAGCTCTTAAGGCGGGCTGGCAGTGTCCCCCTGGGTCCCTGGATGTCTGGGGCTCCATGCCTGGAGGGGCTCTGGAGAGCAGGTCTAGACCGCGGCTCTTGCATGCCAGCAGCGGCTCGCCTCAGCTGTGACTCGAAACAAAACCAGGAAATAGACCCACGCGTGGCGCTTTAATCCACCTGGTCTAGTCCAGGTCTAGTCCAGGTCTAGTCCAGGTCTAGTCCAGGTCTAGTCCAGGTCTAGTCCAGGTTTAGTCCAGGTTTAATCCTGGTTTAGTCCAGGTCTAGACCTGCTGGCAGCGCCGGGTCAGCTGTCACACATGCCGCTATCACACACGTGTCAGAGCGCAGTCTTCTCCCCCCTCCCCCTTCCCCCCACGCTTCACTATTAATCATTTTGTTGAAAATCTATGAAAGTTTGAGTGTTTAAACGAGAGACAAATGTGAGAAAAGTTTAAATCCAGTCTGAGAAAAGCATATAATGTGTGTGGCTGAGCACGCATTATTTGAATTCGCGTTTCGTAACTTGAATTTTCTTTCGTATCTAGAGACCAAAATTTACCGCGAAGGCGTTTCGTAACTTGAAATTTTCGTTTGTTGGGTCATTCGTAAGGTGAGGTACCACTGTAATATATTCCCCGAGCATGTAATATGCCCCGTGCGGTCTCCAAATAACACAAACTTTAGCACTTTTCAAATCATAGAAGCTCGATGTCTTAGTCTACGATTTCGTTTGAGTCAAAAGTGGCCTGTAATCCGAGATTTAGCCATAGTTTACAGCTTTGCGTTTCATGTTTGGGTCCCGGGAGCTGAGAGCAAAATAAACTGTGACTCCGCACATGCGCACTGGTGTCCTCATCTACTCAAAACTATGGCTAAATCTCGGATTACAGGCCACTTTTGACCAAACGAAACCGTAGACTAAGACATCGAGCTTCTATGATTTGAAAAGTGCTAAAGTTTGTGTTATTTGGAGACTGCAAAGTAATGCCCAGAGCAAATGATACAGCACCATGTTAAAAGATACGGGATCATTAGTAGAACAGAACGGCTCTCTGCGATACTGCTCCAAATGACACCAAAGTGCTATGGGTGAGTAAAACAACTTGTTTTACTTCAGAAATAAGGCTCAGATTGTAAAAAACGTTACTTCTCCTTTAAGTACTGTTACTTTAATAAAAATATGACTTAAGTAGGTGTAAAAATGTATTGCCAGAAAAGTAAAATTTCTTTAAAACCTGAGTACTACCCACCTCTACAAACACACACACACACACACACTCCTTAACATGCCCAGAATATCACACATGCACACTCTTTCACGCACAGTCTTCTTGTGCACACCCTCCTCGTGCACGCTCGCTCGGCTGGTGGTCCCTGTCGAAGCTGGAGCGTGGGAGGTCCCAGTGCAAAGAGACAGGTAAACATAGACACACCCTCCTTCCACGGTTCTCCCACTCACTTCAGAGACGATGCAATTTCAATGTCAAAGAGATGCCAGAATGATCAGGACGTGTTCAAAGACGCTTTCATGAATCAAAAGGAAACATTATTCATCTGCAACGCCCGGCTTTTGTACAGCCCCTGGGAGCTTGAGCTGTAGTCTGAAAATATGTCAGACCATATGACCACATACACCCATGAGTTCTAACTGTGAGTGTGGATGTTGAATGGGAAATGTGGTGCTTGTTTTTAAGGGGGCACACTACAAATAAACACTTGTTTTAGTCTATCTCTTGGATGCTCCTATTGACTCTTTGAATAGAACTGCACTGTGCTTGCCTGTTTAAAGTCAAAGTATGTAAAACTTTTGTTCCCCCCAAAAATAGTCTTGAACCGAATAGAATTGTGAAAAACACTCCTGTTTGGCCTGGAGGAGGGCCTGCTCCTGCTTGTTTCCAGGGAACAGAGTCATACAGGTGATGTGCCAGGTTAAGATGAGTTTAAAAGGTACACTGCGTAACTTTTCTGGTAGATGGTCTGGCCACCTCGTAGTATCCGAGAAAATGTTATTGCTTTGCCCAGAATGTTCCACAATATAGCATTAACGTTATCTATTTCTGGGGACTTTAATCATTGGACAGTGTCTTACCCACATTTCATCAGTATGTGGACTGCAAAACTCAGGACAATAAATCTCTGGACTTACTGTATGCTAATTCCAAGGATGCATACAGTGTCACTGCCCTGCCGCCACTGGACGATCAGACCACAATCTGGTCCTGTTAACACCTCAATATGTCCCTGCAGTGAAGAGGCAGCCTGTCACCACTCGAACTGTGAGGAGGTGGAGTGACAAAGCCATCAATGCCCTCCAGGACTGCTTTGGGCCATGGACTGTGCTCTGCTCACTCCATGGGGAAAACATTGAGAGCATGACAGACTGTGTCACAGGTTACATTAACTTCTGCGAGGATACAGCCGTCGTCACAGGCACTATTCTCTGTTACCCCAACAACAAGCCCTGGATTAGCAGCAAGCTCTACTCAATAAGAAGAAGCGGGCCTTCAACTTTGGTGATAAGGACGAGTTGAGGAGGGTCTCCAGGACCTGACAAAATCAACCCCCGTGTGCTAAGACCTTGTCCAGGACACCTCACTGGGGTCCTGCGCTTTCTCTTTGCACTGTGTCTGAAGCTTGAAAGGGTACCAGCGCCTTGGAAGACCTCCTGCATTGTCCCAGTGCCCAAGAAGCCTGTCCCATCTGGAGGTTCAGACCAGTTGCACTGACATCTCATGTCATGAAAGTGTTTGAGAGACTTGTTCTGGCTCAGTTGAGACCCCTGGTGGCACCATCCCTGGACCCTCTCCAATTTGCATATCAGGCTCACATGAGCATGGAGGACACTATAATCTATCTTCTGCAGCGGGCTCACTCTCAACTGGATAGTGTTAAAGGGATATGCCACCCCCAGGTCAAATTTGGGCATCTCCCCACAGTCCAGAGACTAAAATAAGTGGTGGAAAGCGTTTTCCACCAAGAATACAGCCATATCACGCACCACGTTGTGCAACAGGGGAACTCCCTTCCCGGTGCGTAACTGGGATTCCCCTGGCAGCGTGCTGCGTGATACGGCTGTATTCTTACGCACTGGAAAATAGTTCCCACCCAAAATGACCAAGGCAAGCTCTCCGTGTTGATTTGCACATTTATTTGCACTCGATATGAATGCGCACTACACACAAAGTAATTGGGAAACGCATCGAGCAAATTAATTCCTTTTGGCCGAAATCTTTCTCTGGCGACGTTAGACTCCAGTCTAAGGCGGAGGAGCACCAGATACCGCAGCGGTCAGTGGCGACAGACTCGGACAATGGCTGGGTGAGCAGGAAAACGCTTTCCACCACTTATTTTAGTCTCTGGACTGTGGGGAGATGCCCAAATTTGACCTGGGGGTGGCATATCCCTTTAAGGGCTCTGTGAGGATATTGTTCTTTGATTTCTCCAGCACCTTTAACACAATCCAGCCCTCTCTGATGGGTGAGAAACTTCTCAGGATGAGTGTCAGCTCCTCCACTGTCTCCTGGACTACCTGACTGACTGACTTACTGACTACCTGTCAGGCAGGCCTCAGTACGTGCGACTGGGGACCACCCTGTCTGACACTGTGGTCTGTAATGTAGGAGTCCCTCAGGGTACAGTCCTGTCTCCGTTCCCGTTTACTCTGTACACCTCTGATTTGCAGTACAGCTCAGAGTCTCTGAGGTTCTCTGAAGTTCTCTGATGACTCTGAGGTGGTTGGGTGTATCAGGGATGGACAGGAGATGGAGAACAGGATGCTGATTGCAAATTTTGTGGAGTGGTCCCAGGCAAACCATCTGCTCCTGAACTTGGACAAGATCAAGGAATTGGTGATTGACTTCAGGAGGATGAGTTCACCTGTGGAGCCTATTAAGATCCAGGGTCACGAGGTGGAGATCGTGGACTGCTACAAGTACCTCGGCATTCATGTGAACAACAGGCTGGACAGGAAGGACAACTGTAATGCTGTGTACAAGAAGAGCATGAGCAGACTCTACTTCCTGAGGAAGCTCAGGTCTTTCAATGTGTGCAGTAAGTTACTGGAGATCTTCTACCAGTCTGTGGTTGCCAGCGCCCTGGACTCTGCTGTAGTCTGCTGGGGGAGCAGCACCAGTAAAAGAGACATCGGAGGGATTGACAAATTGATCCGCAAAGCTGGTCACGTGATCGGCTGTGAGCTGGAGACATTTGTCACAGTGAGGGACAAGAGGACAATGGACAAACTGCTCTCCAACATGGACACTTTTGCTCACCCACTGCACCAGACCATAGAGGGACAGAGGAGCTCATTCTCCAACAGGCTCCTACAGCTCCACTCAAACAGTGAGAGATACAGGACGACATTCATACCATACTCCATACAACTGTACAACAACTCACCCAACTTTTCACTCCTAGCTGTTGTGAGGAGCGGACACACTTTTCTCTTCCTCCCTCATCTTTGCTCTGTGTGATGTTTTATTTCTCTCGTCTTGTCTTTTTTCTCCTGTTGGAACAGATTTTTCAAATCCTAAATCATGAATTTTTGGCCAGGTCGCCATTGTAAATGAGAACTGGTTCTCAATTAGTTTACCTGGATAAATAAAGGTTAAATAAAAATAAATGAAATAAAAAATTGGATAAAGCTGGTCCCTGCGCAATTTGTATATCTTTTTTCATGGAGGAGCGCCGGTCCGGAGAGCCTGTCAAGTCCTAATGGAACGTGCTGCCTGATACACGAAGGACACGTCGTGTGCCTGGCACTGCTGCTACCGGAGGACACGGAGCGATTACTATTGGAATTTTGATAGCAGGACATCTGGATTGGCCTGGGGGATGTTTTCTGACCGATCACTAATTGGAGCCGAGTGGATAAAACGAGTCCCGATCTGCCGGACAGTCATTTCACGGGGAACTGCAAACTCGGGGGATGGCAACATCAGAAGGAAAAACACAGATGAATTGTTTCATCACAATCTGTGGAAATCCCCCCTGGCGCTGGATAACATCTCAGATAATGGATATGGAACTGTGGGGAACTGCGGCTCAGTCCGTATTCATTATCATACGTGCCAGGGGGAGGATTGCAAGTCGCACAGACCTGCAGGAAGTGGGGACCTGACAGAAACCAGGGTTCTGGCAAATTGTCTGTTCGCCTGGGTTCTAAAATGTATCGATTCTGTTAAATTCCCCTTTGGTAATCAATTCTCCTAGAAAATGTGATCCTGAACTGGATTCTTTGTTTTGACTGCATCTTCTGCACAAACACGTCCAAGGCCACCAGCTGCCGCTTATCTCACAGACTCTACAAAAACATTGCCACACACTATTGGACTCACACTCACATGTATTAAGTAATACTGCCCTGTCTATATTTAGGATGTCTGCTTCTACCTCAGTTTTCAATCAATTTCATTGATTTCTGATCTGCTCCCTTGCCCCACACCCTTCCTCCTTGTCGCCAAAGAAAAAAACACAGTATGTTACCTCTCCAATTGTTTTCTGTCATTACATATGTATAATTGTCATTGAGTGTATTGCATCTTTTCCACTCTGCATGTCCCAGTCGGCGGTGCAGCGGCCCCTCCTTTAGTCACTATCACTGTCCTGCCTGGCTAGCGGGGAAACGAAATTTCGAATTGCTCTGTGTACATGTACATATGGTTTTTCGACAATAAAGCAAACTATGACTAGACTATGACTAACCCTTAGGTAACAGATAATATAACACTTCCTAGATAACACTCCCTACAACTGTATACAGCTGGTATTGTACATCTTATTTGATACTGTATTTTATATTTGACTACTACTACTTTTCTATTTAAATCTGATTTGTACATATATATTTTATTATCATTATTTCATGTATATAATTATGTCTCGTCTGACACAGGTCTATTGCTCTTTGGTTGCTATTCCATCTATTTTTTTCTTTTACCCTCTGTCCTGTACCCTCTATATCAAAGATTATATATTATATTTGATGAGTGAGCTGCCGTACCCAAAACAATTTCCCTTGTGGATCAATAAAGTTTGTCTAAGTCTAAGTCTATTTCCATGTATTTAACTTCCAGGCCATGTTTACGGATCAGATCTGTGCAGAGGCGAGCCTGCTCACAGCAATGAATGTTTTTCAAGGGTTTTATTTAGGAATTAAAAACAACTGTAATATATTGAATGCAAGATAGAGAAGATTTAAGGGATTTACTCAGATTTACCTTTTATCAGGTAAAAACATTAATAACTTCTGTAAAACAAAAATATTACTGCAACAAATCTACTAACGCACACTTTTATGCACACATTTTTGTAAAATTTTAATATACAGGTTTTTTGTTGTTGTTTTTTGTTTTACTAAATATTTTCATGTAAACAGGTTTTTCCCATTTCCCCCCTTGTCTCATGAAATGTAAATAGTTTAAATTGCATTCAAATCGTGGTTGTTGGATGGTCAAATACTTCACCATGTATAAGAAAGTGAATTTAATATTGAGGGGTTGCTGGTTTAACTTTGTAGTGTGTTGCATGTATAGTGCATGTGTGTTTCCAGATTATTTGACATGAATCTGCCACAGGACTGGAGAGGAGACAGGAGATGGAAATGAGCCATGTCGGCTTAGCCTGGGAATTCCCAGGCCGCTTCCGTTCGTTTCGAACTGGAAGGCGGCCTGGAAACTCGTCCAAGCGAGAGTCCCAGATTTAGGGCCCCAATCAGAGAGCGGGGGAGGTGTGGCAAGACGGTGACGCGTACCACATGACAAACGGAAGCTTGTAGTTTGAACTGACAACTGACATGATTGGCTGTGGACTTACGTATACGCTCAATGATAGACATTCATAACGCCCAATAAACGGCCGTTGGCAATCGCTAACCACACCTCCGCTACGGGATTTTTCGAAGCGAGTTTCCAGACCCATATCTCACTTGTGATATGGTCAGGTGTTAACCAGACTAATGTCGGCTATAATCTTTGCATATTTAAATGTTCATTATATGTGCTGTCCTTTCACAAATATAAGAATATAAGAATATATAATAAGAAAAAAGAACATAAGAAAAGCATTTTATCTGCAACTTTTAATTTCAATTCATTATTTTTTTCTCGTTTTACTTAGAAATAAAGTCTTGTGTTGCCTTGTGTTTGAGCGATGCGTTCACAGACGGCGAGCGGGCCTGTGTGTGTGTGTGTGTGTGTTTGAGAGGCTGGATTAGCTCTGGAGAAGTGGGTCAGTAAACGTCTGTGTGAGTGACAGCGGCTTTGAGCTCCTGCCCCACCGTAAAGCTCTGTAATTCAGCTTTCCTGCTATTATAACTTGCGTTAAAGATGCTCTACTTCTTTTTGCTGTCTTAAAATCATGAAAATCAGAACTAGATCATTTCAAACGGTTCGCAATGGTCTAAAGTTACTCCTCACTTATCTTATATATTCTGAGCTTCCTCATTATTCACCATGATGAGTTTAAGAAGCAACTTTATTGATCTCACACAGGAGAAATTCTTCTCTGCATTTAACCCATCCTGTTATTAGGAGCAGTGGGCAGCACCCAGTGGGCGCCCGGGGACCATCTCCATGATCTTCTTGCTTCGGCTTGGTCAGGACCTCAGCTGGAGGATTTTACCTGGAGCATTTTTTGGGTTGGTGGGGGAAACCGGAGTGCCCGGAGGAAACCCACCCAGACATGGGGAGAACATGCAAACTCCACACAGAAAGGCTCGGGCGACCCGGGAATCGAACTCGGAACCTTCTAGCTACCGTGCCGCCATATAAGAGTTTATAAGAGCTTTTCTCAACAGAGTGGAGTTTTGTCATCACTGTAAATACTAACAACTAGCATGCTAAAGCACTCCTCCTGATTCTTAGATAATCAAATGCAGACAGTAAACGGCAGACTCGTTTTGTCCTCAGGAGCTGCTTTTACAATACATCTGTACTGGGGCAAGGCATTTTTGGTCCAAATACATGGAAAAAATAACATAGTTTCCGGTGTTTAGAAATAGTATAGGTCTATTTTTTTTAATGTTTGTAAGATCCTTTTGTCTTTTGTCTTTTGTCTTTAGTATATTTCCGTGGAGTAAGAAAAATGCACCTTCAAACAAATCAGTGTTGACCCTATTTAAATACAATAAGTCTCATTTTGGTTCAATTCTTTTCATGCCGAACCAACGCAAGTAACTTCCAAAACATTTTCAGATATTTTGAAATATACACATTTATAAAAAAAACATCAGCATTTCCTGTTCACTGCTCTAGGACGTAAGAAGATTGGAGCTTTTCACTGAACACAGCCACTGCTGGGGAGTAACTGAACACATGTACCAAAAATATGTATTTAGAAGCAGTGGCGGCTGGTGAAAAAAAATCTTGGTGGGGCTGATGTGCCAATAGATTTCCCTGCCTATTACTGTGTTTGTTATGTGAGAGAGACTAACCTGAGTTCTTATTACACATTTATACTAGTGTGGTTGCACCTTTTAGTACAGTATTATGGTTATTAAAATGCACGGTACACATGAAATGATTCTTATTAGTATAATGTGAGTAAACTCTTAAATGAACTACTTTTGTACTATTTGTCCTGTGTTTAAAGGGATATGCCACCCCCAGGGCAAATTTGGGCATCTCCCCACAGTCCAGAGACTAAAATAAGTGGTGGAAAGCGTTTTCCTGCTCACCCAGCCATTGTCCGAGTCTGTCGCCACTGACCGCCGCGGTATCTGCAGCTCCTCCGCCTTAGACTGGAGTCTAACGTCGCCAGAGAAAGATTTCGGCCAAAAGGAATTAATTTGCTCGATGCGTTTCCCAATTACTTTATGTGTAGTGCGCATTCATATCGAGTGCAAATAAATGTGCAAATCAACACGGAGAGCTTGCCTTGGTCATTTTGGGTGGGAACTATTTTCCAGTGTGGAAGAATACAGTCGAATCACGCAGCACGCTGCCAGGGGAATCCCTGTTACGCACCGGGAAGGGAGTTCCCCTGTTGCACAACGTGGTGCGTGATTCGACTGTATTCTTCCGCACTGGAAAATAGTTCCCACCCAAAATGACCAAGGCAAGCTCTCCGTGTTGATTTGCACATTTATTTGCACTCGATATGAATGCGCACTACACATAAAGTAATTGGGAAACGCATCGAGCAAATTAATTCCTTTTGGCCGAAATCTTTCTCTGGCGACGTTAGACTCCAGTCTAAGGCGGAGGAGCTGCAGATACCGCGGCGGTCAGTGGCGACAGACTCGGACAATGGCTGGGTGAGCAGGAAAACGCTTTCCACCACTTATTTTAGTCTCTGGACTGTGGGGAGATGCCCAAATTTGACCTGGGGGTGGCATATCCCTTTAAATTAACCTCAAACAAACATGACACTCAATGACCACAA
>JAVJIX010000079.1:4327500-4332500 GCA_036785185.1 Paratrypauchen microcephalus | reverse complement strand
TCCAGTTGACAAATTGAATTTCTCCTTTTGTCATGGATTCTACCTGGACGACTGAGGGATTCTACACACATTCCCTGGGAGTGTGATGCTAACAGTAGGCACTGCTATGACTGAAGCTCTGTTACTCATGTTAGACTTTAATCTTTTCTTTGTTTTAACAAAATCTGACCAGAAATGAGTTTAGTTTAGTTTATTTGATTTATTTGACAGGGACAATGTACAGGAGCATTAATCACAAAAAAATGAAAAGATGCTTTGTACCAGACTTTAGCTCTCGGAGCTAATTTCCATCTGCAGTCCCTGAGACAAACAACATCACAAACAATGAACATAAAGCATAAAAACAGTGCAATTCATAATATTTATACATTTCATCAATTTGTTAAATAATTAAAATTCTTTTCCGAATACCTGTACCCCCTTCTCATGTCTAGTCTAACTTTAACGCTGACACGTTTGCACTGAAACTGTCGTTTAATGTTCAGGCTAAAAATTTTTAAGCATTTGCACAATTTTAGCTCAATTGGAAGTTTGTTCCATTCTGAAATTGTTTTAAATGAAAATGCTGATTGTCCTAAAGATGTTTTCCGTTTTGGTGTTACACATTGGCCACTGACCATTGCTGTTCTGACCATCTGATCAGATGTTAAATAGATAAACTTTTTCAATGGTGGTGGTGCCACATTATTGATCATCTTGAATAATAAACCTTAGATTGGCCAGTTTAATTGTATTATCAAAGTTGAGCATTTCATGTTTATTTAATATCTGACAGTGATGGTATTTCCGTGGTTTCAGATCTAGAATGTTAAGTGTTTATAAAGAGATTCTAAAGGTTTTATTGCGTTTTTTGGCTTGTGACCAGCATGGAAGACCAAAGATTAGGTGAGCTAGTATCAATGCATTTAGATAGATTTTTGCTCCTTGTTTTGTCAGGGAATTTCGTATGTACAGTGCCGTGAAAAAGTATTTGCCCCCTTCCTGATTTCTGTGTTTTTTGCATATTTATCACTCAAAACATTGTCAGATCATCAAACCAATTTTAATATCACACAGAAACAACCCAAGGAAAGACAAAATTCAGTTTTTGAATGATGATTCCATTTATTAGTGCACAAAAAAAATCTAAACCTATCTGGCCCTATGTGAAAAAGTAATTGCCCCCCCTTGTTAAATCACAAACTAACTGTGACTAACCACAGTTTTGAGAAAACTTAGTTCAGTTCTACATGCCACACCCACACCTGATTGTCACCACCTGTGTTGAATCAAGAAATCACTTAAATAGTTCCTGTCAAACAAAGTGAAGTTGGCTACAACATCTCAAGAACAAACACATCATGCCACGATCCAAAGAAATTCAAGAACAAATGAGAAAAAAAGTGATAGAAGTCTATAATTCAGGAAAAGGTTACAAAGCCATTCCCAAAGCTCTGGGGCTCCAGCGAACCACTGTCAGAGCCATTATTCAAAAATGGAGGAAACTGGGAACAGTTGCAACCCTTCCCAGGAGTGGTCGACCAACTAAGATTACTCCAAGAGTGCGACGACGGCTCATTCAGGAAGTCACAAAAGAACCTAGACGCACATCGAAAGAACTACAGGCCTCGTTGGCCTCAGTTAAGGTCAGTGTTCATGACTCCACCATTAGAAAAACACTGGCCAAAAATGGCATCCATGGAAGAGTTCCCAGGAGAAAACCACTGCTTTCACAAAAGAACACAAAGGCTCGTCTCACCTTTGCCAAAAAGCACCTTGATGACCCTCAAGACTTTTGGAGAAACATTTTGTGGACCGATGAGTCTAAAATTGAACTTTTTGGAAGGTCTGCAGCCCGTTTCATCTGGCGTAAAAATGGCACAGCATTTGATAAAAAGAACATGGTGCCCACAGTAAAGCATGGTGGTGGCAGTGTGATGGTCTGGGCCTGCTTTGCTGCCTCAGGACCAGGACAACTTGCTGTGATTGACGGAAAAATGAATTCTGCTGTTTACCAGAAGATCCTGAAGGAGAATGTCCGGCCATCAGTTCGTGCCCTCAAACTCAAGCGCTCTTGGATCATGCAACAGGACAATGATCCAAAACACACCAGCAAGTCCACCTCTGAATGGCTCAAAGAAAACAAAATTAAGGTTTTGGAGTGGCCAAGTCAAAGTCCGGATTTAAATCCGATTGAGATGCTGTGGTGTGACCTTAAACGGGCAGTTCATACAAGAAAACCCTCCAATATGGCAGAATTGAAACAATTCTGCATAGAAGAGTGGGCCAAAATCCCTCCCCAGCGGTGTGAAAGACTCATCACCAATTATCGCAAACGTTTGGTTACAGTTATTGCTGTCAAAGGAGGCTCAACTGGCTATTAGATTAAGGGGGCAATTACTTTTTCACATAGGGCCAGATAGGTTTAGATTTTTTTTGTGCACTAATAAATGGAATCATCATTCAAAAACTGAATTTTGTCTTTCCTTGGGTTGTTTCTGTGTGATATTAAAATTGGTTTGATGATCTGACAATGTTTTGAGTGATAAATATGCAAAAAACACAGAAATCAGGAAGGGGGCAAATACTTTTTCACGGCACTGTATATAAAAGTAGACAGATTATATGTTATTTTATGGCAAAAAGAGCACATTTAGCTGGAAGTGCAACAGATGAGCTGATTTGTGCGTTTAAACAAGTCTCTACAGTCACAAACTCCTAAACAGCCCCCTGAAAATGCACTGATAAAATACATTTTGTTATTTTCTTAAGTTTTAATTTAAGATAGATGCTCTTTAATCTCTTTTCACAGCATTTGCTAATGTGTGCATTGTGTCACCACAGTAAATGATGACTATTCCACCACAGAAATCCCCAGCATGATCTCACTCAACTATAGTTCTATTTTCGATCACCTTACCACACAAAAACATATTTACTTCCCCCAGTATATCATATCAGCTGCTCTGAAAGTGTTGAAGGACAAATTGGTTTTCACTGTTGACATGAGGAGTCCAGTGTGTATGACTGTGTGAGAGGTCCTGGTGAGTTTGTGTATAATAATGTGCAGATTTAAGTGCTCAGTCCACCACTACCTTTGCCAAACCACTGCAACATTTCCAAACACAAGCATTAGCACGTTGATCACACCTCTTTTATCAGTCCCGTGTATTGTACTAGACTCATTTCAGACTCTGCAGATGCAAACAGGATAAATATTATGAGCTCAGACAGTCTCTGAGAAAACAGGAAGGGCCGATTTCACAATGAAGCCATCTGAGAAGGTGCTGTGTAATACAAGGATTATAAAAAAGACACACAATCAAACTCACAAATAGCTCAGAATTTTGGGTTTAACATAACAATTGAAGACATATTGTGCATCACAGCAGCAGCGCTATCAAGTCTCACACTTTGAAAGTGTGACACACGCATTTCAACGAGTTTCACACGCCACACATGGTATTTCTCATGCTGAAATTTTGTTAAGCAATTCAGTGAAACTCTAGCCACTGGTCACAGCGCTTCTGTGCCCAGAACATCGGTCTGTGTGGCTCAGAAGAGTTATCCAGGCACCACGCCCTTTTCAGCCAATCAGAAACTAGATTGTTCTGTTGTCGGGCAGACCGTAGAGTCTAGTTTCAGCTAAGTGATAATTGAAGGACGGCAACTGAACACGAGTGAGACGAACGAATGATGACAAAACGGTGAATGATAAAACAAATGAACATCCAACTCAGGACTGAGAACCATCAGGTAATAACTTCATTTATATAACTCTCATTAGTTGCTTTGTAGTTTTGCTCTTTAGACCAACATTTACACCTGTCCATTTCAAGACCCCCCCCCAAAAAAATAACAAAAAAAAAATCTCACTCCAACCAAACTTCAAAACTTGAGAGCTCTGCAGCAGGTAAGCAGGTAGTAATGTTAGGATAATACCGTGACTTTTAGGTAATGAACAGGCATGCCGCATGGATAGAAAACGGCGATAGAAAACGGCGATAGAAAACGGCGATAGAAAACGGCGATAGAAAACGGCGATAGAAAACGGCGAATTTCCGCTATCCTGTGCTAGCAAGTGGTTGCGATGCAGTAGCCAGTCAGCTAGCTCTAAAGTTTGAGTTCTCAAAGTATCTGCAGTGGGGTACTAGCCCGGACTATGTTGTAAAAGCTCCAGTGATTATTTTCCTCTACTAAGAACATAATTCATATTAACAAGAATCCATGTTCATGGTTACAACAAGGTCACCCTAAATCATAGGTGTCAAACTCTGGCCCGCGGGCCAAATTTGGCCCTCAGTGTAATTATATTTGGCCCGCGAGGCAATTTCAAATTAATATTAGAGCTGGCCCGCCGGTTTTATACGGCGGCAGCGCTGTAACACCACATTTACCGCTTATACTACAAATCCCATAATGCTCTGCTGTTGTTTTGGCGCGTCAATCAGGAGAGAAGCAGACACGCCCCCTCCTCTGTGTCAGTGTCATGTATTAGGAAGGTACTGATCCGTCTTCTTGCACACTCCTTCAGCTGAAAGCCCCGGCGCATCCCGCATCCCCGTGCCTCTCTCCCCCAGACCACACTGCGACCTCAAACTACAGCTGTCACTGTGTTACCCTAACAAAAAATGGCGAAAAGAAAGTCAGAAAATAGAACTTTTCTGGACAGGTGAGAGACAGAATATCTGTTTACATATGTAAAAGACAGACCCGTTTGTCTTGTTTGTGGAGCCAACGTGTCAGTAACTAAGGAGTACAATATTAGACGACACTATGAAACGAAACACCAGGACCAATATACTGTAAGGACCTGGACATGGCTAAAAGGAGCCAGAAAGTAAAGGAGATGAAAAAAGGTTTGGTTTCACAACAGAAAATGTTCACAAAAGCCACAAAACAAAGTGAGGCTGCTGTAAAGGCAAGTTATATCGTGGCAGAAGAAATCGCCAAATCAGCCCAACGCTTTAATGAGGGAGAGTTTGTAAAAAAGTGCATGATGAAGGTTTGTGACCAAGTGT